>CM054122.1:74003385-74483714 GCA_028751855.1 Ambrosia trifida
GGAAATGTTTATAGAAAGGTAATATGTACATAGGTTTTGGTTGAGGCAAAAATATATGCACTTGTAGAACAATATTGAAATTGACCAACTGCTTTGTAATATTTGATGTGGATTCCTCATTCCCCACTCTGCGTCTCTGCTGATATACACCCGGGTAGGCTAAAATGACTATAAAGCTTGAGTTAAAGGTAACGGTAAAATAGGATAGTCTACGGTTTGTTTAGATACAGAAACACCACCAAAAAAATGGTGGTGCGGCAATGTCAAAGCTAAAGATATATATTCACCAGTTCGATTCAGAAATCATGACTAAGAACACCACACAACATGCCACGGTTGAGCTAGCAAAGACATTCAGTTTAACTCATAATCCAATGAGATAAATTAACACACATCTTTTTCATTCTAAAAACTCACTGACCATTGTTCATTTTGTTCAATTCGACTACAAAAAGGAACTTACTTGGGAATGCAAACCCATGTTGCTACAATTAGGGAAGTGGAAAACAACTACTTATGAAAAGTAAACAAAACAAAATAATATAGAAATAAAATGCATAAGGAAGTTCAAAATTCTAACCCTGCATGATAGGGAAACGTGGTGTGCATGTGTAGGTTGCATGGCTGGGATTCTTCACGTTGGATTTTCATCCGAACCCGTCTGAATGTCATTGAACCGCCTTTGACCCGCATCCTCTGACCCGATGGCACCAACGTCAAGTTCAACGGCTAGGATATTCAAATTGTCGCTAGATTGGCCATCATCTGCACTTGGGAACAAGAAAGTTCATGTTGCATTGCTAAAATTGAAAGCAAAAATATATAACTAACTTGATTGAACTTGAAATTGAAATTTTCTTTGAACCTTAGAAATTCTTATATTAGTGTATAACTGATTTGTTTGAGCTACAACTCTACAACATATTTTTTAATTTATAATGATTAGACTTGAAGTTGAAATTAGTTAGCCTTTTCCAATTTCTACTTTCGTTTGCCTTACCTTTGCCTTGGTTTTGCGGTTTTGCCTTAGCGTATACATTTTTTAAGGCGGAGAGTATAGGTACTATCAAGGGGGTTCATGTTGTTGGCAAACAAACTGTTAGTGCAGCGGATATGATCGATATTTAATCACTAATGATAACCAAACGAATGATTCAAACAAAAGACAAAACAAACGAATTGATTTTGGGACATAAAATGAAACCGAAAACTATATTATTGGATTGATCAAATGTGGAACAATCTTGGTAGTTTGGAATGTACAACAACATAACCTATTTATACATAATCTAGGATAACTGTTTGGCGGTTATTAACGGTTGTTTGGCGCCTTTTCTTGTTGAAATATCGGTAATAACTGCAGGGGCTTTTTGGTCTTTTTGCTTCTGTTTTTCCTGTGATGCGCGCCTTTTGTACATAGCCTTGATTTCCTGCTGCTTTGTCCGAGTTCAGTATGCAGTGTATGCAGCATCCTTCAATCACCAATATCAATCCTAGACTTGACTATTACAACATAATCCTAATAGTATCAAATATACACATACTTTACATACAATCACTTGTTAATTATATTTACATAAACACAAATAAACGTAAGTTTGAATTTACTAAATAACACATGTTACTTTCTGGTTTCTTTGCTCGTTGCCCTCTTATTTGTTCCTACTATTATTTTCTTAGTTTTATGTTACCGGTAGTGTACTATTATTATTAGTTAGTACCATGGTTTAAAAAGGCTGTCTGAGGCTCGCCTCGAGGCTTACGCCTCGGCTGAGGCTATGAAAAAACGCCTTAGAGGCTTAGCCTCATGGGGGTCAATTGAAACCTAAGCCTCGGCCTACCCGAGGCTTCCTGAGGCTGTGAGGCGAGGCGGTGAGGCTTAAGCCTCACCACCTAAGTCAAAATTGGGTCTAGGTGGTGAAAATTGGTTCAAGTCGGGTCAAAAATTGTACTTGGAACGAGTTCCCACTTCAAAATCCAACCAAAACACACCTGCCACTCTACCTTATCAACTTTTGGTATTTTTACATTTAACCCCCTCAATGTTCACTAGTTTACATTTGATCTTCAAACTCAAGTTAAAGATTAAAATGCTATTAAAACTATTTTATGATGTTTGTTTCATTACTAAATTAGATTTTATAATATCCATGATGTTTTGTTTTATATTATATTGTATTTTTATGATATATATATATATACATATACATATATTGTTATTTTTAATAATGTTTTGAGGCTTACGCCTCGTGAGGCTAACGGACAACGCCTCGAGGCCCATTTCAGCCTTTTAAAACCTTGGTTAGTACTTTTTGTCTTGTTGTTTTGATATTCTTTAGCAACACTATGTTATGTGCTTTATGGGTTTACTACACTTTATAATATGGCAAAAGAAAAAAAAAGTGGGATCAGCCGTCTCTCTATCTCTTGAGATAGAGGAAAGGCTTGCTTGTCCCACCCTCACCAAACCCTACCATATGAGTGCGATTTTACAAGGTATGTTTTGGTTGTTTGTTTAAACTCTCCGAAAATAGTATAGATCCTCAAAAGTCAAAAGCACATTCTATTTTAACAAAACTCTAAACTTTTAGGGTGACATGTAATCTTTTAACACAAAAGGAGAAGAAACTATCAGTCTACCACAAACTTGCTTTGACATGGACATGCGCCTTTAAAGAATGACTAATGAACATAGATATTTACCACAAGCTGGAGATACTTATGTATTATATATGCATATTATTGTAACATTGTCAAATTTTTGTGTTGGATCAATGATCCCACAACCAATAGCATGAAACCACCTATGCTATTCTTAAGTATTTAATTGTCTAATGTTAACTGACATGGATTTTTGCCAATTTATGAATGTAGACAAATTACGGGGACATTGAATTTGGTTTTTACCCTAGCGTGGCTCCACAGACAGTTGAGCACATTTACAAACTTGTACGTTTGGGGTGCTATAATACAAATCACTTCTTTCGGGTAAGTTTAAAATTGAGAACTAATAGTTAATTTGATTGGTGACTTGGCGTATTAGTTGTTAAGCGGATGATAAAATTATGAGGATGTGAATAGGTGGATAAGGGGTTCGTTGCACAAGTGGCTGATGTGGCTGGTGGGAGAACCGCTCCTATGAATGAAGAACAGAGGAAAGAAGCTGAAAAAACAATTAAAGGTGAATTCAGTGATGTTAACATGTAAGAGGAATTCTTTCTATGGGGAGGTAAATACCATTTTCTCAATGGAAAATAATATATTTGTTAATATAGTTGCTTTAGGTCTCACATATTTAATCAAATGATATCCGGTCTTTGTTGACCACTATATTTATGTAATTGATTGGCCGTTTGATACATGGGGTGCGGTTGAAAACTAAAAACGTTTGTGTTAGTTTTGTAACTTGGAAAGTACTAACTTTGAATTCCAAAATAAGATGTGGACAATGATTTTCATTGGATTAGAGTTGATGCTTTGGCAATCATAGGTCTATGGCAATGTATTAAGGATTAAAGGTTTTAAGTTCCAACTTTTTTTTTTTTTTTTTAAACTCAATTTTAATATCTTTATGACTCAATTTTAACACCTTGACCATGAGGTTCGCTCGTTTAAGTTCCAACTGTCCTTGTAAATAATAATTTTCCGTTGGAGGAATGAGAAACTCCATTATAACCAGAATTTTGGATTTGGTAATTACTGATGATGGATCAGAAGCATTAATTATTATTTCAAAATAATGCAGGATATTACCTGCTTTGCTTCCTATAAAGTAAATTAAGAATAAAGCATTGACATAGTCACATAAATTGATTTTAGGTATTCAGATCCAGACAGTGCTCAATCCTCATTTTCAATGCTTCTTGGAGATGCTCCACACCTTGACCATGAGGTTCGCTCGTTTGAGTTTCTTAACAACTTATGCAAATGATATTTTTTGGATAATTTTCTTGTATGTTGTCAAAAGCGCACAAGGCGTGAGCCTAGGTGTTGAAGCACAGCCCAGTGCACCTTGTGTGCTCCAGCTTAGAAGGCGACCTTTCAGGCCGGCCAAATTCTGGCCAAAATGGAACCCCCCCCCCCCCCCCCCCCCCCCCCTAAAAGGCTGAAAGCAACCTGAATAAGCCTAGAATCAACCTAAACTAGCCCTAAACAAGTCTAAAATATGTCTGAAACCCCTAAATTTTGTATTTTATACTAAGCGCCTAGCTCAAATAAGTCCTCACAATTTAAGCGCCAGGCTCAGCCCTCTATGCCTTGTGTGTGCCTATGCGCTTGGACAACATAGATTTTCTTAGAACTTGGTAATTGTTATTCTTATCAGTATGCGATTTTCGGCAAAGTTACCAAAGGCGATGAGACACTAAAGAAGCTTGAGGAATTACCCACCTCGTCGTGAAGGGATATTTGTCATGGTACACTTTTTTCACCTTTTCTCGCATCTCATCATCTTCAACAATGATCCAAATATCTAAAAAGCTATGTTATATAAAACACACATTTGAAATTGTTTGTTGTTTTAAAAGTTTTCTGTTATTAAATGGTGATTGACCAACCCCTCTGATTTTTTTAACTTTTCTTCTGGTTCAGCCGACCGAGCGCATCACAATTCTGTCAACATACTACTATGGTGAGTAATGCATGTCTTTACACCTTCCAATTTAAAATATTTAAGTAACCGATATTAGGTTATTTCAGTAATCTTTCATGTTCCTTCTTTTGTTGGTAATCTTTAAATGTGATCTTAGGAACCAGCATTACATAAACAAAAATATGATAGAAGTAGGGGTCTTATTGGTTGCTCTGCCACAAATTGAATGGTATACGATGCACTACGCAGATAACCTCATTAATGCAAGTGCAAAGCTTCATGAGGTTTTTAGGAATGGGAAGTTTGAAAAAAAAAAAATCTAACACTAAAATGTTGTCACCGTCTCCTAATTGTTTAAGATCCTTATGACTAGAAATCAGCCTAACACAATTCTAACACTCCTGTTTTACGTCTAATTGATTTGTATAAAGATAAGTTTTGACTACTATAGTATAAAAATTCTACTCCATACCAAGAAATTCCCAAACTTCTCTCTTTGGGGGATACTGCATGAAATTTGCAACATCTCTATTTTTCAAAAATTTCAATCTAAAATTACGTTGTTAATATCATAGTTGTTAAAAGCGGTCGCCCAGGGCGCCTAGGCGACAGAATTCCTAGAAGCGACCCTGGGTCGCTTTTCCCACCTAGCTAAATTAAGCAATGATTTTTTTAAAAAAAAAGTTTTATCCTTTACCATTTTATAGCTGATTTTTTAAAACTATTAATATCCTTTACCATTTTATTGTCTAATCATATCTTCTATTTTTGGTTATGCATTCTAATCTATATAAACAACCTCTAACCCTATGCCCTATGTACAATCAAAGTCACAAACACAGTAGAGAATCATTATTCAGCAGAGAAGTTTTATTATTTTTTACATTTTGAACTTTTTTTTGGTTTTCAAGCCTGAACATCTTGTTATTTTGATATTTTCGTGGTTTTTAATCTTGGTGCTACTTTATTATATTGATCTTTATTGCTTAAAGTTGTTATTTTTTAGTGTTTTTGGTGTTTTTACCCTTTTTTTTAATTTGCGCTTTTTTTTTCTCAGGCCCACGCTTTATTTGCGCTTCTCGCCTAGGCGAGAGGCAGTACCAAAGCGCCTTGAGTGCGCTTTACGCCTTTGACAACTATGGTTAATATCAAAATCAGATACACAAATTGATGGTACTTATTGGGGTCCACACAATTCTTATATTTTCTTTTTATTGAATAGTTATTTCATATATTTGTGTAATAAGTATTTTCCGATCCTCTTTCCAGTGAAGAAG
Source organism: Ambrosia trifida (assembly GCA_028751855.1). Taxonomy (NCBI): domain Eukaryota; kingdom Viridiplantae; phylum Streptophyta; class Magnoliopsida; order Asterales; family Asteraceae; genus Ambrosia; species Ambrosia trifida. Next base: position 74,009,254 of record CM054122.1, read on the forward strand.
ATGGTGACTTGACCACCATTATTAATGCAATGGTATGTTATTTGCCATCAAGGGCATTTGTGAAGATAGATATTGGTATAGGAAAGTGAGCAAAAGATGATTTGAACGTAAAATCAACCGGCCAAATATTAAAAGTTGAGTGGTGTATAGTGGCCAAAGGTTTTGTTATCTAACATAGTGACCAAACAAATGTTTTCGTTCCCTTCTTTAGGCCTATACGGTATAGAGGTGTTAACGAGCCTAGCTGAGCCCGAGCTTGAGCTTGTCAAAGCTTGATCTCGGTCCTTTTGAGCTCTATTTCTACAGCTCGAACTTGGCTCATGAGTAGTTTTTAAAGCTCAAGCTTGACCTCGTGCTAGACTTGTTTTTCATTTTTATATACATTTGTAGTTACGTTGTGCATCGCATTCAGGCTGGATGGTGTAGATGGAGAGCAACTACAGGGGTATTGTGTGATAGGAGGTTTCCTATTAAGTTAAAGGGGGAATTTTATAGGATAGCAATTAAACCTGCTAATCTGCTATCTTATATGGGACTAATTATTGGGACATCATGAAATCACAAGCACACAAGATGGAGTTAGCAGAGATGAGGATGCCGAGGTGGATGTGTGGACACCCAAGGTTAGACCAGATAAGAGATGAGGTTTTTAGGGAAAGATTGGGTGTAGCTAGTATATCAGATAAGATAAAGGAGGGGAGATTGAGATGGTTTGGGCATGTAAAGAGAAGGCAGACAAAAAAGCCGGTTAGAGCGATGGAAATCTTGACGGTAGAGGGGATGAGGGGTAGAGGTAGCCCCAGATTAACTTGGGATGAGCGGATTAGGCAAGATTTTCTCGGATTACACCTCTCTGAGGACATTGTCCAGGATAGGAACTCGTGGAGACACATGATTAAGGTTAAGGACTTTTAGTCAAGCTCGATAATAGCTTGGGCTCAGGCTCGTTTTATTAATTGAGCTCTAATGGAGGCTCGAGCTCAGGCTTGTGCTTTTTAACCTTGGCTTGTTTACAGTTACACCCCTAATAGGGTATATTTATGATTATAAGCTGCATAACATTAGTCAACTAGATTAGAGGCATTAATATTTTTGATGAAATTTGTAGCTTGTTGGCAATACTGATCACAGCATTAAGTGTTAGGTTAAGTGTAGCTAATGATTTAATAATTATATAACAGATACAGAGATGGAAACTTGTCAACAGGATAAGTCGATACTTAAGAGGAGGCTTGCTGCTTCTGCTGTCGAGATTGAAAGACAGGTAACCTTCCGCCGTTTTTAGCCTGTACATTTCAAATAAATACTTTATTATATGGAATTTAAAAGAATATGTTTTTCTCTTTAACCTGAATTGAAAAATGGTTTATGTTCTGTTGCAGAGGATGAAATGCTTCCCGTGACGAAAATTAGGTATCAAAGAAGCAACAATGGTTGTAGGGTATCTATCATATTTATTTTTGATACCGACAGGGAATTAAAAGCTCGTTAATATGCAGGAAAAAAAGAATGTAGCTGGCCATGGAAGAAATGTCGAATTACTTGCAGCATCAACTGTTTGTAAATGGTCAAGGTGGGCCTGGTTCCATCGACCCGTAGAGACAACCCAACCATACTTCTCATAGACATACCCATGTGCAGATCACATGGTTAAGGTAAATAGGGTACACTAGAGCTTTTATTGATGGCTGCCTTGAATGCAGACACATGTGGATTGCGTTTGGTTGTTATGCTAATAGACAAGAATGAGGTGATGGTTCTTTCATGTCCGCGTCATGTGTGTCGTCTCCATTTCTTTATTTTTTCAGGTTTTCGGTTTTTATAACACACAAAAAAAATCTGACAGATGGACCTTTGGGGTGTAGCTCCCCACCAAAGCATCAAGAATTATGTTATGGTATCTGGGAAAATAAAAAGATTTTGACTTTTCATTCTCAAGTGGTCAAATCTTTTCAAATATTATGCATCAAGACTTGTCTTGTGTGGGAAAAGATTTGACTTTTCATTCTCTAGTGGTCAAATCTTTGCAAATAAGCATCAAGAATTGTCTTTGTGCAAAAAAGATTCTATTTTTCTTTCTCCATCAAATCTTATGATATTGCATTTACTTATTCTCCAAGTGGCCTTTAGATTTTTTTTATTATTTTTTTTAAATTGTTTTTGGGTTTTGTGGGACAAGATTTGAGTATTTTTTTTTTTTTTTTTTTCTTTTTCAAAGTGGTCAAAGCTACACATAAGAAAAAAAAAAGTATATGCAAATGTTGCAAATTTATTGGGGATGTATATGGACAATGGCTATAGGATGGTGAATGGCCCTAGTGACAGCATATGGGCAAATTAGGAACACAGCACATGGTTGAAAATTAGGTTTGACTTGTGTCTCAATTGACACTTGCTTCTTTTAACAGTTTCTTTAGGTGCAAGAGGATAAGGCATGGTCCTTTTTTGGACTACATGTAAGTTACTACATGGGTGGTTGGGAATATTATGAGAAAGCAAAAAAATAACTTCAACTCTGTCAAAATATACAGGGCGGTCCTAAGAATTATTTTCAAGGGATATGATGGAGGGGTTTAACCGAACTTTTAAGGGATGCGGTCAGGATTTTTGCTTATAAATTACACTATTTTTTTCTTTTAAGAGAGGCGTCCGCCCCCTTAAATAACGCATAGGTCCGCCCATGAAAATATATCAAACTTGTCTCATGTTTTGTACCTTCTATTCCAGGGTGTAAGTAGCAAAAAGTTGACCATGTGACAATTTTTTTAGATAAAATATAACTTCATTTCATTAAGCACAACTTATATTAGGATAACAGGTAAACTGGCAACAAGCAACGCGACACCCCGTTCTGAATAGCGAAACTTAACCCACTAAAAACAGACCCTTGCCCATTGGGGGTCTAAATATTGATGTGAACGACTTGTTGGACTCTACAAAGGAACCAAACAACTTCATGCACCAGAGAGCCTAAAGTATCTAAGGCTAAGGGGACAAAAGCATGTTGAGTTACGATTCATCCCCTCGAAGGAGCCATAAAGAAGAAACAGATGGTTGGCGTGACGGTCGTAGCGGGGAACGTGGTGGAGACACCTACGTTCGGGGCTACGCGAAATCGCCCGACACCTCTGACGGTTATTAGTCCTCCAGTGATGGAGACCATAACCGCCGGAGCCATACACACCATTCACGTTCCGCAACGGGTACAATTGGAACCCACACGAACGTGGATGACGACTTGGTCAAACCGTGCTGACCAAAGTCTTTGGCAGAAAAATCAAAGTTTGTGCCTCGCATCGCGATGGCCAGCATTCCAAAACAAGCAAAGCTCCTTAGCAGTATCGGCAAGTACGATGGCCTGTGTGAACCTGACGATCACATACATGATTTTGAGTGCGCGGGGAGCTCAGTACATTGGCCAGTTCAAGTTTGGTGCCATATGTTCGCCCAAACGCTAGCCGGGGCTGCTAGATTCTGGTTCGATAACCTCCCCACAGGGAGCATCATAGACTTTGACGACCTCACGCTAAGTTCGGTAATCACTTTTCCCATCTGTGGAAACATAAGAAGGACAAGGCGCACATCCTTCTTGAAGAAACAACGAGTATGACGGTGATTACTCGTAATCACCGAGGGTTAATACTCTTGTTTGCCCAGAAACAATCATTCACCCAAACCTAGGGATGAACCGTAACCGAGGAATATAAAGTAAAGTGTGTGTGTGGTGAAAGTAAACACAAGAGTTTAAGTGGTTCGGTCAAGTTCGACCTACGTCCACTGTAAAGAGCTAGTTGTATATTACTTTGGAGTTTGCAAAGTGTTACAAGAATAACCTAGCTCTCTAGTACAAGTAATAATTTTTTGGATCCTCTGCAAAGGAGTTGATGTCTTTTATTTATAGTGGAAGTCGTGGGCTTTGGAAAAAGCCCACGAGAAGTCCTAGCCAGTCTGGGCCTTGACCGGCTCATGTGCTTTCGGCCCATGAAATGGGCGGAAAAAAGGCAAGTCCATGCTGCTGATGTCATCGGCAGTTGGAGCTGCCCTGTCTCGCGGACACGTGGCAACATGCGATTAGTCGTCGGCGGCATGTCGTTCTGACATATCATGGTTGACTTACCTGCTAGCGTCTGACGTGACGTCTGGCAGCAGGTAAGCATGCCTGTGCAGTACTATAGGGGCAGCATGGTGGGAGCATGGGAGAAGTCAAGTCGCTGTTCATGTCAGTGGTTGTTGGATCACTGCGGACACATGTCGCCATCTGACTGGCGACGTCCCTGGTCTTCTGTGAGTGAATCTTCCTGCTCCTTGATCTTCCGTACCTCGTACCAAAAGCTAGTTAGTTGAAAAATATTCCGTGCGTGGGCGGATGCGCGTGTATTCTTCTGGAGTGATGCGGATAAGACTGCTCCATGTGCAGTCTTGTTCCCTCTGGCGGAGTGATTTCCGCCCGAGGCTTCCGCGGATTACTCTAAAGTGGGATAGGGATCCTGCCTCCGTGAGGATTAGGTTCCCTATCCCTTCACTTCTATGCCAGCGCAATGACAACGAGTCCATCGAGGACTTCATCGTGCGCTATAATTGAGAGGCCCTACAGATAGGGTGCAGAGAGGAGCTCACTCGCGTAGCCTTCATTCAGGGTGTGTGCAGTGAGGAACTTATGAAATGCCTCATAGGCAAAGATGGCATCCCAGAATCCTAGGATGAACTGATTCACGCGGCCAAGATCTTCGCGTCTTCCGAACGATCTTTCCGCCAGATTCGCGGCTCCCAACACCGTAATAATAATATTAATAATAATAATCATAAAAATAAGGGGATGTCCGTGTGGACGCGAATCTCGGGGTCCACATAAGAGGGAAAATACTCCTCCTCTAATGACGCTCGCCAGTTCGTCTCCAACAAACAATCGCGGGACCATCGTGGGAACTCCAAGAAAAACCACGACTGGACCCCGTTAACAAAAACACCATCTTAGGTTCTTAAAATGGAACAAATCACTTTCAAGGAACCTAAGGTCCTTGGAAAGCGAAAGAACGTGGATACGAGCAAGTTTTGCGAGTACCACAATGATTTTGGATATCTTACAGAAAATTGTTACGGTCTGAAGATGGAGATTAAGTCCGCGCTGAAGTCAGGACAACTCGGACACCTGGTAAAAAAACGTGCACAGAGCTGCGCGTGGAAATAATGGCGAAGACAATCATGCAGAGGGTTCGCGGAAGAAAATACGCGACCTGCAAACACACATGATTACAAACACGCCGCGCCACCAATGTAACATGACCATGTCGGGAAAGAGCAACCACCTCCAGGGAAAGCGATCCCGGGTGCAACAGAATGACGACTCTTGGAAGGAAGCTGACGTCATTCTCCCAAAAGTCTACGGCGGAGCTTCATCTACCGCCCCATTAGTCATCACCGCAGTCTTCGGACATTATCGTACTCGATACATGTTTCTAGACGGCGGAAGCAGCACTGACATCATGTATGATCAGTGTTTTCAACACGTAGATGATGAAGATAAAGCCAGGCTCGTACCAGTCAACGAGCCAATCTCTGACTTTATTCATGAAACCATCATGCCACGCGACATGATCTCCATGCCGGTCACGATGTCGGACGGCAAACACGAGCGCACAAAAGTCTGCGACCTCATGGTTTTGCCGACCACGTCGCATCATGACATCTTACTGGGGTTTGGGTTATCTGGGTCATTTTTCAAGTATTTTCTAATTTGGGTTCAGTAGCTTTGGAATTGGGTTGGGTTGGGGTTGGGTCTTGAATAAATATGAATAGCCCTAGCCGTATATTGCCGAGGGATTGAAACTTACAGTAACTTAAATTTATACCATCAAATGAAAACTTACTATGTTTGACCTAACTTGTTTCCAAGCAAAACTTACGTCAAAACGTATATTAACTGAAAATGAACATCACCCGGCTACTAGCTTGAATTTATACCAACGCATACATAAAAATAAGGACGTAAGAAATAGTGTTTTTTTAAAGACCAACAAAAGATGAACATAAAAATTAGCATGAAAACATATTATATTTGACCCCACTCATTTTTAGAAAACATTTATGTTGAAATTTAAACCAACTTGAATTTATACCGACAAATACATAAAAATAAGCTTGTAAGAAAATATGTTTTAAGTTTAAGAATGAAAGTAAGATGGGTAATAGAATTATAAAACTCAGACGTCTTGACCTTGGAATCGGGAATTAGGGGTCCTCGAGGGCGATTTTCACCAGCTTGGTAACCGGGAATTGAAATCCGTCAAATTCGTGCAAGAATCAGTTAGACTCGATCAAACTCGGGCATGAATCAGTATGAATCAGCAACTCAGTTAAAGTTTGAACTCATGCGTGACTCGATTGAATCAGGGAGGAATCGGTCAGACTCAGGAAAACTTAGATAGTACCTCAAATTTGCTATTCAGATTCCCTAATTGAAGGTGAATTGTCCTAATTAAGTTGAAGTGTGTAAAACTAGATTTACTTAAAATTTAGGTGTAGTGTGGTGACTTTATTAAAGTTAGAGGATATAAAATGTAAATTGGTTAAAATATCCTAATTAAGTCGAAGGGTGTAAGTGTAATATTTACACTCAAAGACAAAAAATCAATATTGTTAAGCACCTTAAAAAGGGTGGGGTTGAGTTAAATTGAAAAAGTAGGTATATAATTTTTTTTCCCTAAATACTCATACTCGTATCCATGCCTTTATATGTACCGATTTTGAGTATGTATCGGTACCAAGTTTTATTGATTTCAGTATTCGGTACTTTCGGTATCGGTGTGGGTAAAAACGGGTACTGGTATCCGTATATATTGGTACTCGTACCGGTCTTATCTGTTTAGTATCCGTATTGATTTACCTATTTGGTACCCGTGCGAGTGTTAAAAAAACAAAGTGATACTAAAACGGGTATTGTCTTTGTGGCCTAGGCGCCGCCTTTGAAAACTTCTCTACTTCTCAACGCACCATTCGCCCCGCTCCACCCTTTCGTAATCTCCTCGTGAATGCTGAAAACTAAGAAATCTTTGTTCAAAAACTTCACGGAACTCAACCATCGGAAGCCGCATTTTATGTCCTAAAAATAAAACATAAAGGTCTTCCTCCTCTTGTGGTCGCTCTAACTCCTCACGAGGTCGTGGAGGAACCTATTCTAAAAGGGTCCCTCATTGTCAACTATGTCGCAAGGATGGACATTATGCTACTACATGTCCAAACCTTGCCTCCTTTGCAAAAAAAAAGGCGTCTTCTCTAGAAACTAACCTTGCCCATGCCTTTCATACCCAATGTGACATAAACTCGGATGTCCCTGATTGGACCGCCGATTCAGGTGCAACCACACACATGCTAAATAATTTTAACGGGTTAAAAAAATCCAAAAATTGAAACCGGTAACACATGAATCACATTCGGTAATGGTGAATCATTACCCGTTACACACACGAGAAACACAAGTATCTCTAAATCTATTTCTTTACAAAACGTACTTGTGGTTCCTAATCTTACCAAAAATCTGTTATCCATTAGTAGACTCACAAATGACTCACCCATTGATGTTTTTATTTTCTAACAACTTCTTTCTCATTCAGGACCGAAAAACGAAGGAAGTTCTAGCTAGAGGCATTTGCGAAAATGGTTTCTACATTTTCACCCAAAGTCACAAATCACTCGTTGCCGCTCTTTCCGCATCTCATCTTCGTGCATCCTACAATAAATGGCATAGCCGTCTAGGACATGTCATATTTGATACTATCACAACTTTAAATAAACTTGATCATGTCTTTGGTACCATATCCCATGTTGTCCGTAGTCTTGCAACTATTCAACGATGGAACTTACGACAACTTGATGTAAACAATGCCTTTCTCAATGGAAACCTTACCGAAACCGTGTACATGGAAAAACCACCGGGATTTGAAAATCCAAAACACCCAACTCATGTGTGCAAACTAAATCGTGCTATTTATGGTCTAAAATAGGCACCACGAGCTTGGTTTCAAAGATTAAGCTCCTTTCTTCTCACATTTGTCTTCACTTATAGTCGAGCTGATCTTTCACTATTTGTTTACCATCGTGAGACAACTCTTATATATCTCCTTGTCTATGTAGATGACATCATTATCACGGGGAACAATGAACGCTTCATCAACACATTCACCACTCGTCTCAATAAGGAGTTCAAAATTAAAGATCTCAGTTCTCTAAGCTATTTTCTTGACTTAGAAGTAACTCACACAAAAACCGGCCTTTTCTTAAACCGATCTAAATATGCTTATGACGTTCTCTCCTAAGCCGATTTACTTGAGTCAAAACCCGTCGCCACCCCTCTCACATCCAAAGACATCTTCAATTCTACCGGTACACCCTTTCACGACCCCACTCTTTACAGCTCCCTTGTTGGTGCCCTCCAATATCTCACCATACTCGCCCCGATCTATCATTTGCCGTCAATCAAGCAAGCCAATACCTTCAACATCCCACCACCATCCATTTTCAGCTTGTCAAACGCATATTACGTTATGTCAAGGGTACCATATCCCATGGCTTAACATTTGATAGACCTCCTAACACTGTTTTATTAGGTTTTTCTGATGCAAATTGGGCTCGATGTATTGACACAAGGCGCTCTACATATGGCTATTGCATTTATTTGGGAGGAAATTTAGTATCTTAGAGTGCAAAGAAACAACCAACAGTCTCAAGATCAAGTTGTGAATCTGAATACAGGGTAATGGCGAATACTGCTTCGGAAATTATTTGGGTCACTCATCTTCTGCAAGAACTTCATGCCTCACCACCGGGACCTCCTACCTTGTTTTGTGACAATAAAAATGCTCTATTTTTAAGTCAAAATCCAAACGCTCACAAATGGGCTAAACACATTAATCTCGACTACCATTACATCCGAGAACTAGTCATTGCAAGCCATCTTCACACCAAATTCATCTCCACGGATCGTCAAGTTGCCGACATCTTCACAAAAAGTCTTCTAAAGCCACTCTTTGAAAAATTCCGTACAATGCTTCGGGTCGAACCTCCTCCCACTCGCATTAACGGGGGGTATTTGACAAGAGCAATATTCATGCCTCCATATCCTCTAGTCAACAATCATCTTTATTATTTCATTTATTTGTAATATTCTATTCTTGTAACATTAGAGTAATTACCTCTCTTCTCTTGTATATTTAAAGTGTTGTAAATCCTTGTGAAATTCATTGAGGTTTGACAAGCTGATAATTATCTTCGACACACTGTCGCTGTACACCACCGCCTGCTACGCTTCTCTCTATAGGTGAGGATAACATAGGCATAAAGTGTAAAACGTGGCTCACATATGTGTGCGAGGTTCTTTAAATTGACACATATTGCAGGAAATATAAAATTCCTAAAATGCCCAAAATTACTGTTCAATTACCTCACATATAAATATATATTTGTAATATTCTATTCTTGTAACATTAGAGTAATTACCTCTCTTTTCTTGTATATTTAAAATGTTGTAAATCCTTGTGCAATTCATTGAGGTTTGACAAACTGATAAATATCATTGATACAATGCTGCGGTACACCACCGCCTGCTACGCTTCTCTCTATAGGTGAGGATAACATAGGCATAAAGTGTAAAACGTGGCTCACATACGTGTGCGAGGTTCTTTAAATTGACACGTATTGCAAGAAATATAAAATTCCTAAAATGCCCAAAATTACTGTCAATTGCCTCACATATAAATATATTGATAAAAATTACTGTTCAATTACCTCACATATAAATATATTGATAATTGTTAATAGGGGTCACCCATGTTATATTTGCAGTGTAGCTAACCTTTCTTGTTATTCTACTTTTATTTTTTTATTATATTATTTGTTTATTGAATAACATGTCTTGTATGGTTTCATTATCATGTATTGGAATTTGTTTATTAGAAAAATAATTAGAGCATGTTTTCGGTTACAAATTCATTTACTAGGAGACAAGGTGGACTACGATGTTTGATGTTTAGCAAGATTATCATGTGAAACATACATAATATTATTAACATGTTATTATAAATTTATAATTATTAGTGAATAAAACCAAAATTTTAGATTGACTTTTTTTAAAAGAGTATCTTTGTCATAAGCAAAGAAAACTTGTTATTAAAACTTGAGTTACTTATAGCAATAGTTACTATGTTATGTCTTCATTATAGACTTATAGTTGTTTCAAAACTGTTTTATGTACATACTATGGTTTCAAAACATGATTTAATCACACCTTTAGGAAGGAAGCTAAATGAGAGTTTCGGATTCTACCAATCTTACACCATAATCTCATTTTTACCTTAACTACCCTAAAACATCTTAACTGGTGGTGACACTACCCTGAAGCATGAACATTAGGTATGGAAATGAACCAAACGTTCATCGAACAGTTTGTGAAGCGTTCAACCGGAAGTTCGTTTGTGTTAATTTGCTTAACAAATGAAATAACATGAACAAGAATTTCCCGTTCGTTTAGTATAGTTTAGTATAATGAACAAACATGACCAGATGCCACGTTCGTTCTTTTATGTTCGTGAACGTTCGGCAACATAGTTGTTTGTGCTCGATATAAGGTTTTCATTTTTATATTTTATTGTAATGCTTCAAAATTCTTACTAATAAAATATTGAGTAAATATTAGTTTATTGTATATTATGTACATTTTAATATATGTTAATTTTGTTTATGAACGCTTGTTTGTTTCGTTTTTGTTCATTGTGTTCATGAACATTTGTTTGCGCTTGTTTGCGTTCGTTACCTAAAATAATGAACTCACACGAACACGTTCATATCTTTAATGAATGGAGGCAAACAGAAAATCCCATTCGATTGGTGTTCATGAATAGTTCATGTACAAATTTATTTTCTTAACACACGAATACGCACAAAGTCTTGTTCATGTTTGTTCGGTTTGTCATCTGCCTTAATGAACACCAACCTTTTACTGTACTCTCCATGTCTCGCTCTATCTTTCCCCTACCCACACACTTACCCAAATCGGTTACTTACCCGGATTCACTACATGATTTGGGGTACCCAAATAGGTGGCTATACTGTACCTGATTTGGAAACCCTACCCGAAAGATGCTCGGTTCATAGGACATGGTGGACCTATAATATCATCAACACGTCTTTGGCCACAATGATTGTGAACAATGGCAGAACTCTATAGTTAAGGGCGCTCACATGTGAGTAATATCATGATGGGTGATCTTCTAGAAAGTCTTCACCAAGACAAACAAAAATAAACCGGAACAGTTCTTTCTTCCCAAACTGTCTATCCATTGCATCAGGAATTTATACTTGGAACACAGAAGAAGCGTATTGATGAACTCATCGAGATTCAGGAGGTTTCAATGCTTTATACATAGCTTGGACATTTGTTGATTTAATTATATGTTTATTTTCTATAAAAGTATATATTGTATATAGATTGTGTTTGCAGCCTATGTCTTGTGGTGTGGTTGGAACTATAAAAAGTGTTAAAGAAAACTATGGTTGGTTTTATGCTGCGTGCCGGAAGTGTTACAAGAAAGTTTTAAGTAAAACAGAATATTTGCAAGATGCTGAAGAAGTGTGTGAAGCAATTCTGAAATTGTCTGCTACTGCGTTGGTTTGTCGAAATGTCAGTGTGAATGTACCTCTATTATCACAAAGTATTTAAAGCAGTAGATATATACACTTTTTTTTTTGTTTCCAGATTGTTTATTTCATTTCATACAGGTTTTTTAGATAAATTATGTTTTATTTGTTTTAGGTTTAAGTTGCACATCAGGGTTCAAGAAGAAACTGGTAGTGTAACGTTTGTGATGTTTGATAAAGATGTGATGAGGATCATTGAAGCTGTCACATGTGATATTATGGAAAGGCGGTTGAAGGACAAGTACAACGACACAAACGGTCCTTAAAAATAGCGGATGCAGGTTTTTTTTTTTGAAAAAAAAAATATTTTTTTTCAACGACCTTTGTATTGTAAATATTGTTCACGAGCGAATAAGAGTTTTAAAAAGATCATCACAAATTTTCTTTTTTCATGATTGAATGTGTGGACATTATATTCAGTTTATTTGTCTTTGAGTTTGCAATTGGTTCTTCTAAATCTATATAAATGCTTAACACGCTTTATGTGCTGTGGTAAAAATTAAAAGTTTCACATGTTAAAATGCTAATTTCACATGTTAAATTTTTGAAAGTAAACCTAGAAAAAGAAGTGGAAGTTGTAGATATATCATTAGTAGCCCTTTTTCGGTTTGCATATTATTATAGAAATATTAATTGATTATATATTCATGTTTCTAACTTTTTATATGCTTATATCATATTAATGTGATATGAAACAAAAAAAAAAAAAAAATCATATTATCTCCGACTGTTAATAGTTATATATTAAGTACATATTTCATGTATAATCAGTAATCATCTCCTCCTTAGTAGACGACATGTCATGAGTTAAGTTGATCTAGCATCAAAAATTTACGAGTTATAAATTAGTTAAAGATTATTATCTCGACCAAGACATGCAATGGGCACATGAGAATCCAACATAAGTAGACACCCAAATTTAATGTGGTTTGTTTGGTGCTCAGGTAGATTCATGCATACACTCTTAGTTTAACTGTTTTAAACCTCAATAATAAGGCGACAACTTCACATATGTGCCCCTACATTTGACATCTAGAGGCCTTAAGCTATATACCTAAAGCATTATTGGATTTTAATTCTGACAACATAACCTGAGCCCCAGCCTCATGTGTTTCAAGTTATAACCATTTTTTAAAAATTTAGCTTGGTTGTGAACAGTTAGGTTATTTTAGACAATACCTACTACACATTTGGTATGTTTATGGTTTCTTGATAGGCATATGTCTCCAATTTGAATTATTAATTTGTATATATTTCTTTTTCTTTGGTATTATCATGTTATCCGCAACATATATGATGAAAGTATAGAAGACCCTCTCTGTTATATATCATGCACAAGCAATGACTGATTTTGGGAGAGGCAAAGTGGGCAACCGTCCAGGATATATGTATTTTTTTAGATAAAAGATCTTTGTTAAACTCGTTAACTTTTAATTTAATTTAATTTGCCTAACTAAACCCATTAGCCAAATTTTGTTTTTAATTACACTTTTAAACCCAATAAAATAAAACTAGCAAGTGGCAACAACCAAGAAAATAGTGAAAACTGGGTTTATATATATTTTTAGGCGCATATGTCATACTCGCTTAGGGTTTCTGAATTCTTAAGAGCAGCTATGTGCTTAAGATCTTTACACTGACGTCGAATTTCTTTGCGAACAAAATTCAAAAAATTGTGTAGCGAATAATAATCTATAAAAAATTGTGTATCCATGTGAAGTAATATCACAAACACAAGATGTGTCGTGTAAAGTCCTAAAATTAAAACATATATATATATATATATATATATATATATATATATATATATATATATATATATATATTTACTAGTTTATAGTTTTGTGTATTACATTTTTTGATCGGCGAATAACTGTGTGGCAACTACCCTTGCGGGGCACCGTGCCCAAAAATCGACTACTCGACCTCCAGTAGCCCCTGCCTTCTCCTAATGCACGGAAACCCGAGCCCCACCCGCCCGAAGGCACGACAGTGTTATAGAACTCGGTAAAACCTCGCCGGTGGTCAGATTCGAACCGGCGTCACCCGTATTCGATCTTCACCCGGATACCAAACCATAAATGATGAAAGTGGGGATTTAACCTTTGATCACATAGGTGAAACAAAAGTCACTTCAGCACTCCACCACTATGGATGGATAGTTTTGTGTACTACATAGGTTGAATAATAGAAACTATTTGTTTGCATTTTTTTTTTAAATTACAACAAAATTTTAAACATTAGATATTGTGTTTATAAAATAAAGGTTTGAATTTAAATATTTTATTAATTAAAGACTAAAAATTACATTATATTTTGAGGTAAGGGCCATATTTTTTTTAACTAGTTCAAAATATTTCATTAACGTTATAAATCTAATTTATAAAAGTTTCATAAAAAATATTTTAGTAAGATTGAGATGAATTTTTTTTATCTATATCTATATCTATACTATCTTATAAAACATTTGACAATAACTTCTTAAATTTTAAGAGGTGCAAGTTTAATCTATCTATACTAATAAAAGAAAACACATGAGGGACACATGACACTCCCTCATGAGTTCTCTAATTTTACTATTTAATACTAGTGAGAAATCCGCGCGTTGGGGCGGGACAGTTAAACCGAACAAAAATAGATGAAAAAACGTTAAATCACGCACATGCATGGCGGCGAGTTAACTTGCCATATTAAAAAAATAAAAAGTTAAAAATCATCATGGAAAAAGCTACGTAAGTCGAAACCGTAACAAATTCACATAAAAAAAGGGAAATAAAAAACTAAAAAAAACACTTTAAAGACTTGTCCGCCTCTGCTTAGATGACTTGTACATTATCACACGCAATTTTATTTTAAACGAAGCTTAAATTGAAACATATATAAAAATAGAACCAATAAAGAAACTTCTCCTTTCACTTTCTTCTGATACAAGATAATATTAACAAAAAACAATAATTTGACCCATTCATATAAAAGGATTTAAGGAAAAATATAAAAGCACATTGTTCTATGAATAATAAAACTTTACGTTATTTAATAGGGTAAGTTCGATTTTGCTCTCAATATGCCAAGTTATTCATGCAGTAGATATTTTCTATACGACTCAAATACCTAAAAGTTTAGTAACATTATTATGAATAATAATAGATTAACTAACTTTTATAAAGTAACTAATTGTATATAAAAGATTATAATAAAACATATAGCATTATGAAAATTATTTTTTTACATGTTTTGTATTTAATATGTTTTGTAGAAATAAATGTCATGACCTATCATAAACATGACTCTTGATTTCATTTAAATTATTAAATATGATGCTTTAAAGACTAATTTACCCTTAAAATTTAGTTATTATATGCATTGTGTGTTGTATCATAAGCAAATTAACTTGTACTTCTTAAATTTTAAGAAGTCCTTGTCAAATGCTTTATAATATAGTATAGATAATAAATTCAAATATAATTATAATATTAATTGATTTTCAAAATCATAATATAAATACAATAATAATCATAGTTGTAACAGAAATCATTAAAAATGGATTTAATGATTTCCGTTATTAATATAAATAATAAAATTCTATTTAACATATTTATATTATGTTTTCGTATTTAATATAATTATGTTTTAATACAAAATTTGAAATAAATTATTATACATACTTTAAAAAGATCTATTAAGTAACTGAATTAAAAATTATTTAAACATTAGTGATTCTTTTTTATATAACATATTTATATGTTATTAACTTTAAATTTAAATCACGTACCTTAAATAAACCCATTTATAAATTTTGATCTTTTATTTTACGTTTAAAACTATGTTTGTTATGATGTTTGACAAATGATTATTAAGTTTTTTTTTTTTTGGGTCATTGTTTTATATGTTAAATATGCTCAACAAGTACATACTAATTTTAGATGTTTAAAAGAGTTTAAAAGTCAAATAAGCAAATTAATACACAATGCAATTGGTTAAGTTTTTTTTTGTTAGAATTTCATATTGTTCTAAACAAATAAATTAATTAAATCAATTAACATTAATCTATTGTTATCTATATTTATAAAAGACAACACATGGAATACTAAGAACTCCCTCATAAAGCCTCTCATTTTCTTATTTAAAATAATACATTTATTTTAATTTATTTCTTTATTTAAAAATAATTATTTTTTAATTTTTATTAGTTACAACTATCAATATTAATTTAATTATCAAAATTTAGTTCAATATATATACATATATATATATATATATATATTATGTCTTTGTAAATTAATTAATATGAATATTTTTATAATACAAAATTAGAAATAAATTACTAGGCATGATTTGAAAATGTTTATTAGCTAATAGAAGTAAATATTATTAAAAAATATTCATTTTTTTAAGATAGCGTATTTATACGTTATTAGATTTAAATTTAAATCGTGAACGTTAATTAACCTATTTTTTAATATGTGGTCTTTCACTCTAAGTTTAAAACTATATTTCTTATAGTGTTCTGAACAAACAAAATAAAACAAACCAGTCCACATTAATTAAATATTTGATTAATTAAAACTAAATATGCTTAGCTATTTTCGTATTATAATAGCTTGATATATAAAATACATTTTATATATGAAAAATCATTGTTTAAAATTTTCATAGACTGTGTTGTTTCAAGTTACTTCAACAAAGAAATACAACATCTAAGTGGCAACAGTCTTTTCATTAGTAATTCGTTTTAGCTTCATTTTCACGCTATTAAATCACGAAATCTTTTTTTTTTTTATAATTATAGTCATATTGAACCAATAAATGGCATTATGTTTAAGGACCTTGATGTTAGAAAAAAATGATTATACACTCAAGGTTAGAAATATTTTGGCTTTGCAAGAAACTCGGTTGTAAAGGCAATTTTATTTATTTTAAATATAACATGTAATCTAATTTTTCTTAATTATATTTTTAATTTTATTTATAATATATATAATTTACATTGTTCAACCCGTGTATCACATGGGTACATAACCTAGTTGCTTATGATACAACACCTAATGCATATACTAACAACTTTTTTAGGGTAATTTTGTCTTTAAAACACCATATTTAATAAAAATGAAGTCAAGAGTTAAGTGATGTTTATGAGAACTCATGACATTTAATTCTATAATTACTTGGAACCCATTAAATAGAAAACATATAAAAGATCATTTATATTAATGCTACATGTCTTATTATAATAATTTTTTATACAAATTAGGTACTTTATAAAAGTTAAATTTTATAAACTTGATAATACTATAAGAAATCGAGAAATCAATAATGAAAAGTGTGTTTTTAATCGTGAGGTAACGATTTGCATTTTGAAATTATTACGTTATATTGATACACCTAAACATGCTAGTCTTATCCAAACCATACATCACCAGATTCTATGACCGTAGAAGAAATTTTCATTTATAATTATTTTCAAACAAATGTTTCACGTAATTATGGTCAATTGATCATGATTAAATTAGATAGAAGTGAATTTTCTTCTACAAATGGTATTTGACATATTGTAATATGCGAGAACTCGATATCAAATTTTACGATGATTTTAATATATTGTAATTTTGGTTGAATGATTATTAATAGAAAAAAAAACTCCAGAGTTTGCTAAATAAGTATTATTTGTGTTACAAAATTTTTATTATAAAATCGTGTATTCCTAATACTCTAGGGATAGAGGATAGAAAATGGAAATGTATGTTATGGAGAAAATTTGTCTCATATCCTTAAATTCTTTTATATGAAATAGGTCAAACTTATTGCTGTTGGTAATATTATCTTATGTTTAGAAGAAAGAGAAATGAGAAGTTACTATATTGGTTTTATTTTTATATACGTTTGAATGTAAGTTTCGTTTAAAACATACTTGTGTATGATAACATATAATTCATCTAAGCATAGGCGAACAAGTCATGAATTTTATTTTTTTAGTTTTTTTTTATTTCGTTTTTTATGTGGTTATGTTACGGTTTCGACTTAGTTTTTTCTAACATAATTTTGAACTTTTTTTTAATATGGCAAGTTAACTCGCCGGCACGCGTGTGTTTGAATTTAATGTTTTTTCACTTATTTTTTGTTTGGTTTACCGGCTCCGCCGTAATGCGCGGGTTTCCCACTAGTATTAATAAATGGCAAATTACATAAGAATTTTTTTCTATAACGTTAAGATTTAATTTGAAAATATCATTATTATCATTATAAATTACAGTTAATGATATATTTGAAAAACAGGGGGATTTTGTGGGAAGGTTTATTTAGCATATCTAGTCTAACAAAAAAAACATTGGTTAACTTAAAGATATATTTAATGTAATGGGAATAAATAAAGTACAAAGCTTCCTTAACGTGAGAAGCGTATGAAGCATTCTCAGCCATTAGATTATAGGTGGTGTCATAATGGTAATTAACAACCCTAATCATGGTCAGCAGTCTTTAACCAAGGGTAAATTAGGAAAAAAAAACGTTACAAAATTTTTCAAATCGAAACAACAGACCTAATTCAAAACCTCATTCTTCATCGTTTCAATTCGACTAAAACGTTCAGAATGATTACACAATCAAAATAACAAAAAACATTCAAATACAATTAACAAAATCGTAAAAATAAAAAAACAGAGATTTACACTGGGACGATTAATCATACGAAAAACATACAATTATGAATAAACGCTCATAATAGTTGTCAAATACTTTCGATTTTATGAATAAACATAAAAATTATGTTAAAAATAAGTTGCAGATGAAGAAGACGAAGTTGGTGCAAACAGAGGCTGTTAAACGCACGTACAAAAATTTAAACGCACGCACTTCAATATTAAACGCACCTTTGAATTCACTTCCTTTTGAAAACAAACGCACGTTGTTGTAAATCATACTTATTAAAACGGACCTTTTAAAAAAATTGAAGCGCACCTTTGAAAAATTGAAACGCACCTTTAAAAGCATGTATATAAACATAACCGTTTTCATTCCTAAGCACAACTATGCTTGTAAATAAGCATAACCATGCTTGTAAATAGGGGCGGATCTACGGTGGCACACGGGGGTTCCCGGGAACTCCTTCGGTTTAAAATTTTTAATGTTATGTAGGAACCCCTAAATATATTTGAAAGGAACCCTCATCCAAATCATGCAAGTGCTCCAATGGTTATTCCCTCACTTTTTAAATTTTTAATCCTGGGTTCAATTCCCGTCCCATACTTCTTTTTTTATATTAATGATGGTTGAACGATGCAAAAGATATCCAGTGGTGCTACGATCTCTATTAATTTGATTGGATGGCTCATGGTGGTGAAACACATTACGCAATAAGAAGGGAGTCGACAATTTAATTTATCATGATTGTTAATCGAGCGGCTAGCACAATCCATAATTGAGTAGGTGGAACATATTACGTTGATGTGTTTTCCATTTAATAGGTGAAAAGGTAATTCAAGTTAAGGTGTGAAGACTTGACTTTTTTTTTTTTTTTTTTTTTTTTTTGAAACTTTACTTTCATTAAAACAACTTTTCTTAGACTTCAAAACGAGGGCCGCTGGCAAAAACTACACCATATACAACGGTGATTTGCGCCAATCGTTACAAGACAAATCCTTATACTTTGATCTATGTTTTAACCAAAAGAAAGAAAGGCTTTTAATGTTCGTAATAACATATCTACCAATCGCTTCTTTATCTCTAAAGATCTTCTCATTCCTTGATAACCAAATACACCAAATAGAGACCAATATAATACCTTGGACAATATTCTTATGCCATCTTCCTCTTGTCACACTGTTTTGTGTATCGTAAGCAAGTCACACACATTAAAAGCATATATATTTCCCAGCCCGCACCATCTTCCAATTTCTGTCCAAACCTGTTGAGCGAAAAAGCAGCCAGAGAAAAGATGGTCAGCCGTTTCTTTTCCCAATCGCAAAGCGAGCACTCTTCACAATATATCTGAACGCAACGTTTTTTCAACTCAATTCTAGTTGGAAGTTGACCCATCTCCGTCCTCCAAGCCAATATTTTACACTTGAACGGTACCCAAACCTTGAATCATTTTCAACAAGTAAACCCGTGAAAATAGTTATGGAAATTCAATTGCTTGAAAACCGTTTTAGCGAGGTAACCACCAACTTGCTTACATATATTCTATTATATTTTTAATATGTAATGAACTTTACCCGAACCATCAAACCGACCCGACTTTTTTAAGTTCAGTTATATAGAATTGGAGCATAAAAAAGGTACCCCCAGAAAAAAAAAATTCTGGATCCGCCACTGCTTGTAAATAAGCACAACCATGCTTGGGAATGAACACAATCATGCCACACCCAACAGTGGCGGATCCAGAATTTTCTTTGACGGGGTCACATGTTTGTTAGCCAAAAAGAAGGCGGGTTAAAACAAATCGGGTAAAATGGGTCAAGTTAAACCATCTCATACTTATCTACTTAATGATGAATGGATAACAAATCAAGTCATAATATAAACTATTGTTAACAAGGCGATATAAATGGATAACATAATCATATTAAAGTAAATATTTTGATAAACATTTTGGATACCAATAAACACAAACAATGGCGGAAAGAAAAATTATTAATTGGTAATGATTATAATAGAAGTTTATATTGTGATTCAGAAGGGTATGTTGGTTACTACTTTTAAAATTAAGAATTAATGTTTTACAAATAAAAACGATTGATTACTTTTAACCTTACATACTTTAGATGGTGTTAGCATATGTGATATATTCATAAGTGTATGTCATTATTTCTAATGTTTTATATACAAAAGTAAACGATTGTTTACTTTTAACATTACATACTTTAGACGATTGTTTAGTTCTTTTAACATCAGATGTGTTAGTTGGTGTTGGCATATGATCTCTAATTTATCAACATATATTTAAAAAAAAGGAAAATGGATTTAAATACTTCAAACTATAGCCTATTGGCGGATAACACTCTCAACTATCACTTTGGCCATTAGCACTCCAAACTTTCAACTTGTTTACTTTCATCACTCCCAGACTTAACGACGTTAGTTTTAATCCTACGTGGCTAACAGAAGCTGACGTGGCATTGATTATGTGTAAAAAACAAAATTTATATGTGGCCAAAATATAAAAACCAAAACATAAGAGGCATTTTTGACAATAAACTTTCAAACTTATAAATCCCCCCTTCTTCTGTAACAGACCCCCCCCCCCCCCCCCTTCTCTCTTCCTCTCTCTAAACCACCACCACCCTTCACCAAAAACCACCACCCACACCTATCCTCCTACCTTTTCTCTCTGCTTCCTCCTACCACACTCGAACCCATCTTATCGGTGAATCGAAAACTATATACAAATAAAAGTCAGTGCAAACATACAGAAGAGTGAAATAAATAAGCAAACACTTTGAAAATCAAATGAATCGAAAACTATATACAAATAAAAGCAGAGCCATGATGAACATGATTTTGAACTTGCTTCCAATGCTTTCGTGCCATGGAAACTTACATACCCTTCTCAGATTAGATGAATCGAAAACCATGTGCAAATAAAAGCTCCGTCAACAAGGAAATGTTAATGTTAGGGTTTCGATTGGGGTTGGTTAAAAATTGGTTTTTGGTGGATTTTAGCTAGGGTTTCGATTGGGATTGGTGGGGTTTCGTCGAGATTGTTGGTGCCGTGGTGGTTGCGATGGAAGGTGTGGGTGGTGCAGTGGTGGTGGAAGGTGTGGTCGGTGGTGGTTGCTGGTGATTTAGAGAGAGGAAATGAGTGGGGGGGGGGGGGTTCTGTCAACAGAAGGGGGAAGAGGAGGGGGTTTATAAAATTTTAATAATAATAATAATTTAAATTTAATATGTTATAATAATAATAATAATAATAATAATAATAATAATAAAGTTTCATAAATATCCCAAAGTTTAGGTTTTTACATTTTGGCCACGAATACTAACCAGGTTAGACATCCGTTAGTTTGGGAGTGATGAAAGTAAACAAGTTGAAAGTTTAGAGTGCTAATGGCCAAAATGATAGTTGAGAGTATTATCCGCCAATAGGCTATAATTATGAGTATTAAAATCCATTTTCTTTAAAAAAAATATCTATACTTGAAGATAAAAGACAAGAAAATAATAGAGAGTAACCTTAAAAGCAATAAAGTGAAAAACTAAGGAAAAAAAAAAGAAAATTTCTATTATGTCAAATCAATTAATTATTATTACAAAAATGTTGAAAGTGCAATGTCAATTATACTTTACAACTTTCTCCTTCGTAATTGTTTTCACATTAAAAAATCAAACAAAAATACTTGTATGTTATCTTCTTCCTTTAACCTTATCATCTTTAGTACAAAACTGCAACACGTTTTGCTCATCGGAAAGAAAAATAGTAAAATACATATACACACATGCGGTGTCGGCTGGACGGTGGGCACATGCCCACGCTCCTCAAAGGCTGAATCCGCCGCTGACACCCAAACATAACCATGCTTTGTTTTTTGAACGAAAACAGAGAGCATGGTGAAAACTCACTTTATATTATAATGCTATATATAAACTACCCTTATAATATAATATAGTTTGTGAATGAATTAAAAATGAATTGATTCTGAAAGCATATTTACAAATTGGTTCAGAAAGGGATTTGATCATTTAATTAAGAAACGCACCCATATTTACAAACGCACGTTATATATAACAAAGGCACACAATTATCTAATGGATGAGGGAGCATTATTACAAACTACAAACGCACCTTTATTACACAAAGATTCATAAAACAAACGCAACTTTGTTACTTTCATTTGAAAAAAATCATATATATTACAAACGCACCTTTGTTACGCAATGATTCACTATAAACGCACGTTATGTTTCTTCTTCATCATACCATTACTGAACACTAAAAAAAACAGAGCACATTATGTATCTTCTTCTTCATCATACCATTACTGATAATAAAAAATCTATCATCTAAATCTTTCTATCTGTACAACATAATCAAAAGATGTAAAACTAAATCAATCATATGATCATCACTCGTAATTAATCGTTAAAATAAAATTGATGATCGACTGAAAAACAGAGCATCAGTGTAATCTTATAATGAAAATTCAGATTTGAAAATAAAAAATGTAATTATGAAATCGAACCGTATATAGAACGTGATTTACGTAAATCAGTTATACGTATAATGTCTAATTTGCCCTTGAATTTGATTGCAATTGGGTTTAATTACGTTAATCGTAGTTTGGTTAAATTGACAGGTGGCAAAATATGGTGGCTTCCTACACTTCTCACCGTTAAGGATACTTTGTATCCTATACTTTCTCTAAAGTAATAACCGATATTAAAGCAATGATTTTAAAATAAAAATGATGTCATCCTATTATATTAACCAAACCTTTGTCGACTTCAGCGGGGTGCCATAATCACTTCCACACGATCGTTCTGAAACAGGACAAAAAGAAAAACATTGGAACTAAAGAATCGAACCTGGGTGCAAGCCATAACAGCAAAACAATCAGACCAACCGGACTGAACAAAACTTTGTTAATATATCAGAACAATAAACTTAAAAAGCTTAAAAAAACGTAAACACTATTCATCAAAGTTGTAAAATTAATATATAGGATAATATTAAAATAACAAAAAAAATTCATTTTTGATTAAAAATGTTTTTTTGGATAATATCTCGTTGACACGTGGCAAAACTTAAGGATTTATTTGAATTAAGGGGGACGAGGCGTCATCAGAAAAGGCCACGAGTACCCCATTATCAGCACGGTAACACTGCCGTCACTAGTGCTGGTAGGGGTCCCGTGAACCAAATACGAATTCTTCTTACCGTGCTGGTTCTAGAGGAGAGAGTGAGAGAGAGAGAGGGGAGAAGGAGAGTGAGAAAGGTATTATTAAAGAAAAACAAGTGGTGTAGGTGAGTTCTAGAGGGGAAAGAGAGAAAGTGGGAGAGGTATTATTAATATTATTATTATTATATGTGTGAAAATAATTAATTATTGAGTAAAGAATCAGCGGAGTGTTGCCTCTAAAAAATTGTTTCAGTGAAGTAAATTAGTGAAGTGATGTGGAATTGCAGTATTGATGTAAATCAATGAAATGAAAAATAAATCTAGAAACACCCCTCCCCCCATAAGAGCCAATATAGAAATCAACATTTAAAAATAAATAATGTTACCGTTTTATGATATTAACCTAATTAAAAAAAATCAACTTTGATTAAAAACAATTCTTTTAAGAAATGATATGGTGTTAACACAAAATTAGTTATTAGTTTTTTAAATAAACTTATATTTTTACTTAAAATTTCATAAAATTCAAAATTATTTTGATTAAAATATTAAACACAAATAATAATTGTTTTTATGACCTTAAAATTTTGAAATATTTAATATGGTTGGATGGTAAAAATGGTAATATATATATATATATATATATATATATATTTTAAATAATAAAAAATAGGGTTTTTAAACAAATATTTTAACAATTATACGTGTTAACCAGCTATATTATTTTTTATTTATTTTTTTACTATATAGCACGTGCTTATTTATAAGTTTTATTAAAACATAACTTTTTATTATCAATTATATAAATTTTATTTATCAACCCATGTAATAAACGGGACTATAACCTAGTAATTAAATATAAAAATAGTTTATGTTACTTGTTTTCGTACAGGAACATATTTATGTAGTATATTATTTATAACGATCAGAACAATAGCCCCATTCAACGGAGGCTTGACGACTGGCTTTTTTTTATTGAATTACTAGTTGATTATCCGGGAGCGTCCCGGGGTTGAAAATGTTAGTAATGAAGAAATATAAATTAAAATGAGAATAGTTAAAGCATTAAGTATGTTTTCATTAAGAAGTGAAACATATTAAATAAGAGAAATTATAAATAAATAAGCTATGAAAAGTCTATGATAAATGAGAGAAAACTTCTTTGCAGACAACATTCTTCGTTTCTGATTGAGGTTCGCCATCTTTGTTAAGTATTAACAACTTAAGTCCATCTTTACTTTTAACCCTTGATAAGGCAACATATAGCTGACCATGCGTGAAAACTGGTTCTTTTAAGTAAAGACCAACTCTTGACAAAGATTGTCTTTGACTTTTGTTTATTGTCATGGCAAAGCACACTGATAAAGGAAACTGCCTTCGTTTGAATTTGAACGGGATTTTGTTATCTGATGGAATCATGTTTATTCTTGGGATGAAAATTTTCGTGCCAACATTTCCACCGGAAATAATCTCAGCTTCAAGAACTCGATTCCCAAGTTTTGTTAGCTGTAATCTTGTGCCGTTACACAATTCTTGTTGTTGGTCAATGTTACGTAGAAGCATTACCGGTAGACCAACTTTTAGAACAACTTGTGGTTAGGCAAACCTGAAAAAATAAAATAAATAAGTATTTAAAGAGAATAGCAATATTAATAGCAATATGAATGTTGTAAAGTTGTAAGTTTTTCAAACCTGAAATTTGTAGTTTATTTAGTACGTCAGGAGAATATAATTATTTCAATAATACAATAAATTTAAATATGTCATTTTTCGTATATAACTCTTAAAACATAAGGTTTTGCATACTTTTCAATATTTTGTTACGATGCGTTTATTGTTATTTATATTTTGATATCAATTTTATTTGAAACCGGGTTGGTCAAATATAATATATGTCCATTTGAGTTATCTTTTTCGCTTGCTATAATGAGTACCGGTGTTGTAACAAGCAGAAATGAAATCAACCAAATTCTCGCCGCGTAGCGTGAAATTGAGTTGGCTCAGATATAATATTTTTTTTGTGTTTCCTCTTTTGGCTGTTATAACGATTGGCGGTACTGTAACGAGCCACAACAAAACCAATCAAATTCCTACCTGAGTTGCTTGTGAACCAAGCCTTGTTACACACACACACACATGTACACGCATCCAACAATTCCTATCAATAGCAAAGCTAAAATTGGATTTGAGGAGAGTAACATGTAGACAACCTTGCCTCTACCATATAGAGGAATAGAGAGGCTGTTTCCAGTGAAATACCTGGCTCGATAGTAGTTTTGTATCAAAACTTGGACAAAAGACACATAACACTCAGAAATTAGGACAAACCGATTGGTGTATGTATCCCTTGTCCTTTGGCTATTAACGCTATCACATGATGCTTGATTAACCTTCTTCTGTTTTTAATTTTATTTTCATGAAATTAATAAAATAACGTTAAAGTTAGTGCAATTTTACTTCTACCCCATCTCTCGAGGACCCACACATATATACATTATATGTGCGCATCACAAGCAGAGCTTTTATATATATTCACTACAAGAAATTAAAGCTTTACCGATGACACCTTTAGTGGTGACCCACCTTTTGGTCGCTTGGTCGCCGCTAAAGGTTAAAACCTGACAGCATCCATCCTAGATGTTGATCAAGATCAGATCCAACGTCCAGCAAATCATTGTACTAATATGCATTAGCAGCGACACCCTGTCGGCGCTACAAGTCCCAAAAAATTCATTTACCCGCCTTCTCTCTCTCTCTCTCTCTCTCTCTCTCTCTCTCTCTCTCTCTCTCTCTCTCTCTCTCTCTCTCTCTCTCTCTCTCTCTCTCTCTCTCTCTCTCCCCGCCTTCCTTCTTCTTCCATCTCCTCTCTTCACCACCACCGGAAACCATCACCACCGGTACTCCACCACCACCAACACCACAGCTCCACCACCGGGAACCAGTCGCCTCTAAAGCCTTATTATTAGCGGTGACTTATGTCGCCGCTAAAGCTCAACTTCGTTGTAGTGAATATTGGTTGTTATAGTGAATTTTAGAACTGTAAGTCGAAAAGAAATCGACCGAATACCCTGTATGTAACGCAAGAAACCTCACTAATTGTTAGTTTTACATTTATGAGGACTTGAAAACATTAATTTTCTAAACAACAATACGGTATTTAAATAAATTAAAATATCTTTTTTTAACTTATAAAATCATAATGCATGTATGGAGCCCGGCCCCTCTATATCCCATTTGAAATCTCCCTATATAAAAAGCAAAGCCAGGTTCACATCTTTCTCCATGCAAACTTTGTCTTCAAAGATTCATCTCCAAAACAATCCTTTTATACAACTCTTTCTTTCTCTCCGACAAATCAGCAATGTCTAGCAGGAGATCTCGTTCCCGACAAGCCGGAGTGTCTACGATCAACGATGCCCAGATGACCGAACTCATTTCCAAGTTACAACAACTTATTCCCCATGACATTAATCAAACCAAGAGTTCCAAGGTAACATCTTTGTTCACCTTAGTTTCTTGATTATTTTCTTGATTTTGCATATTGTACCTTCATAAAAGTTTATGTCATAAAGTGTCATCAACATCCAAAGTACAAGCCCACTTGCATAAGTCAAAAGTGCAACTAGCTAACTAGTTGAAGCAACCTCAAATCTACATTGCATTTTCAAGTTGATTAAATGGTTTAATTTATGGTGGTTGTGTGGTTTTCCTTTGCCTTTGTGTAGATAAGTTGTGTCATATGGTTCACACACACACACACACACACTCACACACATACTCACACTTGCATTAAATTCTTGTGGTGCACCTAACCCAAGTAGCTAATTTCCTTCTCTTGGAGTACTGCATGTGCCTGTGTTGGACTCATTCAACCATATATAATGTCCCTTTGTGTGTACAGATACTGTTGATTCTCTCTCACAAGTGTTAGTTATAATAAAACAAAACTTACTTGTCTAAGGTATCCTAACTTATACATTAAATATATAGTACGTACATACATGTCTTTGGTAAGTCTACCAGGAGAATAGTACATGAGAATGTTTTTTCTTTAAAATCTTATTACTTCTTTTCTTTAAAAATCCTATAAGTGTGTGATTTTTTTTATAAAGATTTTGGACTAAACTAATTAACATTATACAGGTTTCAGCATCAAAGGTGTTGCAGGAGACATGCAATTACATTAGAAGCTTGCACAGAGAAGTTGATGACTTAAGTGAAAAATTATCAGAGCTTTTGAACTCTGCAGACATCGACAGTGCTCAAGCAGCCATTATCAGGAGCTTATTTATGTGACTATATATATACATTGCATGATGAGTAATTAATTAATGAAGCTAATTAGCTTTTATATATGTATTAGTTTATAATTATAATTAATCAGTTAATATATATGCATTCCCTTCTAGGGCCTCTTATTATGTATTAAGTTTATCATGTCATATTAATATTATAATATACACTTTTAGGATTTTATTCTCGATCAAGAGTTTTTATTTTCGACTTGTATGTAACTAGTTTCCATCGTTTGGATATTCGATATATATGATCGAGTGTGTTTGGATATATAAGAATGACAAATGGTGGAGAACTAATTTAAAATGCATGTTAATTCTCATGTAATTGAGTTGATCATTCACATATAACAATTATATATGTTTATATTGACAAAAAGAAAAATAGTAACCACAAATTACATTTTAATTCGCCTGCTATTTGATGTTTTTACATGTAAATGTATGTGCCATTTACATGTAAAGGTATTAAATCTTCGTATACAAATCAATATAGTCACATATATATGTATTAACATATATTTTTAAGGTTATCAGGATTCTCAACCTTTCATGTATGCACTTTGTTTCCCTCAAGGGTTAATCTTTTTACATTTTGTATTTGATTTTATGTTTTGCTTTTACGTATATATGTGATTTATATATTAGTTGTTATGTGTATTACCATTTAATTATTCTCTCTTTTAAATATATGTATATGAACCTCATGAACAATGGTAAACTCCAAAAGGATTAACCCCAACACGTGAATTTGACCCCACATTGACATGCAAGTTGGTTATATGTGTGGAAATTGTGATGCATTGACCAAAGACAAAATAATGAAGAGGTTCCACATTATCTTTTATATTCATACAAACAAACTTTCATATGTTAACTTGAAATTTTGACATCAGAACAAATTATAAAACTATTTGAAGTGTTAATTGTTTATAACTAGTGGGATTCTCCACGCTACATAATGGTTCGGTTTGCTGTCAGTGACGGAAGTTGAACATTTAAAGCTAGGCTAAAAATATTACACATGACAAACTATTTTTTTTACAACAAATAAAGACCATATAAAACTAGCAATATCTATGAGTTAACACTTTTAATTCTAACCAAAATAGCCCAAAATAACATTGAAACATAATATTCACCGGGGGCTATTCTCTTTTAGGTGATATGGCTTTGAAACACATTACATTTGAGCTTTTGGAATAGGATGAGCTAAATTGCCCTGATCTCTTTTAGGCCATATAGCTTTGAAAAACACATTACATTTAAGCATTTAGAATAGGATAAGTTTAATTACATAAAACTAATAGTATTGTTTAAATTACCTACTAGTTTAACCCTTACACTTTTAACCAAAAAATAGGAGGGCATGGGCCTCTTCTGACCCCAATATCTTATGCCCATGTTTGCTATAGTATCTACAAGATACTTGCCTCGGTATAACAATAGAAAGAAATACCCCCAAAGGATATTGACACCTCTTACCTCGATCGAAAACCATAAAAATGATTTCAATTTCTCACAACGCCATTACCGTACCATGATTTATTATAGCCTATGACACAAAAGATAATATATTGCGAATACAACTCTGTTTTCAACAAATTTTATAATATCACGTCGAGAAAACCATACAAATGTATACGCTACATGTATCGATGTTGTTTGGACAGTAGCGGTTAGGTTCATTACAGTAAAGTATAAGAAAGGTCAACTATATTTGACTAGCTCGAATAAAACTTTTATTGAAACATACAAAAATTTAAGCACCGCTATATACTACCAAAATAATAAAAAAGGTAAACGATGTCACTTTATATAATGAATAAACCAAATCGGAAGCCAACTTTGATGACATATACGCTTTTCACTTCAATAACTTGTGTATTACTATTCACTAGTAGTTTCATACGTGGATGAAACGTCACAACAACATGCTCGGAATTTATTAGATAAAAGTAAACACCTTGCAACGGTATATCGAAATATAGATTAGCAAAATGGGTAAACAAAGTTAATTTGAAAGAAAAAAAATAAATTTGAGGTAGTTTTAATAAAATGTACATTGTGCATCGATTACAACTTTATTGAAGCGAAAAGAAATTCGAGAATCACAAGTGACTGAACCAGTTGTTCAGACAGAACCAGAAGTAATTGATCCAGTTGTTGAAGTTGAGCCTGAGAGGACTCAAGAAACAACAGAAACACCAAGTGTTCGGAAAAGTATTAGGGATCGTCGTGCACCTGTAAGGTATGACGATATCTTCATGATTGATGAAGCTGAGCCTGCTACTTACAAAGCTGCAATCTTGGATTCGGAATCTAAGAAATGGCAAGAAGCTATGAATGCAGAGATGCAATCCATGTATGATAACCAAGTATGGGATTTGGTTGATCTTCCTGCCGAATGTCGGACTGTAGGAAACAAATGGATCTTCAAGAAGAAGACTGACATGGATGGGAATGTGCAAACCTACAAAGCAAGGCTTGTAGCGAAAGGTTTTACTCAGACTCAAGGAATTGATTATGAGGAAACTTTCTCGCCTGTAGTCATGCTTAAGCCTATTAGAATTCTACTTGCCATTGCTGCATATTATGACTATGAGATATGGCAAATGGATGTGAAAACCGCGTTCCTTAATGGACACTTACTGGAAGATGTCTATATGATTCAACCTGAAGGTTTTGTCGATCCAAAGAATCCTAATAAGGTGTGCAAGATGAATAAATCCATCTATGGATTAAAGCAAGCATCTCGCAGTTGGAATCTCCGTTTTGATTAGAAAATCAAAGAGTTTGGTTTTATCAAGAACGAAGATGAACCGTGTGTTTACAAGAAATCTAGTGGGAGCTATATCACTTTTCTTATACTGTATGTAGATGACATACTAATCATTGGAAACAATATCCCTATGCTTAAAGATGTTAAGACCTGGTTGGGTAAATGTTTCGCAATGAAAGATCTTGGTGAAGCCGCTTATATTCTGGGAATAAAGATTTATAGAGATAGATCAAAGCGGCTATTGGGTTTGAGTCAAAGTACATATATTGATAAGGTCTTACGACGCTTCTCAATACAAGACTCAAAAAGGGGGCTCTTGCCTATGGCACATGGAACCATTCTTAATAACAAGCAGTGTGCAAATATTGAAGAGGAAAAGAAGAAAATGGAAGGTGTTCCATATGATTATGCGATTGGTTCCATCATGTATGTCATGTTATGTACTAGACCTGATGTCTCGTATGCTCTTAGCATGACGAGTATATATCAACAGAACCCAGGAGAGAGTCATTGGGCTGCAATGAAGAACATTCTTAAGTACTTGAGAAGGACTAAGGACATGTTCTTAATATATGGAGGACTGGATGAGGAGCTGTCAGTTAAGTGTTATACTGATGCAAGCTTCCAGACTGATCGTGATGACTCAAGATCACAAACGGGATATGTTTTCATTCTGAATGGTGGGGCTATTACTTGGTAGAGCTCTAAGCAAAGTGTGGTTTGTAACATTACGCATTTAAACTTGTACGTTACACGGCTATCATTAATAAAAACGTCAAGTTTTATCTTATACGTTCGCATTTATTATTTTTGTCGCTTTATTGGAACCCTAATACCTTATATATATATTATTATATATGTGTTGTGTAATTAATATATCAAAAAAAATAGTTTTGCTTTGGCCGGGGTTCGAACCCGCGCCAAAGCCCAAGCCACACAACACATAAACCAACTGGGCCAAGCCTTCAACCTGATTAAAACCCGGCACAAAATAATTATATACGCGTTTTAAAAACCTTCACAGTTGACAAAGAAAGTCAACTGTGGGTCGCGTGTGATTCAATCTAGTGTATTAACTGATAATTGATCTATATATGGCAAACTCATTTGATTACCGGCCTCAATCAACCTTGATTACACGTCAATTAACATCAATCGTTGACCAAATTTGAATTCCATACGCGTATGACTTTAAACGAGGGTCAACTTTCCAATTAACCAATCCTTTGATCCTCAGTATAAATTGGACCTCTACAATCCTTCACAACTCGCTCACACTCCCTTCTCCACCTCCAATTTCTTCTGAAACACTCTGATAATTAAATTTCAGCTCGTCGTTTGACTTTTGGCTTGACCGGGCAAACGAACACAATACAACACTGTGAGTCCAATTATTTTTGTGGGTTTTGTTAGTCGGCAAACATACAACAAAAGCCGTAACATTAATCGGGTTCAAAGTGTGTGGTTTGTTTGATTGTAATATCTAGGGTTCGTTCGTTGTAATTTGGGGATAAACTCAGAATCACATAACGTATTTATTTAATGTTAACCGGGGATTATCACAACCACTGGCCTAGGCCAAGTGGTTGTGACCAGGGCTTGCAACCCTGAGCACCCGGGTTCGAGTCCGGCTACGGCCACTTCTTTTGTTTCTTTTTCTTTTTAAAAAAACAACAAAGCTTTATTATATATATATTAAACATTTTAAACTTATAAATTCATTTTTAAATATTAAAACTATTTTATAAATTCTAAAAAAATTACATTTATTAAATCTGAGTCAAAAGTTTTATTCACAATTTTTATTTTTCAAAAATTCATTTATTTAATATTTATAATAATTAAATCAATTTTATACTATTATATTTATAAAAATCCATTAAAATATCAAAACAATTTTATTAAATTCTCCAAAAATTATCCTGACTTTGTATAAAGTTAAACTTTACTGAAATAATTTTTAATTCAGAAAAATCAATTATTTTATATTTTTAATCAATTTTTGTTAGATTTAATCATAATTAAATCATAATAAATTCAATTTTCATTATTTTTGCACCAAAATTTTATACAAATTATTTTTAAATATTTAGAACAGAAATATGATTTTTAAACTAGAAATTCTTTAATTTTAGTATTTTTGAATATTAAAGTTAATTGTTGGCAATTTGTAATAAATAGATTTAAAAATCTATTTTAAATAAAATTATTTTATAAAAATTATTTTTATACTCCAAACACTTTAATGTGTACATTCAAAATTCAAATTTTATAAAAAGACTTTCTTTTATTAATTATCAAATTTTCCTTTATTAATTAACATTTTAATTTAAATTCAACAATTGGATATCCCCAAATCGAAACCCTAGGATACACTTATAAATTAATTAGACTTAGACTTATTATATATTACCTTATTATAGGGTGATATTTGGAATCATTTTGGGCAACACTATTATTTCATCTTTTCAAGAAGTTTAACATTTGCTAAGGTGAGTTTTACATAGCCCCTTTTATTTATCACCATTTTTGGGGTGAAACATGTTATAACATTATCATTGCAATTCAATCATCAATGTGTCTATGTGTTTTCTATGTTGCATTATGTCTTGAGCATGATTAGAGTAAGCACCATTCTAGCATAATCATTAACTCCGTACAAGCCGACGGTATACATTGATAGATCTATTGGACTGACAATCCCACCCGGATACGTGCCTCCTACAAAGGTTGCGTGGGTGTTTGTTATCGCATAACATATTCAATTGGACCATGAGCGTATGGTATGTATCATATTATAACAGTCATCAGGGTTGATTATGCACTCGATTTATTTCTAGTATGTTCTCACATATGGACTAGATTGACATGACACATGAATTGCACAACATTTTTATTCATTTTATTATCAAAAACCTATGTAATTCTCACCAACTTTTGTTGACCCAAAATACTTTCAAAATTAACATGTTTCAGGTAACAATGAAGCTGAGGCTTGAGTTAGCATGTGGATTTAACATGAAGTTTTATTTGAAGTTATTGAAGTTTGTTATTTGATATTATGTATTGAATTCCTAGACATCATTTTATATTTGGATATTATGTTTGAATAAATTATTTAAAATTTATTTTATACCATGTGCTACTGAAACAATCATCAATACGTGGCACCCCGATGTTTCCGCCATCGGTTGGGGTGTTACATGGTTGCTCAATCCACATGTGAATTAGAATACAATGCTGCAAAGGAGGCTGCCTGGATGAAAAGGTCATTACTGATCTCGATGTTGTGCCTAGCATAAAGAAACCAATCGAGATACTGTGTGACAACACTGGTTCCATTGCTCTTGCAAAGGAACTAAGGTCACATCAGACCGCAAGGCATATACTCAGGAAATTCCACTATATTAGAGAGATAGTAGAGCGTGGAGACATCGTGATGAACAAAGTTCATACAGATCTAAATCTGGCTGACCCCTTTACCTCAAGCTAAACATGAGGAGCATGCTGGAAAGATAGGGCTTAGAGTTGCTAGACAGTGGGCATGATCTGTAATTAGTATTGGTGTTTTATTTTGAACTATGACAGTGATATTAAATGTTTATTTAATTTAATGGGTTAAATGCAAATTTAAATATTTATTAACTGTGTTCATTATTTGTATGTTTAAATCCTTGAATAGGAATATTCTAAATGTCCGTAGTCGATCAAGTTACATGGGAATGAATTTGAATGTAAGACTATTGTGAGTTGAGATGATTGTATTCATGAGATGAATAGCTCAAGGGTTTGAGGATCATAATTCACAGATATCATTAGGGAATGATATTGGATGTAACTCGCTTCAAAACGATCTCCATGGATCTGTGTCATGAGATATTTTGATATTGATATGTTCAATCTGTCCTTTTTCCTAAGGCACATATTAAACTACATTGATCAAGGACTATCTTTGATGTTATCTTACACTATCCTGAAACATGGGTAGCAATAAGGGTAGCGTTGGGAGAAATCCAAGATTAAGTGGGAGTTGTATGACGCTGATGGAATTCTGTACTTCTATAGGATTAGAAGTCTAGACATTATGGCGCCCTCGTAAACTCAAACTGGTATAAACGCGTGGCCACGCTCGGGCTAAGGTAGTTTGTTAGACCATTTTGAATTAGAGATGAGAATAGAGAATGGTTGATCACTATAAGAATGAATGATCCATGTCTTATGATCAACGGATGTCTATACAGAAGGGACTTATTGATAGAATTATCAGGGCTATAGTATTTGGTTAAGTAAAGCGTTACTTGAACTCAAAGAACTAGTTGACGATTGTAAAGTGTCATACTGTGTTGGGTGCAGTGCGATGCAGCTAGGCGTCCAACTCTGCACACATTGACTCATTTAATTAAAATCGTCCAAGTGGGAGATTGTTGGATATATATAACATGTCCGATGTAATTAAAAGTCGAGGTCAATGTAACCCGACCCGGTACGATCCGAAGAGTTACAAGTTGGTACACAAATCAGATAAGTTCATAAGTAGGTAGATTATTATTTGTGAAATAATAATATTTTGGACTCGAGGGACTTAATATTAATAAGATTAATATTAAGGAATATTATAGTAATATGCAAGGGGGCTTAATGTAAGTTTGTGTTTTATAAAAAAGGGATTGAGGCGCAAACCCTAATCACACTTTTTAATCAAAACAACACCTTGCTCCCCAAGAAAGAAGTTGCGGCCACTCCATAGGAGCCGCCGCCCCTGTCCGCCGCAAACCACCACACCGCCGCCATCCCTTCTTGCAAAGTGTTGCTTCCCAGTTGGTTTGTGCTCGGTTGTGAACTTCTTACTAGCGAGGATTCGTTGTAACCCGCGTGTTACAATTCCGGTGTAGTCGTCAAAGGTTGATTACTAAACCCTCTATGGTTGTTTCTTATTTTATTTGTTTATACGCATTTTAACTGAGATCCTGATTGGGAATATTTTGTTAATTGGATTAATAAAATTAATTATTATTATTTATATATAAATCGCAAATCTATATATATATTTGTATATATATCCGTTTCAACAAATAATAATATAAACCGCTTCCGCTGTGTATTCGATACCATGATTCCCAACACATACTGCTCACCTTTTAACAATCAGTTATTGGCCATCACCGGTCTAAACTGATGTGGCATGCTTGTGTGCCAAATTCCCTTTTGCGTGTCAAATTCTTTCTTAGTATTATGTTGGATATGGTCCGTTAGTAGACAATATGTTAAAAGATGAGTCTGCCAACACATATTTTGTTAGTTAAGACCGATGACGGCTATTAGTTAATAGATGAGAATCAATACTCCTAAAAACAATTTAGTGTTCGTCTTAGTTTTAGTTTGTAATTGTTATATAACACATTTTTTTCTTTTTGCGGCATAAAACATGGTTTTACTGATTTGAATCGGGTGAAAAGCGAATACGGGTGGTGTCGGTTCGACTCGAAAAGGTTTTACCGATTATTTCATTGTCGTGCCTTCGGGCGGGTAGATGCCAGGTTTCCGTGCATCTGGGAGAGCCAATAGACTGGCGACGATCGAGTAGTCAGCCTTGGCCACAACGCGTCTTGACCACAACTCTCGGTGTCACAATGATTGAAAAGTAATGCGTTGTATGTAATTCATAACACTCAAATATGCTAAATTTAATTTTTACACATTAAGGATTATACATGTTTGTTGCGTTGTATTCAAGCATATATTAAAATTTCATTAAAGTGTCATAAATAAAAATGGATCATGTCATAATCTAGCAATTTGTCACTTTCATTAATAAAGATGCTACAAAATGTCCCTATAAATATCTTTAAAAAAATCCTTTGATATGAAACTACTGTACGGACGAGATCGGTATCGTAATCATATATGTACCAGTACCCATATCGAAAATATCGGTACCGAATTTAAACAAAAGTGGGTACCGAGTACCGTACCGAATATATAGGTACGGTACGGGTATCGGTATCTCGGTATGGTACCCGTTTTGGTCTCACTTTATTATTTTTCTTTTTTGAACACTCGTACGGATTGAGTTAGTCTATATCTTATCCAACTTAAACAAAAACAAGTGTGATCATTTTCCCTTGATGACACTACAATCTAAAATTCCTTTATATACATACTTGATACGAACAACAAACTTTTCTTACCCAGTAATTTAAATATTATGTGCTTATAAACGTTTTATCTTTGTCATTTTGCCACTGGGTCAACAAACTCAATCATACTTAATAATTAATATAACGGTGCACAAAATAACCGATTAAATAACCGAAAACGGTTACTAACGGAAACCGGTTAATATCCGATTGAGGGATAACCGATTAGTGATTTTTAACTTGAAATTCGTAACCATTTAAGGATTTTTAGAAGAAACCAGATTTTAACCGATTTACCAGTTAACTAAAAAAACCCGAAAAATTCATAAAAAATAAAAAAAAAAAGAAAAGAAAAGGAAAAACGCAAACCAGGTTAAGAAAAAAAAAACACTAATCGGACCGGTTAAGAAAAAAAAAAACTCTGTGCACCTTTAATAAGTTAACGTGTTATCAAATCCAAATGACCCATGGGCCATGATGCAATACTTGCTCTGTGGTGGTAGAGACCGTAGTGAGTGTTGTTGATAGGATAACGATAACGGTAACGGTAACCGTAACCGTAACGGCAACAGTAACGGCGCTTGGTTTTTGTGCAGAAGCTTCGCTCCCTGTTACTCTAATAATAAAAAGTTAATAACAATTTCAGTCATCACTCCCACAACGCATTGTTCTGTTCTGCATAATATCCTTCCATCACAAATCAGCGGTACGTAACAAACATCTGTCCTCGTTGCAACTTATTTAATATCAATTTTCTATTAAATATTTCTTTATATTTTCAATTTATCAATCATCTCTTTATTATTTATAACTGTAATGTAATTGCCCTAAAATATTTCGAAATTAGTTGTGGTTTCTGGTTTTTTATGTTAAAAAGTTTGATGTGACAGAACGGTTTGAAATTAGGTCTAGATTCTGTTAATTGTTTTGAATCTAGGGTTTCCTGTGCTTACTGGTAAGAAGACAATTAAGGCTTGACATGGTTTTAGGGTTATATTAGTTAGAGTTGGTTAATTGATGATAAAAGTGTGTTTTTCTAGCGCCTCTACTGTTCTGAAGATGCATAGTTGAATTTTTAAACTTGTAAGAATACGGTGTGATTTACGGTTTGAATCTTTGTATAGAAGTATGCCACCTATTCAAATTACATGTATTATTTTGTCAATGTAGCTTGTAACATTGTAAATTATCTTAGTCTTCGGTATGCCTGTAAAAACATGCATATAGTCTATTTCTCTATTGTGGCAGATTTGGATATGGCTATACAATATATAGCTGAGGTTACGAGCTTGTCTCCTAATGCAACTGAGAATGATGTTCGCGATTTCTTTGCTTTTTGTGGAACGATTGAACATATCGATATCATCAGGTGGTTCAAAATCTGATATTCTTATAAGCTGTTTCTTTTATCGTTAAGCTTCCGATTTGATTGAGTAATTGCTAATATTACTTCATTATGATATATGCTAATTGGAAATCTCTCTTCAAAGGTACTTAAAGTCGTTGGCCCTGGAAAGCATGTGGTGATTGCTTCTCAAGAACTCAAGATTTTGTTTTAAAATAATAGACTATTGATATTAGTGCAAACTTATTGTTTTAGACATTTTTGAACAGAAATTTATAGAATTTTAGGATAAATACACCACACCTGCACCCTATAGGATTTGAACTCCCAACCTTTTGGTTGTGGAGTACACCACTTACCACCTGGATGTTCTGTTGAGGACGTTTCAGACTATTTACTTTCCTTATGGCTTATGCAAGACTGCAAGCCAAGCACCCCCGAATAAGTTTTGTTAGACTTGTTGCTGGGTCACGTAATATTTGTTGTAAAAGATTAATTTTTGTCAAGGTTTATTTGTAAGTTGTTGACTTACAGAGTTACAGGAAATTCCAACTTGTTGGGTTGTCCTCATTGGCTTGTATTTCAGTTAGCATTATCTACATTTTTTTTTCATTGCTTTGTTTATGTTCATTTCTGAGAGTTTTATGTTTGTATTAGTTATAGTTACTACACTATCCTGACTAGAGGCATCTTGTGGTTATATGCAGAGCTGGTGATTATGCATGTACAGGTTATGTAACGTTTAAGGACGCGTATGCTCTAGAAACAGCAGTCTTGCTTAGTGTAAGTTGTTGCTCTCACACTTTTTGCAACATTTGTTATTCGATCAAGATATTGTAGTCAATAAGCAGTCTATATCAGTAATTCAAGGACATTTTACTGTCTTAGGTTTTATTTCATAAACTCAGGTATTGACCCTGAATGTTATTCTGTTTGAACCCTTACAGGGAGCAACTCTTTTGGACCAGACTATATGCATAACAAGATGGGGACAAGATTATGATGAGTCCGAGTATTGGAACGGAGCTTCTACATGGATTCCAGAAGACGGACATACTTCATATGTAATGGTCTTTCTTTCCTAGCTGGTCTCTTTTTTCTACTAGAAATGCAAAACGCCTGTGAGAAGTCAGAATATGCATCTTCCATGTTAATTACTTTCTTATAGTTCATAATAAAATAGAAGAAATATAGACAAAGTATTCGCTAAGTTTTGATGGTACGTTCACACAGTTAGATTCATGTTACCTTATCTAGTCAATATATTGAAGCAATTTTGTAACTCATGGTCATAAGCTAATGGACACTATAAGGGCTGGGAGAACAAACCTTGATTGATTGTTGAGATCGTCCCGATCTAGGTACATGCTTAATAAATCATTTAGGATAAACCATGCAAGTGGAAGAATCATACTGGTTCAGTTCAGTAGAAAATCGAAGGTTGTTTTAGTATCTTAAGTTATCGTGTCCAGTTATGAATTCTTCTGCTCTTGTGCTTCACTGCTTCTGTAAAATTTATGAATGAAAAACAATATAAATAAAACTGCTTTTGTATCTCAATTGTCTAGTACCCTAACCATGAATGGGTTGATTTGGGTTATGTTTTTATATCTTAGCGGGAATGGACTAAGTGGTCTGAAAAACGCCCAAAGTATACCTTTAAATGCATAAAATCTTCTGATATCTATATTAAATAGAAATATTATTGTAATAATATTAAACTATTAATTATCATATTTAACGCATTAATTTTATACAAAGAAAGCTCTTAAGAAATGGTGAATAAAGTGCTTGTGGTCTTGTGGGTTAACACCCCAACCGCCGAACCTCGCCCTTTACTAAAAAGTTGATTACCCGTTTTGACTTGAATCTATTCTCAGACATTATCTGCTTATTGCTCCCTTTACTCATGCAGGCATCAGCCCAAGGAAACCAATATGCTTATACAGCAGGAGAAGCAGTGACGGTGGCTCAAGACGTGGTGAAAACAATGATCGCGAAAGGGTATGTTCTGGGAAAAGACGCCCTCGTAAAAGCGAAAGCTTTTGATGAATCTCATCAAGTATCTGCAAGTGCAGCTGCAAAAGTGGCTGAGCTAAGTGAGAGAATTGGGCTGACTGATAAACTTTTTGCTGGAGTTGAAGCTGTTCGATCCGTTGACAAGAATTACCATATTTCTGACACTACAAAAACCATCGTGTCAGCTACTGGTAGAACAGCTGCAGCTGCTGCTACTACTGTTGTGAACAGTAGCTATTTCTCGAAAGGGGCTCTTTGGATGTCTGATGCATTGAGTCGAGCTGCTAAAGCCGCTGCGGATTTGGGTAATAATGGTGTGGGCAAATGAAGTAATGTTTTAGCCTTTTGGTGGCTGGACTTCATAGTATAAATAAAAGGGTGACATATAAACACATTTAAAGTCTTTATTTTATAGATTATTTTTATGTTGATATATTGCTTGTAGAAATACTCATATAAACTTATGGAGTGATTATAATGTTTTTTAAACATCATTCAATTTATGAAAAAGTGCGATGGTTAAATTTGAAAATATTACTTGATTTTAACTGCATTAACAAAATGATAACTATGATTGTAATGGAATATATCCTTACAGTGAAATAGAAAATCCAAACAATGATCAAAATGATAGAAATTCACACCATTAATTTGACAGATGGTACCTCTAACCTACACTTTTCTTCCAAAGAGAATTGCATTCGCATAATCATTATAGATTTAAAATCTGAATCATTCAGCATCCCTTATTAGCTTAATGGTTCAGCACTTAATCATTTCATTCAGATGTTGAAACAAACAGTCTGAATGCTGAATGATTCAGACCTAAATGGTTAAGAGGCTACCAAACAGCCCCTTACACTAAATTTACATTTGATTCCTTCTCAATTGCACTTATTGGATAGATATGTTTATCCTTTTCATTCATAATCCAACTACGTAGCGAAATCAAAGTATAAATCTACTATTAATACAATGCGAGTCAGATTGCCTTTGATAACAAAATTAAAATTAGATTTAAATTTGTTACTCCATTATTATTGTAATCGTTATTATACAAGTGAAATTGCCCTAAAAAACAAAATTAAGCAATTGGTTGACTGAATTATCAGTATATACCACGTAATAGAGTCTGAATTTGCTTCCTTAAAAGAATTACCATCTAAACAACAATTCATAAGCTTAAATTTATGTTTTTAAAGAAGTAAGAGAGAAACTATAGAGGAATTCTATTCATTCATACAAAGATCAATAATTATACATATCATCTATCATATATATTTATCACATCACACTCAATCAAACTCATAGCCCATGAAGCCTAGCTCAGTTGGTGAAATTAGAAGGTTATGTAGAGGTTAAGGATTGATTCTGGTCGAAACCATATTTATCACATGTGTGGTTTTCATCTGGGGAGATCCCCAATTCAGACAGGATAGGTAATCAATACAGGCTGATCCAGGATGTTAGGCGGAGTTTCACCGGCTACACCGCTTAACGTTAAAAAAAACAAAAAGATAATCAAACGGCCAATACTTTAGTAACGGGAAGTCAAAGGCAGTCCAGATCAACGGCGTTAACCACATCCCACGTCTCCATATCCTTTAACCCTTCCTTCATGCTGTAAACACCGATCACCGTCTCAAGATCTAAACCCGATCATATTAATATCAACATTAACACGATCCGATCCAATTACATCAATGCCTTATATATCCATTTATACATAAAATTTAATAATCAAACCATGGATACCACGTCCATCCGTGTGCCCTACAAAAACCTCAACCATCAAGATGCAACTGCTGATATTGAAATTGTTAAATTCGAATATGAAACCAATCGACACACGGAATCGGATAAATCGAATAATATGCTTCCTAATGGAAATGCCTCTAATTCTTCTGCACCGACACAGAATTGTAGCATGTTTACGTTGGTTTTGAGCTGTGCTGTTGCTGCCGGTGTACAATTTGGCTGGGCCTTGCAGCTCTCCCTTCTTACCCCTTACATTCAGGTATTCAGATCTCTTTACACCTTATTAGTTGTCCAACACGAGACGTATAGTATAAAAATACAATTTGTAAGGGTTTTAGGCTTCTTTAGGGCTAGTTTAGGTTGTTTTAGGGTTGGCATAATTGTTTTAGATGTGTTTAAACCTGTTCAGATATTTTTTGGCTTGAAAAATGCGTTTGAGAGCCTGAAAGTGGCGTTTTGAAGCGAAGTGAGAAGGTTGCGCTAGGTCTGAAAAGTGGGCCTAGGTACGGGCCTGGGTGAGCTTTAACAATAGAGGTTTAGGCTAATGCTACTTAGTTTTTTTTTATTTTTTTCGTCATGGTAGTTTTAGATTCTAGGGATTTTAGTTACTACTTATTAGATTTTTGAATCACGTGGTTATTTGTATCGATGTAAATGCTTGTTGTTGTTAGGATTGAGTAT
Organism: Ambrosia trifida; assembly: GCA_028751855.1. NCBI lineage: Eukaryota > Viridiplantae > Streptophyta > Magnoliopsida > Asterales > Asteraceae > Ambrosia > Ambrosia trifida. The sequence continues at coordinate 74,051,790 of CM054122.1, forward strand.
TTGGTTTTTAGGTGAGGTTGTAATTTGGCATGAATTATAGGTTAGATTAAACTTTGTAAGGCAACAATTTGTAGAAGAAGTTCAGGAATGCCCGTTGTCTAGGCACCTGCCCACTTTTCAGCCCAACGCAGCCTTCTCGCTTTGCTTTAATAGGCACATTTTTCAAGTCATGTTTCAACAAGATTTCAGCAAAAAATTGGCTGAACAAGTCTAAAACAATTATACCAACCTTAAACAAACCTTGAATCAACCTAAAGTAGCCCTAAAGAAGCCTAAAACATTTCTCAAACCCCTAAAAACTGTGTTTTATACTATATGTCTCGCCTAAAAAACACTCGCTTTTTAACTGCCTTGTACTGAGGTCCAAGGCTTGTCCTTTACGCCTTGAGTGTGCCTGGCATGGTTGACAACTATGGGTATTGAATAGAAATTCTTGAAGCATATCTCATGGTTCTATATTAAACAATTTTGAATTTTCTTTCCAAGAGTTTGTTGGACAATGACTTAATGATGGGTTCGTTTTAGAGTATCACATGGCATATAGATACAAAATCAAGATTCTATATAGGTTGAGGGTGTGTATGCATATAATTGTTTGCACGTATGTGTATTTTTGTGAATGGCTTTGTCCATCTCAATTAGCAGTTTCTTGTTGGCATGTCTTGTTTCATTCTGGCTATCTTCTTATCAGTTCCTCTCCTTTTATTTGTGGTACAGACACTGGGAATAGGGCATGCATTCTCCTCATTTATATGGCTTTGTGGTCCTATTACAGGTCTAGTGGTAAGTTACAGTAATTTCTTTTTTACTTGATCTGCTTTATGTTTAAAGGTATGCCACTGCTTCAGTGTTTTGTAACACATGGCGTTTGTTTTGATGTGGTTGATTTGCGAGTATGTTTTGTCTACATAACCAGTTAACAATTATTTTGAGTCCTTGTAACTCCTTTATTACATCATGGTTCTAAACTCATTTTACTTTGGATTAGCTCTTCTACATATATTAACATTTAGCACATCCCTTATACCGGAGCTCTTTTAAGTATAGTAACATATGTTAAAATTTAAAAAGTTTCTTAATGTAAGATGAGGTGCTTGATTGAGAAGTTTCTGAAAAAGACAAAGGAATGGGGGATGGAGGTAATGACCTCTGTCTAAGTTAATTAATGAGGATTTTTCGTAACAATACACCGTTGACTATGACATTTAGTTAAATGAGGAAAGATGCAGTATCATGGATTCATATTTATATCATGTTGTTGACAGATCATGATTGAAGCATTAAACATGTGATTATTTGCTATCCATTAGCACCCAAAGTTTAAAAGAACGGAAACAAGCCTCGAGGCGTTTTCCCTTCGCCTCATGAGGCGTAAGCCTCGAGGCGAACCAAGGCGTAAATAAATATAAAAATTATGTGTCTATAAAACATTAACTACTTGACCCAAAAACCAAAAAAAAAAAAAACACATAAAAAACACCCTAAACCACCCGAGGCGCACCTGAGGCGCACATTTTCTTAGCGCCTCAACCCTTAGAGGCGTATGTACAATCTGAATCCCATGAGGCGCGCCTCAGACTCGTTTTCTTAGAGTTTCGCCTCGAGGCGCACCTCGAGGCGTACGCCTCACCTGTTTTTTTAAACCATGTTAGCACCATGTTGGACTTTTATGTCATTGACATATTTTGAACATTTCTTCTCCATCCAATTAAAATGTGGGATATTTAGAATAAGGGGATACAATGATACATATGTGGATAGCTGTGTACATTGCAAGTATTCATGAAATTTCAGTTACCGTACAGTACAGAAAGAGTTGATATTTACTAATAAAGGTTTGTGGTGCATGTGACATTTTTTGTCGGCACTTGACGAAACATAATGGTTCATTTGAGAACTGGAAAAGAAGCATTCACTGGTGCACATTTTTTGTTTTGTATCCCTATGTGAATTTACGGGAGTCATCATTTTAAGAAATCTCTCATGTTGAGGTCCGATGGTCATTGAAGTTTTGCGATTAGTCTCGTATGGTGACCCATATTTTTTTTTTCAGGTTCAACCTTGTGTTGGTATATGGAGTGACAAATGCTCTTCAAAATATGGCAGAAGACGGCCGTTTATTTTGCTTGGATCTCTCATGATATCACTTTCTGTGAGCTACAATTGCAAAACTCATGTTTCTAGTTTTCTTAATTGCTGTGTTTTATCTCCGCTAAACTAGATCTCCACTTTAGGTCTTAATTATCGGGTATTCTGCAGACATTGGATACTTGATTGGAGATACTAAAGAACATTGCAGGTCTCTGCTTGCATCTTTATATCCTCTTCAATAGTCCTATAAAAATAATTTGTATAACCTAGTTATGTATTGCAGCACGTTCAAAGGTACACGTCCAAGGGCTGCTTTTGTGTTCATCTTAGGATTTTGGATGCTTGACCTTGCTAATAACACCGTTCAGGCAAGTTTTTTTTAATTTAGTTTTGCCATTGACATATTTGTAGTTATCATGTGTACATCCAAGTAATTTTCTTCTACTATTTTTAGGGCCCTGCCCGAGCTCTTCTTGCTGATCTAGCAGGTACATAGCTGAAATCCTTTTAGAATACTACTATCTGTCAACTGTCAAGTACTGCGAACATGATATATATACCTTAAAAATTGCTGATGTTTGTAATTCTTGAATAGGCCCTGATCAGAGAAACTCAGCAAATGCTATATTTTGCTTATGGATGGCAGTTGGAAATATTTTAGGGTTTTCATCTGGTTCTAGTGGAAAGTGGCACAGGTAAAGGCTCAATATACCAACGACATGGCATAAATTGTTTGTCAACAACTCCAATATCTTTCTGTCCCATATTTTATTCTCCTGATATTATGTTAGATCTGTGATATCAACGTTTGAACACTTTCTGTATGCAGTTGGTTCCCTTTCTTGACAAGTAGAGCCTGTTGTGAGGCATGCGGTAATCTTAAGGCGGCCTTTTTAGTTGCAGTGGTGAGTTTCCACAAACACCATATCCTATCTCACTTTCAATATGATTTTAAGGTTACATTGTGAAACTAATTGCCAATATTCTTAGCTTTTGGAAGTTTATTCAGCATGGTCTTTAAGCATCTTGAAAAATCAAATTTGTTTTTTTTTTGTTGCTTTAATCATAATTTTTTTTTTGTAATACTGTTCTATTTAATTCTGAGTTTTTATTTAATTTAAGCTCAAGACTGTATCTGTTTTTGGCTATATTCTTTTGTTGTTTTTTTTTTCCGCAGGTTTTTCTTACATTTTGCACAATGGTTACACTCTACTTTGCAAAGGAGGTGCCTTTAGCACCAAAACAGCATCTGAGGTTATCAGATGTTGATCGTCTTTTGGAGGATCGTCAAGCTCAGCAGCATGGTCTTGACCACACAGAATCAAAACCTCGGAAAAATGATCACAAAGTTGGTAATAGGTTTGAAAATGTTTTTGAAATCGATGCAAGTGAGAGGAAAGCGGACTCTACAGATAAAGAAGATCAAGTCGAGAGTTTTAGCGACAGTCCTAGTGCAGTCCTGGTCAACTTGTTGACCAGCTTACGCCATTTACCATTAGGGATGCATTCAGTTCTTATTGTAATGGCTCTTACATGGGTGAGTTCAAACATTCGTGTGTTTACTAATTATGAGTTTTTGGACTCGTATTTACTTGTACTTTTTCACATGTGCAGTTGTCCTGGTTTCCCTTTTTCCTTTTCGATACAGATTGGATGGGTAGAGAGGTTTATCATGGTGACCCAAAGGGAAATGCTGCTGAAATCAGAGCTTACGGTGATGGTGTCAGAGAAGGTGCATTTGGTTTGCTATTGAATTCAGTAAGAACCCATAATCAAGCACAATATTGTTGCATGTTCTAGATAATCTCTTTAGAGTTTTATCTGGTAATCAAGCTCTCATATATTATTTCTCATCATAGTACTCCTTTTCGGTTGGGACAGGTGGTTCTTGGTATCAGCTCTTTTCTCATAGAACCAATGTGTCGATGGATAGGTTCAAAATTTGTGTGGGCAATAAGCAATTTGATCGTGTTTGCCTGCATGGCAGGCACTGCCATCATTACCGTAATTTCTCTAAAAGAATCTAGAGGGACTGATAATGAAATAGGAGGCAATGAGGCAATCAAGACTGCTTCTTTAGTTGTTTTTGCTATTCTGGGCCTTCCCCTTGCTGTAAGTATCCTTATATCATAAATAATAATAATTAAACCTTCGATTTCCTTTTATTCTAATATAATAATCTTCTGACATTCGTCTGTTTGATGCAGATAACTTACAGTGTTCCCTTCTCAGTCACGGCTGATCTTACGGCAGATACAGGAGGCGGCCAAGGTATGCGACAATGAATCTAGCAATTCATGCTTATACGTTTTTCATCTTTTGTTTCCGCCTTGCAGGATTGGCAATTGGAGTTTTGAATCTAGCAATTGTAATACCACAGGTAGTCAAGTTGTTTCTTATCAGTTATAACCCCTATGGTTTAATAATTAGAAGTTTGAATAACATACATTATATGCGATATGTCGACAGATGATAGTGTCGCTTGGTGCGGGCCCTTGGGATGCATTATTCGGTGGAGGGAACGTACCCGCATTCGTTCTCGCTTCATTAAGTGCCCTTGCAGCTGGCATTATTGCAACTCTAAAGCTTCCAACTCCTAGCAATTCATACACACCAATAGGTTTTCATGTTGGATGACAATCTTTTCTCCTAGCAACTTGTGCATATTTACACTAGCACCACCAAATCACCAATCAACCATAGTTACCTGCGGTTTTAATACACACACAATATCCTCTCACTTGTCATATCCATATGAGTATAGGTCTAGCTTTAGGATAAAGCTGTTGTATTTTTTTTACATGATAATTTTGTATTTTTTTTAAATAAATCTATGCCCATCACTATTCATTTCATTCAGAGCCGGCTATGAGGGTGAGCCGGGTGATCACCGGCTCTGGGCCCGACCCTTAAATGGGCCCGAACGTTTTTTTTAAAATATGCGTATATATATTAAATTCTATATTTAGGATATATATTTGTGTTTCATACATTAAAGTCTTGTTAGTGGAGTTGGAAAAACCATGTTAATTTAATGTAGAGGTCTCAAGTTCAATCCTTAGCTCTAGCACTATACTCAATTTTTTTTTTATAATTCATTCATCTTTACAAAATTTGGGCCCAAATTCTTTTTCGCCCAAGGCCCAATTTTTTTTTGACATTTTCGAAGACGGCCCTGATTTCATTGTATATTAGACTAAAGCTAAGGGTGGTTTTATAAAATTTGACTACTGCCACCTGCTTTTGACACGTCAGATGTCTTGTCTCAAAGAAAGTGAGATCTAGTTTTGAGTTTCACGTAACGTTGATTTGCATGAGTTGATAAGGATAGTGCTAACTACTAACCCATTTTTATTTATTGTTCAATAATTAATGTCTTTTTAAAAGAGTTAATTACACGGATGGTCTATGTAGCATGCACAGATTGCATGAATGCCCTAATTAACACAAATGGTTACGAAGGTATACATTTTCGTACTCGGATGGTCCTTACATGTAACGACCATTAAATATCTTTGTTAAATGGGTATAAAACGTCTTCCTTGCCTTTCTAAAAGACAAATTAAATAAACCATTTTTATATAAATAACTAAACCACACCATCTCCGGTCCACCACCCCCATCTATGACCTACCGTGTTCTTTTAAACCACCGCCACCAGTCCACCACACCTCCCCCAAATACAACCGTCTGCCAAAACCATCACTAGCTGCCACTGATCTCCAATCTAGCTGGTTTGAGGTAGGGTGAATTTTCCTTAGGGGTTCCCATCTTGGGGTTAGGTCAAGGTTCGATCCATGCACATCACAAAAAAATTCTCCGTGATGGTTTGAGCTTAGGCAAGGAGGACACCGGTGTGTGGGTAGGGATTCGAACTTGGAACCGCTAGGTTATGGTTGTACAAGGATTTTCACTTGAACTAAGCCTTTCAAAAAATTTAGTTTTAGCTGTTTAGAAAATATTCATAGTAATGAAATTTAGTGGTTTTTTTTAGTTAAAAATGTGAATAAGTATAGTGGAAAAATATTAAAACTTTGTATTATTGTAATATACATATGCGTTTTAACTCATTTAATCTTTGACTAATTTGATCTCTAATAAATTGTGTTAGCTTGCTTAAAAAAATTGAAGTGTTTGGCTTTCTTTTCTTTTTTTTTTTTTTTGAACGATAAACTTCATTAAACAACGGCTAAGCCCCCAAAACGAGGACCGCCAAAAACAGATTTACAACATATACAAAGGAAACTTGCTCCAATCCTTCCATCTAAGATCTCGATATTTAGAACGACTACGTAACTATAGAAAAGACCAGGACTTAATACAGGCTATCATTTCACAATCCTTTGGTGTAACGTCTTCAAAAATCGCTTTGTTACGAGCCTTCCAAATAACCCAACAAGCTGTCATAATAATTCCTCTAACGATCGTCTTCTTCATATTCGAACCACGGCACAACTCTGTAATCTTGAAAATATCACTGATATCAAAAAGAAAAATCGGCTCCAAATGGCACCATCGTTCAATGAAACTCCAAATTCTACACGCGAACATGCATCCTGTGAAAACATGAATGGCTGATTCCTCTCCCGAAGCACATAGCGAGCATTCTTCATTCTGAATCATAATATTTCTCCTTGATAAAGCTTTTCTAGTGGGTAAGCGATCCATCTCAAGTCTCCAAAAATGAATGTTAACCTTCAAAGGTATCCAGCCGGTCCAAACCATTGAGTGAGCTCTGCTACTATCTCGGCCACTTCTTAACAAGAACTTCACATTCTTGACTGAAAAACAGCCGCTAGTGTCCCCATTCCAGCTCCACGAGTCTGCATTACCTGAAAGATTACATTTTAACAGCATTTCTTGGAGCTCTCTATACTCGGAAATCTCTTCAACGGTGCTTAAACCCGTACGCCATTCTGCACTGAAGAAATAATCCCCATTCATCAACCGAACCCTCTCCCCGATAGTGCATCTTTTATTTCTTTCCAGCTCAAAAAGCCGAGGCCACCGAGATTGCAGAATGGAGTCCCCGTACCAAAGATCCGTCCAGAAGCGAATTCCCAGCCCATTCCCAACCTTGCCCCTGATCAAATGTTGCATATCCTTACCTCCAACCTTTAGATTAACAAGAAGCGTAACAATGTTTTTCCAACAGCCTGCCAAACCATTTTTAACTGGAAGAAAACGCCATCTACCTCTCCCGCCATGAATCGCTTCGATGGTACGACGCCAGCTACTGTCATGGTTCTTTTTAAATCTCCATGCCCACTTAGAAATAAGCGCTTTATTAACATCCGCAAGCCTAGAGATGCCCAGCCCCCCATCAACCTTAGACTTGGTAATTTCTTCCCACGACACCCAATGCATTTTCCTAACTTCAGTAGAGTCGGCCCATAGGAAATTTCTCATAAGCTTCTCTATTTTCTCCAACACCTGAACTGGGGCTTTATAAATAGATAAATAATAAATAGGAAGATTGGACAAAACCGATTTAATAAGCGTCAGACGACCCCCCATAGATAAAGAATTGGCTTTCCATGACGACAAACGTTTGTTAACCGAGTCCACCACCGAGTCCCAATGGCAAACGCGGTTCATGTTCGCCCTTACTTTAATACCCAAATATTCAAAAGGAAAAGAACCAACCCTACACCCAAGAATGTTCACCATCTCATTAACCTCCTCACTGTCCACTCCAATACCAAAAAGGTTAGATTTGTGAATATTGATTTTGAGCCCTGTACACATATGAAAAATGCGCAATAGACGAGCCATATTGTCAAAATTAGATTTTGACCACTCCCCAATAATTAACACATCATCTGCGTAGAGGAGATGAGAAATCCGAAGGCCGGTGCGAGTATCATGGATGCCTTTGAATTCTCCTTCCATCACCGCCTTATCAAAGATGCACGAAAACGCTTCCATAACAATTAAGAAGAGAAAAGGCGAGAGGGGATCCCCCTGACGAAGACCCTTCTTACATTGAAATTCAAACGTAGGAGCCCCGTTCACAAGCACCGAAGATCTAGCAGACTCCAAAATCCCTTTAACCCATCTCACCCACCTATTAGGAAAACCCATTTGGTTTAACATCGAAAGAAGAAAACCCCAATTTACGTTATCATAGGCTTTTTCAAAGTCTATTTTTAACATAAAAGCTCTCTTTCTATTTTTATTCAACCACCCATAAACCTCATTCAAAACCAACGGGCCATCCAATATAAATCTATCTTTAAGGAAAGCAGATTGATTATCCGAAATAACATGATTCAAAACCTTTTTAATTCTACAAGCAAGAACTTTGGAAACCACCTTGCTAATCACCCCAACTAGCGTAATCGGCCTGTAATCAGCTAACCCGACCGGATTCTTGGATTTCGGAATTAATGTAATAAACGAAGACCCATGGCCTACACCAATTGAACCCGACTCATAAAACGACTCCATGAGCTCAAGGAAGTCGGCTTCAAGATGCTCCCAAAAAAATTTTACAAAACAAAAATTAAAACCGTCCGGGCCAGGAGCCCGGTCAGAACCACATTCAAAAACTGCCTTCTTAATCTCCTCTTTTGAAAACCTATCTTCCATAGCATCCAGACAATACCGAGGTATTGGAATCGTAAATTTGTTGAAAACATAACCGTGTTCCAAATAGAGTAACTTTTATTGGTACTTAGGATACATAGAGTATTGGAATCGTAACCTATCACCAGCAATGGCGAAGGCAAAAAATAGTGTATTTTACAGGCAAAAATCTTAATCGTCTCACTTAAAAGTTCAGTTGAACACCCCGGTCGCCTCCCTAGAAAATACAATCTAGATCTGCCACTAGATTCCGATAGATGCCTTATCAAAACCGGTATTGGTATTCGTTTTAATGGTTTTCAATTAATATAACACATTTTTTTTTCTAATAGTTTTATAAAATTTCAGTTATATCTTTGTGAAACTTATTTTATCTACATTTGGATATGTATTTTAATCAAAATCGTACCGTCGCAACTTACTAACCTAACCCATCGTTTAAAATAAAAATGGAGGCATCTAAACGAAGTGAAAGTGATAGCGATAGGAGAAGGCAAGTAGCAGAGAGCATCCAAGCGTTAGTGATGGGTGATGGGCGATGGGCCTAACGTTTTTTAAATAGAAAACAAATTGTTGTAAAAAGTATATAAAAATAACACGTTGCAGACATCAAGTGGTTCACAAGTCACCATCCGATTACATGAAAACACACATACGTCAACCAAGGATGCCCACTTCCTATTAATATCTCTCTTTATAAATTTTTTTTATAATAAAGATTTTCGTTGACAAAAAAAGGTAAATTACATAAGGATGATAGGTAGGCGGACAACAAGCTACGCTGTCACCCTTTTTTTTCTTTATGATATATAAAAAAAACATTTTATTTCTTTTCTTCTGTTTTTTAATAATTATTGTTCTTCCATTTTACATTTATGAAAAGATGGTTCAAGTATCAAAATGTGACGCCTTATGTAGCCTGTGGCCAAAATATTATTACAACCCTTAAACCCATTTGGTCTTAAGTTCGAATTTGATCCACAGAGATTTTACCATATTGATCCTTTGAGCGACTAGTTTTTCTTTGAATTGGTAGCTTGGTGGACTTGTGGTGCATACTAGGTAGTCATTTGTCAGTACTAACCCACTACAATTAATATGGTATTTAGTTGGCTGTTAAAAAAAAAAAAGAAAAAATCAGCCCTCAAAGCCAGCATCTGCGGGTAAATTCGGTAGCTAATTTAATACCACATATCATGTGTATTTTTTTGTCATTATTTACATAAAATCATCTATTGTACATTTTGCCCGGCTTTAACTATGTCACAACTAGAATGGCTTAAAAAACTGCTTCCAAAACGCTCCATGCATGTCATGTCTTAAGTCACGAAACCTTGTTTGTTTTCGCACAAGAATGTGCACCATGCCATCTCTCATCCCCGTCATCCTCTTTTCACTCAAAATGCCTCAAAAGGTACTCTTATGTGTTAATGTGGGGATAGCTCATTTAGTAAAGGTAAGCAAAGAGTAGATTATGATTTGTTTGGTATGTAACATTTGTAATTCAAAAAAAAAAAAAAAAATCTATGATGTGTTAATATGTGATCAAATCAATTTTACATGCATCCTTGTATGTCCAAATGAAAAAAAAAAATCACAAAAAACCTTTTTGTTTAATACTATATGTTGTGGGTAGAGGTGAGTGGTGGCTCTATCTAAAAATATTTTGCCACGTCGACACTTACATGTCATTGGGTCACGGCCGCCGGTTCATCACCTGTTGGTGTTGTGGGTCAAGGTGAACGGGTGTTTTTTTTTACCAGGTATATTTAAATATTTACCACATTTTTATATAAAAAAACATTACACTAAAAAAAAAAAATTACACTAAAATAAATAAAAAAACATTACACTAAAAAAAAAAGAAAACTACACTAAAAAAACCCTAACGTAAGGATGAGTCTGAGCGTAACATTCGCCACGCCGAAACGTGGTGAAGGTACTCTACTTTGGTAAAGGCGAAGAGCACGTCTTCGGTTTCCCCGATCATATCACTCTTCACCTCTCTGTACGCGATTTCGAAATTTTACACTTCGATTTCAAGTCCGCGTACTTGTGAGAGATGGAGTCATTTGTACGATTGGTACTCCCGACAAGGGTACCAAACTCGGCTAGGATCCTATGCCACTGTGGTCTGCGACCCCGGCTTGACGAAGCACCGTCACCGTGCACTTGGTTGTACACGATGACGAGTGCTAATTCTTCCTCCTCGGTCCACTGCACCATGATGAACTTGGATTTCAAAATTGAAGGTTAGGGTTTAAGAATTTTGAAGAAGAAGAAGAAGAAGTTTGTGTGAAGATGAAGAAGAAGGTAAATAAATAGGCAAATAAATTGGGTGGGTAATAAATAAATTAGGTGAAAAATTAATTTTTTTTAAATTTTAAACTGTGGCCAGCCCGCTAACGAACTTGAGCTGGCTCATGTACGGTCATTCGCGGGCACGATCGTGTGGGGATGTCGTGGTGCTTGCTAGCCACGTGGACAAGGTTGTGGCTCGCAACAGGTGACTCGCGGGCCACAACGGATAGTCTAACATGGTATTTGATATTTCAACAACGATAATATACCAACAAATCGAAACCCATGTGAACTAAGACATTAGTTAGTGTTTTTAAAACCTTTTCCGGTTTCATTAAACGTTAATAAATATTAACATATAAATCAGAGTTGTAAAACTCGCTAAGCGTTCGTCGGCCAGTGTGGTGGGGACTAGCGATTAATAGGATTGGGAATTTTATATGTAATTTTCATTTTATATATGTACAAGGTAAATATTTTAAATAGAAATGTTTTAACCCTCCTAGACCTATTTTTTTAAGGGCCGGAATTACAGATTTTCGTCGAATTCTTGCTGAAATCGTCAATTTTTGGTCAACCGACTAGAGTTGACTAGGTTTGACTTGGCCGACTACCGATTAATGGACTGATTAACAAAAATTTAATCAGTAGCCTACCGACTATCGATTAATCAACGATTAAGCTCGATTTTTACTAACACTGATATCACACTTAATTATAAATTTATGTTGGTTTAAATATATTTTTTTAAGTTAATTAAACAACTCATAGTGGTAGCAACATTATAAATGCTAAAAAGTTACAAATGGCTAAAAAGTGAAAGAAAAAAGAATAGACTTTAATTGTTGACTTTTTATGTACTTCTATAAGTATTTTAAACTTAAATAACTCTCAAGTCCTTTATCATATTTTAAAAGGTATATCCTAAATTCAAAAAATTTTGAGTTCAATATTACTAGAGTTAAATGCTATTTTCATCCCTGAGGTTTAGTCATTCTTGCGAGTTTCATTCAAAATTTTATTTTTTCTCATCTGAATCTAAAAGATTTTAAATTCTTGCTGGTTTCGTCCAACTCGTTAACTCCATCTATTTTTTCTATTAACTTTTTATACAAAGAACAAAATTCCCTTATATTCTATATTTTATAGTGTAAAAAATACCAAAATACAAATTATGAAAGACCATTTTTTCAGTTAACACTCCCCCTCTCTTTCTCTCTCTCTCCACACAAGCACCCCACACCATCACCTTAACCCGCCACCACCATCACCATCATCATCTTCTTCAACAAACACGACCCCGACCAGCTAAGAGGTAGACCGGAGGAGTCTTCAACCTTTATATCCCTCCCTCATCCGCTCAAACAACGCCGTTCGATTACTATTCCTTGTCTCCTCCCCTCATCTTGCTGGAAGTTCAATACTATCACGTTTTTATATGCTTCGTACGGATAACCAGTTTGTTAAGGTTAGGGTTGTTTGTAACCAGAGTGATTTAATGTTTGATGAGGGGAAACTAGTGGTGATTGTTAAGGGTAATCATGGTGTTAGTGTTAAGTTAGCTGCAACGATTAATGTGTTTGCTATGTATTCGATTTCAGATAGGAAGGTTAGGGTTTCTGTTGTGAAGGTTGTAGGGGATGGGAATGGGGATGTGGTGAAGTTGATGAGGACTGCGGTGATTGAGTGCGATTTGCCGGTGTTTTCGATTAGGGTTTCTAATGGGTTTTTGATGTGGGGGGGGGGGGGGGAGGGGGTTAGGGTTTTTAATTTGAGGTTACTTGTGAAGGGTCATGTTGTGAATTCGGAGAAAACGAAGGGTCGGAAGGTCAGTTTGGTTAATGGGATGGTTGTAGGAAGTAATGGGAGCTCGGTTTTGTATGTTAAAAATGTTAATGGCAATTTGTATGAGAAGATTGGGAAACAGTATGATAATTCTGGTATGTTGATGTTCTGTTTGCTTACGTTATATGTTAGCCGCAAATGCATTATTACAGATAATTATCTTGCAGTTTAGGGTTATGGATTTCTGAAACTATAAACATAGGATCATACATTATTATAATGACTTAAATGTGTTTATCATGGTTGATTGATAGATTAATAAATGAGAGAGAGAAGGAGAGAGGGAGAGGGAGGGAGAGGGAGGGAGAGAGAGAGAGAATGTTAACAAAAAATGGTCTTTCATAATTTGTATTTTGGTATTTTTACACTATAAAATATAGAATATAAGGGCATTTTGTTCTTTTTACAAAAAGTTAACAGAAAAAAAATGGATGGAGTTAACGAGTTGGACGAAACCAGTAAGAATTTAAAAACTTTTGAATTCAGATGAGAAAAAATAAACTTTTGAATGAAACTCGCAAAAATGGCCAAACATCAGAGACGAAAATGACATTTAACTCATATTACTATATTAACAAAATTACGCTTTTTAATGTTTATGCCTTGTTGATTATAATAGTACGTCTAAACTAGTTGCGACAGTGTGACCAAGTTGTCCGGTTAGAACGTTGCTTTTGGACTAGCTAATTATAACAAGGCATTTAAATCGAGTACTAACATTGCCCCTAACTTACAACGATAACGGTCCAAATTGCCCAGGTATAATGCATGAAACAAAGTGTGTGATTACAATGGTGCGTGCAAACCTTATAATAGTAAGGGGCTGCTTGGTAGCCTCTTAATCAGTCTCTTAACTATTCAGGTCTGAATCATTAAGCATTCAAACTGTTTGTTTCAGCATCTGAATAGAATGATTAAGTACTGAACAATTAAGCTAATAAGGGATGCTGAATGATTCAGCTCTTAGCCACTCAAAGCCTCTTAACTATTCAAATCATCTTAATAATTCAGCACTTAATCAATCAAACAGCCCCTAAGTCTAAAACCACCTTTAATTATACAGACACATATAACTTACCGTGAAATAATATACTTGCATTTGTTTATACGTTGTTTTAGTGTACGTTTGAAAATCTTTTAGTATACAATACTATTTGTTTCTTATTTAGTTTTAGCCAATTCATCATCATATTCGGTAAATCCCACTAATATCAAAGCTAAGGTATGGTTAGAGTAGGGTATGGTGTAGACAGCTTTACATTGACCCTATAGAAATAGAGATGTTGCTTCATGTGAGACCCTCCGGCTCAATAGTAGTTTTGCAACAAGCATTGAACATAAGGCATATAACACTCATCACTCGGGTCAAAGGCCGATTAGGCATGTACGCCTTGCCTTTCGGCTATCAACGCCACCACCTAATGCATGATTAACCGTCCGTCGTTTTTAACATTATTTTCACGAAACTAGTAAAATTTTGACACCCTAGGCAAATCCCACATTGGCCATGGCCATGAGCGATCTTTAGTTCATATGTAATCTAATGCCTCTTAAATCACCAACGAGTTTTGAAGCTTAATGTTAGTGGATGTGAGGAGAACTCCACATCGTGCTCAGGTGTGAGTAGTATTAGGATGGGTGACATTTTGGAAAGTCTCCACCAGGGCAACAAAAATAAATCCATGAGCTCTGGATGGGCAAACCATCGGGCAAAGCGGACAATATTGGTAGTAAGAGAGGCCAGATGTTATAGATGGTATCAAAGCCATTCCTGTACCGTTCGGAATAGTGGGGCAAACCTCATTGAAGACGATGAGACTCTAAGACTATAGGGAGTGGAGGGGTAAAGAGGGGCATGAAGCGCCATGCGGCACTTGTGGGACCCGTGTTTGAAAGGTGAAAATTATGGGAAGTGGAAGGGGGGGGGGGGGAATATTATTATTATTAATATTAATTGTGTGTTGAAATAAAAAAAAAAAACATAATCAGGCAATCACAAACCATCAAGGCAAGCCCCACGCCCGTGAAAATTCTCACCCCCAGGTGAGATCCTTGGTTCATATGTAATCCAATGTCTTTTAAATAACCAATGCATTTTGGGGCTTAATGTTAGTGCATGAGAAAAGAATTCCACCGTTAAGTGTGTTCAGGTGGGAGCAGTATCAGGATAGGTGACCTTCTGGGAAGTCTCTACCGAGGCAACAAAAAAGAAATCCGTGAGCTCTGAATGGACAGCCTATCGGGGTAAAGCTGACAATATTGGTGGTGAGAGAGGCCGAATGTTACAAAAATAACGTTTAAATTAGTACAATATCACTTTTACCCACCGAGAACTCACACACACACACACACACACACACATATATATATATATATATATATATATATATATAGATTATATATGTGCACATCACAAGCAATACGTTTTAGTTTTAGCTAACTGCCAATGACCCTGTGGTCTAGTGGTGGAAAGGACTTGGTTTCTCTTTGGAGAGCCAGGTTCAATTCCCACTTGCTGCAGGTGAGGTGGGAGGTTTTCAGGATTTGTCTGTTTCCTACCCTGGAGTGCCCGGTTCGAATCCCACGTCGGCCGGACTATGCTCATGTATAGCCCTGAGCGAGATGCCGTTCAAAAAAAAAAAAAAAGTTTTAGCTAACTAAAGTAATCAAAAGATGACAACCTAAAGTATTGGATGTCTTGAGCTTGTAATAAAAAATTACAAGAGATGGGATATGTTAGTAAAAATGACTTTTATGTAAGGTTAATCTACTGGTCTACCTTTTACCTATCGAAAAGATAAACCATGCTAATAGTTTAAGCTTGTAGTCTATATAATTTTAATGTCTACTTTTGTTACCATTGGTTAAGTAGGATTTTTTTCTATAAAAAAAATTATCTTAAAACTTACTTGCGTTCTAATATGTTACTTTTAACGGATTAGCAATGATATGTAAGTATGTAACCATTGAAAGTGATACTAAAAAAAAAAAAAAAAAAACCACACAATCCACTATACATATATGATGAAGAACTTACATTAAACAATACTAGATTTTAAGTAACATATTTACCTATATCGACTTATATTGGTCCATCCGTCTGTTTGCGGTGTGCACATTGTGTGGACCCGCATGGGGTAAAAGTGAATTACACTAATTTAATGTTATTTTACTATTTTTGTACAAATAACGTTAAAAGCAGTAGACGGTTAATTCTGTATCATGTGGTGGCGTTGATAACCGAAATCAAGGGGGTACATGCAGGGGCGGATCTAGGCTTATTGAACGGGTTCCCGGGAACCCAGTCGGTTTGAAATTTTTAGTGAGAATATATATAAAAAATATCCTAGGAACCCATAACCAATTCCATGAAGTGTTTCACTGGTAAGAGCTACTGTGTTTCTCCACTATGGTGTGAGTTTGATCCGTGTTTTGACAATTTTTCCCTTTTTTCAGTTTTTTTTCTTCTAAAGTAAAACCCACTTTAGGTTAAAACTACAACTAAACTCATAACAAATATAACCCCCAGTTCTCTCTAGCTCTTTACCTTCACCTGCTTCCCTCCCTCCCCTTGGCCCTCCATCTCCCACTGAATCCACATTCTCATTTCAGCAATGGAATACCATATTTGACTTCTCCATCTATCCCTACCAAAACCTAAATGCGATCTGATGAAGATCATAAATAAATCCATCGATTAATCTATCTTGTGGTTCAAGGTTTATGTTTGTGAATCTTTCCCTTTATTTTGCTTTTTTTTCTTTCTATTTATTTTGGTGTTATGAAACCCTAACTGTCATCCGAATGCAATCGGGAGCTGCATCGTATGGTAGCGTACAAACTAGAGCTGCTTCGCATGGCAGTGGATTTTCAGGGGAGCAGTCTGGTAGCTATGGTTGATTAAGGTTGTGCTTTTCTGACGGGAGTTGACCAACTAATGAAATGGCTAGAATTTACAATTTGGGGATTCTCTAAGTTATTTGCAATTTGGGGATTCATTTTTTTATATGATAAATATGTTTTGTGTGGATGTGATAGAATGTTTTTGTTATGAACTAATAGAAAATTTTGAGCTAAGATGGTTATTTTTAATAACAAAATGGAGTCTACAAACCCCTAGAATGACCCGACCCGTCAAAACCGATCCGAACTCATGTACCGACCCGATTTTTTTTTATGTTCGGTCATATGAAATTAGACCATCTAAAAAGGGAACCCAGTGAAAAAAATTCCTCGATCCGCCATTGGGTACATGCAACAGTCGGCCTTTGTCCGAATTGCTAAGTGTTATGTGCCTTATGTCCAAGGCTTGATGCAAAACTACTATCGAGCTAGGGGTCTCATCGCAAGCGACATCTCTATCCCTGCGAGGTAGTTGTAAGATTGTCTACATCTTAGTCTTCTCAGACCCTGCCTTAACTCTTTACTATTGATGAGATTTACTAAGCATGATGATGAATTTATTTTGGTTGAAGAAATGACATTAGTAGCTATTTATTTTCACTTTTATGCTCCGTACCACTACTTAAAAAACACGGATATGCCACTCTATATATAACATGGTTTTGAGTAACTTGTAGAAAACCTTCTTTACGTTTGTCTAAAATTGCATGATACGTCTTTTATGTTTAAAAGTTAGCGAATGCATCCTATACATTTATTTTTTGTTGCAAGAAACATCCTTATCACTAACTCGGTTTGTTTTAACCATTAAGTCTCCTCGCATGAGGGTATATATTTCATTTTAATTTCCAATACCTTAAAACCTTTAAAACCGGTTCTATACCTTGGGGAGGGATGAAATTAATCACTAATTTTGCGTGGGGGACACGTTTAGAAAATTTTGGAGGGAATAATAATCGACGATTTAGGTGTTAAGATATAGAAATAGGGTTTAGGATTTAGAGTTTTAAGGTATTGGAAATTAAAATGACAAATACACCTTTACATGTTTGACATTGTGAGATGACTTAACGACTAAATAAACCTAGTTAGTGATAAATGACATTTCTTGCCATAAAAAATAAACTTAAAGGATGTAATCGACAACTTTTAAACATAAAGTACCTATCCTAAAATTATTAGCAAATATGAAAAACGTTTTTGTTGTAATATGTTCTACATAAAATTTGCTATCATCCTAAACTGATCGAAAGAGATTCAAGCTTTTGAATCTTCATGTATATTTTTTTTTATGAAATCAATGATTTAGATTTCCACACCATTCCATACTTTCTCATTATATACCTTTTTTAACACTTGATGCATGTTTTTCCACTTAAAAAAAATAGCATAACTAAAGAAACATAAAAATTAATATTTTGTCTATTTGGGGACAAAGAGGGTTCGTACCTTCGCACATATTTTAGTATATATAGGGGTTATCATGAAAACGCTAAATATTGTGAGAACTGTGAGAACAGGTAAAAAAGTTAATCAAAATCATTTTTTTTAATGCAAACCTCATTATAATCAAAATACAACATTAATAAATGAATTTTTTTTCCAAATAATTCATCTTTTATTGCAAAAACACTTTCAAATTAACTTTTTACATATGTATAAATGAAACAGTTTACACATGTATAAACAATAAATTTACACATGTGTAAAAACAAATTATTTTCGTATACGTTTGAATTTTTACGTGTAAATTGTGTTTTTGAGATTGTATTTTAGTAATAAAGACAAGTGTAAAAATAAAATTTGAATTTGAATGGTTTTAGATGTCGTTCTCACGGTTCGCACGAAATATAGGTGTTCTCAAATTAACTTTCCCATATATATATATATATAGGGGAGGGTTATAATAAAAACCCTTCAAAATGAGTAAACCTTGCAAACTAAATCCTAGCCATCCATCCATTTAATCTATGGTCACCATTTTTTCTATAATATTAATTTAATTAAATATGTGATAAAGGACAAGAAAGGGTAGTAGGGTAATTTGGTTTTTCTGAAAAAGAGGCTGACAAAAGCTGATATGACACCCCCATCACATCATCTCTCTCTTACTTTTTTCACATTGTTATATAAATTGTCAGATGCCCGAGTTACATATGTAACATACGCAGTGTTACGTACGTAAAATCCGTCACGATAGTTTTATATTAATTTAGAAAAATCCTAACCTGTTAATTTTTTTATTACAACATGTTTGTTTTGGTTTTACTGTACCAGCACCAGAGTTGTTGCATACGTAACGAAAGGTCCATATGGTTATTTTTTGATATTCACTACTTTTAAGATTCATGTGAAATTAGTACTACATTGCATTACATTACAAAAACCTTGCAGAAAACATACTACTAAAAAAAGCGATACATCATATTGTTCATCCGCCTAAAACATACTAGTCAAGAAATATATTACAATGAAACTGTATCAACAACAAAACATACAATTAAAGATTCATACACCACCATGCATGCAATAACCCCGGCATCCCGCACTGCAACCAACAGTAGCTGACGGCATCCGATAACCATACTTTGCATAAAAAGCCCACTGTTCCTCAGTATAACCTATACCCTCCCATTCAGCCCTAATACGCCCACCTCCCGGATACGTGAACGGCAGCACGGGTTTGTTAAGTTTAGGTTCATATGGTTCTTCATATTCAGCCCCTAGGTCTGATTCATAACCAACCGCCCATTCAGGTGTGTGATTTACATCATGCACATCATCCTCCGGTGTCATATAGTCTTTTGGTGGCGGATATTCTTCGGGGAAGACGTAATCAAAGGCCGCATTCCAATCAAAATTTTCGTCACTTTCAAACCCATCGTCCGCCTGCACTACGGATATAACAGGTTCTAATGGCGGAATGTCCGGGGCAACGGGGGGGGGGGGGGCGGGTTCATGTTCGGCTGCGACAGGAGGGATGACCAAATCAACCGGTGGGGGTGGTTCAGGTACAATTGCAATGTCCGGTTCATATTCAGGTGGCTCGTGTACAATTGGGATGAGATGGTCACGGCCCTCAAAAACCTCCCAAGGCGGAGTGTTGGGCTTGGAATCCATGCTTTGACAAAAACAGGACCTGTAACGTATGTTATAGCAGATTAAGTGTTGACAATGGAAATATGAAACAGGGGAAAAAAACTACTCTCTATTAAAAACATATAGGTAACAGAGAAAAACTAATGCTGCAAAAAACAAAAAAAAAAATCTATGACTAAAGGTGGAAAAAACACGATTGTTACATGTGTAACAGGGTTTTTTCTGGAAACACATACAAACTGCTGTAGTCTGCACCCAGCATCCATTTTTTGCTGGTATAGAAAGCAAACTTTGACTACAAAACAGATACGCTACACACGTAACACCCGAGTATTACATGTGTAACAGGAAAACACAGACAACACTTAACTAATCTGCAATGAACAGAGAACAGAGTTTGATATGGTAAAACACAGAAACATAATATCTTTTTGAAAAAAAGATATGCTACACACGTAACAGTCTAACTAAACACAAAAATTATACAAAGATATGTCTTCGATTACACTAAGAAAATTTACTATTATTTTACTATTATGTTCTAAACCTAAATGACTCCATAATCAATCATCCAAAAAAAAAAACTTTTTCGATGGTTTCAATTACAAAAAAAGATTAATAAAAAGTCTAAACTTGATTATTATAATATATCAGAAAAAGAATTTAACAAACAGGCGGCATTTTTCAAACAGGGGGCATTTTTCTTGTAAATAAAACATAGGTAACATAAAAAAACTCATACATGATAAAAGAAAAAAAATAGACAGGCATGGTGCAAGAACACACGAGTATTACATGTGTAACAGGAAAAACACAGACAGCACTTATCTTCTCTGGAGTGAACAGAGAACAGAGTTTGATATGCTAAAACACAGAAACCATAATATATTTTTCAAAAAAAGATATGCTACACACGTAACAGTCTAACTAAACACAAAGATATGTCTTCGATGATTTCAATTACAAAAACAACCACATCAAACGTCTAAACTTGATTATTATAATATATCAGAAAAAAAATTAACAAACAGGGGGCATTTTTCAAACAGGGGGCATTTTTCAAACAGGGGGCATTTCTTCTGTAAATAAGACATAGGTAACATAAAAAAACTCATACATGATAAAAAGAAAAAAAAATAGACAGGCATGGTGCAAGAACACACGAGTATTACATGTGTAACAGGAAAAACACAGACAACACTTGTCTAATCTGCAGTGAACAGAGAACAGAGTTTGATATGCTAAAACACAGAAACCATAATATATTTTTGAAAAAAAGATATGCTACACACGTAACAGTCTAACTAAACACAGAAACCATAATATATTTTCGATGGTTTTTATTATGTTCTAAACCTAAATGACTTTATATTATATTAGTGGTTTTCCATAATCAATCATCCAAAAAAAAAAAAATCTTTTTTGATGGTTTCAATTACAAAAAATGAAGATATTTTAGTAAGAAGTTTGGTTGAGACATATCATCGAATACCTGGTCTACATCCACAAACGCAGAAACTTGCAAAAGAATTTTAACAGTAATTCTAGCATCAAATGAGCAAACTCAACTACAGTATGACAATTCAAACGTGACCACAATCATTAAAAGATGTTTACATATCATAAATTACTATCCCTCAACCAACCCTCTAACCCTCTGTTTTATGAAAACATATCAAAACTCCTTATTTTGATAATAATATTATTCTATTAATCTTCTTTTTTTTATTCAAAATCACTATCCCCTCAACCAACCCTCTAACCCTCTGTTTTATGAAAACATTGAAAAAAAAAAAAGTGTGATTAATTACATACCTGGTAATTCAGAAGCTGTTCGAGCTCAAGCAGTGGATTGGGACGATTTCGGCTCCGGTTCGCCACCTGAAATCTCGGTCGAATCTGTTTGTTTAACGTAGGAAACCGGATTAATTACATATGGCGTAGGAACAAGGACAGCGATCACTTTGGAATGGTGATGCAAAACATTAAAGCTTCATCCTGGATTGTTAGAGAGAGAGTGTGTGTGTGTGAGAGAGAGAGATGAGTTGTTTATATAGGAGGGGGAATAAAGAATTCAAACTTTTAAATGGGGGGAAAAGCAAAATTACTAATATAGCCCTCAAGGCATAAAATAATACAATTATTAATGGGTGATGTGGAGCATTATGGTCCACTAGTTAGGGTTTCATGAGTTTTCTCATTTTGGAAGGTTTCTCTTTTCCCTTTCCCCTATATATATATATATATATATATATGGCTAAATCCTACATGACATATAGGTGTTCTCAAATTAACTTTCCCATATATATATATATATATATATATATATATATATTCCAAATGGCTAAATCCTACATGACACTCATGTAGCTATTCTCTCCCTTGAGAATGTCATGTAGGATGCCATGTGGCATTGATTGATTTTAGGAAAAACAGAATTTAAAAACAAAATTAGATTTTTTTTCTCTCATATTTTCTCCCATAATTTTTAAACGTTAATATCTTTTATATACGTTACACCATATTAACGAGTGTTTTATTATTTTTTTCAACAAGTATCATAGTGCTATATAAAAACGAAGAAAAAACGATTATTTTTTGTGGGGTTTTGTTCCTACAAGGAAAAAAACCACAAAGTGTTCAGGTTATTCATTAATCATGTATAGGCAAGTCATTAATTATGTTCAAACCAGTAAATATGAATTCTATTTACAACAGGTGTTAGCATTGGAGTTGTACATTGTTTTAGGTTAGATTTTAATATTAGAGTTATACATTGTTTAAGGTTAGGCGTTAACATTGGAGATACATTGTTAATTGTTTTAGGTTAGGTGCTACCCGAAACTTTCCTGCATGTAACTGTAAAACGCATCAGTCTGTTTCATATGTAAAATTGATATGTCATATTAGATTTCTCAACCCCGAGACGCTCTCAGGGTATAGTCTAGTACCGTTATACTTGTATTGAATCCAAAAAAACGAAAGTACTTATTGTTAAAAAATCTAACCACTAAATTTTATATAAAAATGCGTCTTAAATATATTTTAATTAATAAAGTATATTATGATTATTTATTTATTTTATTTTAATGGTCGTTACTAATACACCAGAAACATGGCCATTGAAGCATGTGGTGCACAAGATCCACCTCCCTCTTCATTTCTCTATGCGTTTGTAGTCCTCTAATTATTTTTTTTTTAACGACCAACAAATCAATCCTAAACACTCTCGAAGTATCCACTGAATAAAGGAGTACTCCGAGAATAACTCGGGTCCACCAGTAATTTTACACCAATTCTCGGGGAAAACCCGCCGCCTGAAGGCCCACTGCGGTAAAACCCGGCCCACAAACAGCATTTTGGTGCCGGTAGGACTCGAACTCTCCATCTCTCATAAGGAAAGCATTTTGGCACCGGTAGGACTCGAACTCCCCACCTCTAATTATATTTAATATGTTTCAACTTTCAACTAATTAGTATTATAACTTTTTTTTTTTAATTATAAGACCTTTCATTATAATTTTAAATATATTATACATCAAACAAATAAAACAGTAGTCTTGCATTTTCATTTTCTAACCAAACGCATAAAATAGTTATTTTTTTGAAAAATAGTTAACCTGAATTAAAACATAGGAGAGAAGATAGAACATGGATCCACATCCATCCCATTCCAATGGTGTAATGTAATCCCAATCAATAAAGTCATGTGTGGTGATCGGGACCTCTTGACTTGTACCTATTAGTTTAAATTAACTATGCCCCACTATTGTCACCATAACAAGATATGTGGAACCCATCGTCCTTATTTTAGGTATATCCTATTTCTAACATTTTTAATGCAACCAAATACTCAATTGTGAAACATCAAAACAATAATATCACTCTATTTTTATACTCACTTTTAACTCCAACGGTAGCAATTTTGTGAGCTCAAATTCACGAAAATGGCAACATTAAAACTTTTTTGGTCAAAGATTAACGGATCCCCTCTAGCTCTGCTCGTATATAATACATATTGTTGTTTGTCCATTGATACATCAATGATCAATGATCATTTATAATCCAATGATTCTTTTAGCATAACAAATCCTTTTTCATGTCTGAGTTGTTTGTTGTTATCAAATGATTTACTAATAATATATATTATTTCTTTATGATGTCAAATTAAGTGCACAAAATTCAAGAATCCGTTAAAAAGACAAGACAGGGTATATGAACACTATCATGAGATTTAAGTGCTCGGTGACAAATCAGTCAAAATTAATTTTTCAATATTATTATTTTAATATTGTTAAAATACAACATTAAAAAAAAAGGAATGTACTCTTCAATTAATTCATCCCTCTTCTGTAAATTACTACTAATAATTTTTTAGACAATGTACATTTGTGCAAATGATCAACTTACACATGTTTACTTTATTTAGGAATACTTGTACAAGAAAAATCAATGTTATATTTTAATATAACATACAAGAAAAAATAACCGTGTGAAGGATATAGACAATGTGAGTTGTTGGATTTATAGATAACGATCAGGATTAACGGGGTGCCAATATTGTAAATAAATGGAAGTTACAATAGGGAAAACAAATTAGAAAAGGGTATTGATATAAACCCACTTCCCCCATAATTTTAAAACATCAATAATTTTTTCATACGTCAATAATTTTTGAAAAATTACACCATATTAACGACATTTCATTCTCTTTAATTTGAGTTGGCTATTACTTTAGTTTTCTTAATTTTTAATTTTTTTTTACAAGATACGTGATTACACATTCAATAGAAATCACGTAATGGGTATTCAAAATCACGTAATCACGTAATACTACATAATCAACTAGTGCTACATAATCACATTATGGGTATTTAAAATCACATAATCACGTAAATAATACTTAGTCAACTAGTGTTACGTAATCACGTAACTTTACAAAATCACATAACATTATAGTTGTTTCAAGAATAGAATGTATATTACGTAATTATGTACTGGTGTATACTCCCATGGCATTATACAAGAAATCACGTAATGTTATACCAAAACACATAACGCATCTTATAACAATTTTAAATTTTTTTTTTAAGAAAACTATAACATTAGACTAAAGAGAATTAAATGCTTGTTAATATGGTGTAATTTTTTTTAAAAAGTTATAGCCATTTAAAAATTGGGGGGGGGGGGGGGGGAGTGAGTTTTTAAGTGATGTTTCTGTTTTACCCTTTCCCACCAAAACGAAGAACCACAAATTAATGGCTAAGATTGTCTCCTATACTTCGCACAATTAGTTTGTCTTGTATTTGAACCAAACCCTATATATATATATATATATATATATATATATATATATATATATATATATGGACAGGATCAAATACAAAGTAATACAAACGTGCGAAGGATGCGAAGGATCACTTTGTACATGATAATTACGTAATGCCTTCATGAACATACAAAAACATTACGTAATTATCATTACGTAATTATCATGTACAAAGTGCATGTTAATTACGTAATGATAAGAGTAAATTGCCAAAATGGCCCCTCAGGTTTGGCCCAAAATGCTTGTTTGGTCAGTTATCTTTTTTTTGTGCCAAAAGCACCCCTCACAGATCGAAAATTGTCATTTTGGCCCATATTTAACAGAGTTTCTAACTGAGTATTGAAAGTCAGTTAAGTCTCAGGGGCAATTTCGTCCTTTCAACTCACTCCTTCTTCCTCATCATTTTCTTCAACCTACCTGCACCCACCCCTCCTTCCACAACTCCACCATCCTCTCCTTTCTCTCTCTACGAAACAAAAAACGCTCTTTATTGTAACACCATGGGGCAATAATCTACTGATGATACGTGATCCTAACAAAACACAAATTGCCCTGCTTCAGGTGGTTTACATTCTCAACCCTGACAAATCTTGATTATATGTTTCTTTTTTATTTAAATCTGATTTTCAAATGAATATGTTAATCTCCAGATTGTAACTAGAGTTGATATGTGGAAATTATCTGCCACTAGGGAGGGTATTTGTGTATAATCTGCAATTTAACATTGATATTAGAAATGGTTGAATTATGCTCTTGCCCTCTTTATGTTGTATTCGTGTATAATCTGCAATTTGATAATGTTCTTTCAAGAAGATCACTTCAGGCTCATACCTAAACAAACCTTAGATGTTGTGTACCCAGCAGCCAAAGCAAGTACCGGTTGCACAGCAATGGTGACCGGAGATGGTGACCGGAGTTGCAGAGTCGTCGGAGATGGTGACCGGGGTTGCAGAGTCGTCGGAGACAACAACCCTACAACCCGAACCAGACTCAAACCGAACCCGGAAACAAAAATCGTACAACCCAAATCAAACACCCGAGCCGAGCCCAGACCCCAGACCCGAGCCCTGACCAAACCCATCAAAACCGGACCCCACTGAACTAGCACCGTCTCCCCGAGACCAAACCCATCAAAACCCAACTCATCGGACCCCAAAACAACCAGGACTCGATCAAGAACCCGAGCCTATCAGCGCCGCCATCGGACCCAACCAAACCACCATCTCCGGAAACCTGGCCACCACAACCATCATCCACCACCACCGAACTGTCACCCTCAACCACCACGACCAAAACCCTCCAACCAACCCGATCTGTTATCAGCCTTCACAGCTGATTCACGCCCATTCCTGGGCTTCGGAACCGCCACGCCGCTCCGCTGCCACCACCAGGCACGGTGGTGGCCTGTTGTTCTGAGGAGAGCTTGAGAGAGAGGGTGTTTGTAGAGAGAGGGAGAGATGAAGTTCAGATGGGTTAAAAGGGGTTTTAAAACGTTTAGAGATGAAAGGACGA
This sequence comes from Ambrosia trifida, assembly GCA_028751855.1. Classification (NCBI taxonomy): domain Eukaryota; kingdom Viridiplantae; phylum Streptophyta; class Magnoliopsida; order Asterales; family Asteraceae; genus Ambrosia; species Ambrosia trifida. The sequence continues at coordinate 74,078,458 of CM054122.1, forward strand.
AAATGCCCCTCAGAGTTAACTGACTTTCCATTCTCAGTTAGAAAGTCTGTTAAATATGGGCTAAAATGGCAATTTTCAATCTGTGAGGGGTTCTTTTGGCACAAAAAAAAGATAACTGACCAAACAAGCATTTTGGGCCAAACCTGAGGGGCCATTTTGGCAATTTACTCTAATGATAATTACGTAATACTTTCATGAACATAAAAAACATTACGTAATTATCATGTACAAAGTTCATTCGCATCCTTCGCACGTTTCTTTTACTTTGTAGAATAACCACCCCTATATATATATATATATATATATATATATATATATATATATATGGAAAATATATACTGAAAAACCACTCTTAGAATGAAAACTCTGAAAACTCCTACTTCCTGAGCTTTTTTTAATGAAAATTTTAGAGCATGTAGTATACATGATTTTAATCATTTTGAGAAAAAAAATAAAAAAAGCGCCGAGCAGGGTTTTTTTTTTTAAATAAATAAGATGTTACACGAAAATAACATGGGTTACACGAAAAACTTATATAAAAAAAGGAAAAACCTTCCAGCGTTTTTTTGATTTTTTTGACTTAAAATGCTTAAAATCATTATATGCCCTAAAATTTTCTTTAAAAAATAAGTTCGTTTCATAGGGTTTTATATGATTTTCACTATAATCTAGGTTTTTAGTATAACTTTCCATTATATATACACACACAATTTTTATTGTTTTTTACTGAATCCTCACATACCTTAAGAAATTTTTGAGTTTTCATTTGACCCGACCGTTCGTGTATGTGTGGGACAAGTCTCCGGTTCCAATCTATATATGTATCATCCTCATGCATGCATGTACGGGATGTTGGATGGTGATGTGTGAACGGTGAACCCCACATCCTTTCACTAAATCTTGCAATACACAATAATTATAAACCTTTAAAAACCCTTTTGGTGAATGTCCAAACTTGTATAAAGTAGAATTGTGTACATCAAGATACCACGTTAACTATTGAGGTTAGTACCAACTGCTTAGGGGTCATCTATGGTGTCATGAAACATGTGATTCCTCTATTTTCTTTTTCTTTCTTTTTTGTATCAACAGAAAAGGAAAAAAAATATAAAGTTAATTAGTCCTCTTAATACCGATCAAGTCATGACTTGGATACGTGATGTGTGTATATATAGGGAATGGTTAATTTGAGAATATATATTTCGTGAGAACCGCAAAAATTCGATTAAAAATCTTGTGCAATCTGAGAACACACACACACACACACTATATATATATATATATATATATACACAAAAATAAATTGTTTTTACACATGTATAAGTTTATCGTTTACACATGCGTAAACTGTTTTCATTTACATATGTGTAAAAAAAATATTTTAGACTGTTTATGCGAGAAGAGATGAATTATTTGAAAGATAAATTCTTTTTTTTAATGTTGTATTAGTTTAAATTATAATGAAGCTTGTATTAAAAATGACATTGATTGATTTTTTTCATTTTTTTTCTCACGTTCTCGTGATGATGAAAAATTACGCATGAAGGAAATTAAAATTATGCAGGTTATAAAAATCTTTTTTTTACACTTTATACATTAACAACCCTTTGTGTGTGTATATATTGTTATATTGTAATAGTACTATTATATTTATAGGGATTGGATCAAACGGGAAATCCTCTTTATTGCGAGAACTACAAGAACTCCGACCTCATATACGATATTTTTTTATTTTTTTTCGAGAATATCTTAAATCTATCTTAATGTTACGGAAAAATAAAAAAATTAAAAAAATAAATGCGTATACGAAAATTTACATTAGTGTAATTTTTTTTTTTACAAAAGTTTGTGTAAATGTAGCGTAACATGGTGTAACGTCATTTACTTACACCTATATAAATGCACGAACGCAAAATTTTAAAAAATATTTTTTGCCAGATTTCTTAGTTAGATATGTATTTATGTTTTTAGAATAATTGATTAAAAAAATCGCATGAGAGGTAGAATATGTATTTATGTTTTTAGAATAATTGATTAAAAAAATCAAGCATGTCTAACAGAGTTCCCTTTGTTCTAACAATAAAAAGGAGTTCCAATATTTGATTCATATCCTATATTTATATAACTATTAGAAAGAAAAAAAAAAGTGACGGAGGGCATAATTTAGATTGAGAAAAAGGACCAGGGTAACAAAAAAAACAAGAAATACTTAATTGTTTGGTAGGGTTTCAGAAAGATAAAAGTATAATTGAAATTTTCACAAAAGACATAGAGATCTAGTTGTCATTCTCTCTTCCAAATAAACACCTCTATTTAGGTCCTAGACAGATAAAATAGTAATTTTCATTTAATTTTAAGACACATAAAAACATTGTTTTTGCTTTTGGTATAAGTGTTAATGCATAAATAATTTCTCATTTATAATATTGTCCCTTTACATTTTAGCATTTAATAATGTTGTGTAATAAATGACAAACAACAATATAGTATTATTACATCTAGCATTTATATTTATAATGCAATAGTATTTTATAGTATTTTAGTTTAAAATTATTATATATGTAATAAAGTTTACGGGTGCAGCCCCGCCGCAACGCGCGAGTTCCTACTAGTTACCTTATTAAGGATCAAGCATGTCTAAGAAGGTAATTTCAACATAATTTTAAGATGGGAGTTGATTAGACTCTTCACAAATGTCTACTTTTTGGCCATTTCTTTCCCTTTTTACCCATTTTGTACAACATATCATGTTTATTATATATGTGTGTAATACACACTTAATATCCTTTCCAACATGTAACCCTCAATTTATGGAGAACTAGATGGCCACATTAACTTTGTGAAACCCCCATTATTATAAGCCACTTCATAGCCCTCCATTATTACCCACCAATTAATCAATAAGTTATGATTTGAACATGAATAAATAACTTAAAATAATATTCTCTTATCTACACTTACTATCTTATTAAGTACCAAAGGTGTACAAGATAGTAATTTTGTCAACCATCCAAATATTAAAGTAAGTACAATTAAATCAAGCTTAATTCATAAGGGTATAATAAGAATAGTATTTTTTTTTGTTATAAAAAAAAAAAAAAGAATAGTTGTCACAATAAAGATGCTTTTGAGGGCATGATATTAATTTGATCATGGTTTTATAGTTAAAACCTAAAAACTTCTTCCATACTTGCCTTTATGTCACCAAAATTATTCTATTCGTTTTCTTCTCAAGGCCCTTCATCGTTTCTCAATTAAACTGTTTCTCAATTCAATCAATTCTCAATTCATTGACATTCACTGCTATTGAATGCCATTGTCCTTCAATTGCCTTGTTCATTTATTGTGCCTCCTTTTCATAAACTCTCAACTTAGACTATGTGTTGTGGCCCGCGAGCGATCAGCCGTGAGCCACAATTTAATCCACGTGGATCTCTTACACCACAACACCCTCACGTGGGCCGTTGCACGAGCCAGCCGAAGCTACCACACTCGCGTGTGATAAAGGATGGAATATGACCGTTGCTGGGTCAAAATGACCGTTTGCTGCCGACCGTTGGCAGCCGCTGGTTATTTTTGGCAAGTATTAAAATTTCAAATCCCACACCACATAAACAATAAAAAAAAATTTCCTTCACTCTCTACAAAATGGCTTTGGAATGGAACGATTTTTCTTCGTCTGACTCGTCCGAATAAGACGAGTTGTTTATGGAAGTGGGTAGGGTAACGATTGAATACTTGATGGCCTAGTCTCGAAGATGAAGGACTCCCGCGCTAACCAGACAACCAGCGCTTGACCGTGATAGAGAGGGAGCAAACGAAACTTTGTACCGATACTACTTCAGCCCGGATCCCATGTATACTGAAGAGCATTTTAGGCGATGCTTTCAAATGAACAGACAATTATTCATGCGTCTATCAAATGATTTTTTGGAGCGTTATCCCTTTTTTTTAACAAAGAGAAGACGCAAGGGGCCGACTAGGGTTCATCTCCATACAAAAATGTACGACCGCTCTTCGGCAGCTAGCCTATGGGCTTACGTCGGACGCAATAGATGAGTATATTGCCATGACCGAAAATGTTGCGCGCGACTCTCTTCATTTTTTTTGTCAATGTATACATCTATATATAGTTTACTCACATATTGTTTACACTTTTATTATCAAATGTCGTTTAATATATATATATATATATATATATATATATATATATATATATATGTATATTTGCGTAGGGATTATATCTATTTACTCACGAAAATATTTGCGTAAACCAACCATGTATGATATCCAATGCATACACGAGGTTCATGGTGAAAAACATGGGTTTCTCGGAATGCTTGGTTGTCTCGATTGTACGCATGTTGGTTAGGCTATGTGTCCTACGTCTTGGTGAGGTCAGTTTCATCGAGGTGATCATTCAGGACCGAGTATTATACTTGAAGTGGTGGCATCGCATGATCTTTGGTTTTGGCATGCTTTTTTTGGAGTTGTTGGGTCAAATAACGACTGAAATGTTATCGACCAATCACCTTTATTCGATGACATTATCGACGGGGTTGAGCCGCCCCAATTGTTTTACGCTAATAATGTAAATTTCAAGTACGGCTACTACTTGGTCGATGGTATTTACAACAAATGGGCGACACTTGTTCAAGCTTACTCGTCTCAACTTGAAGACAAACGTAAGTACTTTACAAAGAAACAAAAGTCGGCAAGAAAAGATATTGAAAGAACGTTCGGCGTTCTTAAAAAAATATTTTCGTTTATTGCCAACCCAGTATGGTTTTGGACACAAGAGAGGATTATGGACGTCGCCTATACTTGTATTATTATACATAACATGATATTAGAGGATCGAGGCATGGCCATATGTCAAAATTACCAAGGTGATATCCCACGTGCCGAATTGAGAATCGATAATACCCAAAGATTCTACAACATAAACAATTTCAAGAACCGTGAGATACACGGAAACCTCGATCATGAATTAGTCGAGCATTTGTGGGCTAGATGTCCTGATGATCCTGTATTAGATTAGTTTTTAGTTTTTTATAGTTTGGATTATTGTAAACATTAATCTAATTTTTAGCTAAGTTTATTTTTGTATTAATATTATAATTTTGAGAAATTTAGAAAGTCTAAAAAAATTAAAAATTAAAAAAACTGGATAAAGCTGCTGCTCACCTCTAGCCACAACACCATCAGGTGAGCGACCAGCAGCTTTATACTCTGCCAACTAGGCGCTGACATAGTGCAATATGAGAGGATAAATCCATGGCTCACCTCTAGCCACAACACGTAGTCTTAGAGTATAATGTTGTTTGATCAAATTACGATTGTTCTTTTCCCTAAACACTAATTTTTCATTCATGTCTATTAATTTTTCAGGGCATTTGAAGATGAATTTGTTACTCGATGGCTTCCATTCCTTTTCTATGTGACTGCTTTATCCATGAGGCCTCATGTTTACTTAACAGGTAACCAAGTCTTTGTGATTTAATGTTGATGTAGGTTCTAATATTTCTATCATGTATTGATGTTTTACGGGGAACCATTTTAGTTGTGTCTACAGTTTTTTGTGCTTATTGTTGTTGTTTTTTTGCCATGCTTCTACCACTTGTTATGTCTACTATTTTTGTTCGTATTGTTGTATTTTGCTATGCTTCTACAACATTTGCTAACAGGTAACCAAGTCTTTGTGATTTAATGTTGATGTAGGTTCTAATATTTCTATCATGTATTGATGTTTTACGGGGAACCATTTTAGTCGTGTCTACAGTTTTTTGTGCTTATTGTTGTTGTTTTTTTGCCATGCTTCTACCACTTGTTATGTCTACTATTTTTGTTTGTATTGTTGTATTTTGCTATGCTTCTACAACATTTGCTAATAGTTTGTTAACTATTAAAATGTTGTGGATTTTTTTGTTCAATTTTGTCAACAGAGGGAGTTATATGTAAATTTACCATGATGCGCATTCTTTGCACTGCAAAGTTATTTTTTTTGACCTTTTTATTCTCGAATAAAATAAGTTCTAGGTATCTTGTTAAGAAAATTAGCCTGTGTGTATTCTTTGTTTAGTTTTTTTCTAAGTTTCTAACTAGAAATTACATGAATCTCTTACAGATTGATGATTTCCGATTTGATCTTATGGGTTATATTATAAAAAGTACCATGGTAAGAGACCATACCTTATTTCTATTATATATTTGGTATGCTTTGTTTTCAATTATTCACAATTTTAACTTTTGTAGGTTGGGATGGCTGCAAACCTGAAGGATTTTGTGTCGACAAACTGTGATGGGCATAAGGTAAAGCATGCATCTAAAGTCTCAACTACTGTCCAATAATTTAGTTTTAGTATATTGCACTGCTAGCTTTAGTTATCATCTTAAAATTTTGCACCATAAAATTCTCTTTTAGAGATTCAATATCGACACATCATTTTCAAATGGCTGATTGGGGTTCATGCGTTATATCAAATGGTTCAAGTGGGTAAAATTCATGAAATTTAACTCAATAGGAAACGTGTTAACCAGGTTGAAAGCCTCCTAAAGTGTAATTTTAGTGCATAAAACCTCATAATTGTTGTTTTTGATGTCAGTTTTTTGTTTATACTTAATTGCTCTTCGTGAATTAATATATTATTGTTACAAATATCATAATGCTCTTCATAATTTTAACTTAAAAATGCTTTTGAAATTATAGTTATCAAAATAGGTGAGTCTTTTCGGTTGGTAACATGACAAATAGCTTAACGTTTTGGGTTGGTTTAACTCACCAACAATTTTTTTGTTACTTTCATGATGAAGTATAATAAATATGATAACAAAACTACAATTAAAACATTAAACCATGTTTTTTTTATATAAATATAAAGTCTTTTTTTTTTTAAATGCAAACTTCATTAAACACCAAAAAACACAAGGGAATTTCCAAGCCAGAAATTCCACAAAAACCAACAGTTACATCACATCAAAAGTAAAAAACTTCCAACCCTTCCAATCCACTACACTAGTGTTACCCCTACTACAAAACCAAAGATAACTTAACGCCTTAATATCCGCAATAATCTCGACCACATTCCTATTCGTTTGATCGAAGACCTTCTCATTCCTAGCTTTCCAAATCCGCCAGCAAGCCACCATAAGAATACCATAAAGAATTTCTTTTCTACTCTTCGACCACCCGGAGCTCTTAACCACCTCAATGAAGTCTTTAACCGAGAATAAGTAAATAGGAATTTTAACCCAACTCGCTATAGCTTTCCAAACACCATTTGCCACTCCACATACCGTAAAAATGTGTTCCGTATTCTCTTCAGTTTCTTCACAAAAAACACAAAGGCCGTCACCATGAATAATGTTCCTTCTTCGTAATGCCACTCTAGTGGGAATCCTATCCAACAACACCCTCCACAAAAAAATATTACACTTTAACGGCACCCACTTACACCATTGAAAATCAACATATGGCTCTCTCATTCGGTCACTAGTAATCCATTTCTTAACCTCCTGGATCGTAAATCAATTCGGCCCTCCCTTATCCCAAACCCATGCATCCCTTCTATTCTCCGATCTTTTATCCACCATTAATCTGTGACAATCAATTAGCTCTCGGACTTCATTATCTAAGGACGAGTATGACCTCCATTTCCAAATCATGTAACCGTCTCCAAGTCTACCCACGATCGAACACCACTTATCTTGCTCTAAACGGAACAAATTAGGGAACAATATCTTCAAAGGTACCCGATCGATCCAAGGATCAATCCAGAATCTAATTCCCAAACCATTACCCACTTGACCCCTTATCATATTAGCACCATAAGTATCACCCACTTTTAAAATGTAACCACTATTAACAATCTTCGTCCATGTCCCCGAGAACCTAGACTTACGCGGGTACGGCTCCCACCTCCTATTAGACCCATGTATAGCATCAACCACTCGTCTCCACATCGAGCATTCTTCATTGCGATACTGCCAAAGCCATTTTAACAATAAGGCGCAATTATTATCACCGAGTTTACTAAGACCCAATCCACCTTTTTTCTTAGGTCTGGTAACCGTATCCCATCCAACCCAATGAACCTTTTTATTATCCATATCTCCTCCCCATAAAAAAACGTTTTATCAACATCTTTAAACTATTGATCACCGCCACAGGGGCCTTGAACATAGAGAAAAAAATAAGACGGTAAACTTTCTAATACCGATTTAATGAGCGTCACTTGGCCACCAATAGAAAGAGTTTTCGCTTTCCACTTTGACAACCGGGTTTTAAACACCTTCACCACCGGATCCTAATTACTTATCCTACTCATATTTGCACCAACAAGGATCCCTAAATAAGAAAATGGAGTATCTCCCGATCTGCAACCCATGACACTCGCCTTCTCACTAATCTCTTCAGGACTCTTTCACACACCAAAAAGCGTGGACTTCTGGATGTTAATCCAAAGACCCGAACATAAATGAAACACCCGAAGCAATCTTCTTAAAGTGAGAAAATTACTATCTGACCATTTACCCATAACCATCGCATCATCAACATACAACAAATGAGACAGAATAGGACCATCATTTGGAAGACGAATACCGCATAACAAACCCACATCACACGCTTTCCTAATAAGCCCCGAAAGCGCCTCCATAACAATAATAAACAAGAAGGGAGAAATAGGATCACCTTGCCTCAGCCCCTTCTCACAAGAAAACTCGAAAGTAGAAGACCCATTCACTAGAACCGACGATCTAGCCGACTCCAATACCCCTCTAATCCACTTATACCTTATCTCTGGAAAACCCATTTGTCGCATGACCGAAATCACAAAAGCCCAGTGAACATTATCATAAGCTTTTGCAAAATCTATTTTGAATAAAAATAACTCCTTCCCGCTTCTTCTAGCCCAAGATAAAACTTCGCTAATAATAAGAGGACCATCCAAAATATACCTCCCTACGACAAAAGCTGATTGTGTTTCTGATATAAGCGAATCAATCACCATTTTCAACCTGTTAGCAAGAACTTTAGAAATCACTTTGCTCACAACTCCTATCAGGTTTATCGGCCGATAATCCCCCAATTCAACCGGATCCTTCACTTTAGGCACCAACGTAATAAACGAAGACCCAACCCCCCGATTAATGACCCCCGAATCTGCAAAGTTAGAGAAAATATCCAGAAAATCACCAGAAAATAAAGACCAATACTTTTTAATGAACCTGAAGTTGAAACCATCGGGACCCGGAGCTTTATCACTACCACATTCAAACACCGCGTCCTTGATCTCTTTTTCTGAAAATGGTGTAACAATACCTACCGCCGCCTCTGGATCAAGAGTCTTTAAACCGTAAACTTGTAACTGGGGCCGATCAGAAATATCTTCAACAAACTTTTCTTTAAAAAAACGTTGCACCTCTTTTTTAATATCTTTAGGTCTCGTAACCCACTCACCATTTATGGACAAGCCCGGAATCGAATTAGAAACTCTACGAGCATTAATACTACCATGAAAAAACCGAGAATTTTCGTCTCCCTCCTTGGCCCATTTTACACGAGCCTTTTGTTTCAAATCCCGAATCCTATAAAGATCCAATTCTTTCAAACGCTTATTAGCTTCTTCAAAAACCCACCCCTCTTCTTCCGTTAAATCACGAGTCTCCAAAATAAGCTCTAAGCCCAACACCTCATCTTTCAAACACGTTTCCTCCTCAATCTCTTTATCTAACTGATGCTTGTGCCACTCTTTAATACACCTTCGAAGCTTCTTAAATTTAGCAACCATATTTACGTCAGGCGCTCCATATCCATCACAAGAAGCCAAAGCATTTTCAACCACTTTATCTAAACCATCTCTATTCAACCAAGAACTAAAGAATTTAAATGGCTTGGGACCAAAGTTCCGCGATTCAATTTTTAACAAAACCGGACAATGATCCGACTCCACCCGATCTAACACTCTATATTCCGCATCCGGCCATTTATTAAAGAACGACCAACAAACAAAAATCCGATCTATGCGACTAAGTTTATTCCCAGCCATGAACTGAATTTACGACCCCTAAGAGAGAATTCAAACAACCCCGTGTCCTCCATAAAAACATTAAATTCGTTTGAAACCACTTCATTAAACTTAGAGTTTCTATGCTCTAAGCAGTCCCTAACACAATTAAAGTCACACGCAACAATCCAATACCCATTGTAGACCATGTCTAACGCCTTTATCTCATCCCACACTGCCCGCTTATCAACCAAATTTTGCGGACTATTCACAAGAACCGATCTACTCTTAACAACCGACGTTTTGAAAAAAAAATTTGAATTCCATATAGAAATTAAACCCCCGGATCTACCCGAAGCATCAACATATTCATACTCAAAATCACCCGATCCCCAAAATCTACTAATATCAACACCCTCTAACGACTGAAATTGAGTTTCCTGAAGCATAATAAACCCGGCCTCGTTGGACACTTTAAGTTTCCTAACCCATGAACTCTTACCAATGGAACCCAACCCTATAATGTTCCAAGATATAACATTCATTGGGAAACAGGTTGAAAACCTTCATCGCTAACCAACTTCACAATAGACGATTCATACCTGTCAATATTAGAGGCGACAAGATTCATACCCAATGCAACCGTCTGAGCAACTTCGTCACTAAATGGACCTTGCACTTCACTTGCAACCTCACAACCATTCTTATCAATAGAACTAACATTTGTATCAACCTCACAATGCACTCCTTCCTCCTCTTGAACCCCATCGCCATTCCCATTTAAAACAAAAATGAACCTATCAATATCATAAGGATCGTCCTACTCTCTCGAGCGCTTTTTAGGCCTCTCACTACCCGATGGAGAAGGCGATTTTTCAGCTCTCATCTTCTTTCGAAAAGAACCTTTTTCTTATTTACCCTACGTTTAATAACTTTCTCACCAGACTTAGGAGCCAACAACACCTCTGAAGCTTCATTATCTTCTATTTGGTGAACCACTTCAGTTTGAGGAACCCTTTCATCCAACCCATCGTTACCCACATTATTGTTATTAATGAAGTCATCAACATCAACCCCTCCCATAGTAACATCCTCAACTTGATTATCGGACAAAACGGCATCATCCACCTCTAGCAAACAATCTGGAATCCAATCCTCAACATCTTCCTCAATCAAAATCGTGAATGCCTCATTCCGCCATTTTAGTGCCATAACCTGATTAATCCTCTTAACAGAGTCACACAATACCCCAATCAATACATGAGAAACATCTTCATGAGCTTCACTAACATTGGCCGATTGAATGACCTCCCCATACATAGACCCAATAACATTAAACACACTATCCTCGAACAAACACAGCGGAACCCCAAAGATCTTCAACCATGCAATACGTTCATAGGCAATCTGTTGTCCTTCCCAATGAACCAACGTAACAAACACTGGCTCCCACACTTCTCTCGTACTGTGAAACTCAATCATCGACTCCTTATTCTCGAACAACAACACGACCGATAACCCTCCCACATATCTAATACCGACATTTGTCAAACGAACTGACGATAACCAATCCCTTAAAGAAGTCAAGTCTTGAAGACTACGAACCTTGCCGAGTAGCCCCAAATCATTCCATCGTAGGTTGCCCTGAATATTATCAATAACGACCTCCTCATTGTCTCGGCTATTGAAGATACCAAGCAAAGAGTCCTTAAACGTCCGACTATTATCACCACTCGGACCCGATTGATCACCTACTGCCTCTTTCAAAGGTTCATTCACAACATTCTCTACAACCTTATCTTGCATTGGAACCCACCTCTTCTCCTCGATGATTCCGCCATCGGTTGGGGTGTTACAGATTGGTATCTTCAATAGCCGAGACAACGAGGAGGTCGTTATTGATGATAATATTCAGGGCAGCCTACGATGGAATGATTTGGGGCTACTCGGCAAGGTTCGTAGTCTTCAAGACTTGACTTCTTTAAGGGATTGGTTATCGTCGGTTCGTTCTTTTGGGTAGCTTCTAAATTGTATGGACAATTTTCCTTTTTAGCTAAATTATAGAGGTTAAGGAAAGAACTGTTGCAATCTGAGGAGTTCTTTTGGTAGTCTAAGGTTGTTGCTCCTTAAGGTAATATACTAACAAATAATTTAATATGACATTTTATTGCATTCTCTTTTCTTTGCGGTTGAAATATCATTTTTTTAAGTTCCACTTTGGCATGATAAGCATGTTTGAGCTAATAAAAGTCCCAAGCTGTAGCTGTTGGTGGTGAAATCCTCAGGATGGATTTACCTTAAATATTCTATGTGACATCCTCAGGATGGTAAAGGACTAAGCAGACTTCAAGATGTAACAGCATTCCGACATAAGTGCATCCCAAGGATGGACTAACGAATTATCTTGTGCTTATATTATTGCAGGTACAATCAATGAATGAGTAAGACTTGTAACTTCCCTTCAATGGCTACAAAGTCTTGCTAAGTCAAAGATATCAAGGATGCAGGAGCTGTACACGTATAAGCTTAAAAGAATGAGTCAAAGTGTTGTAACACCCCAACCGATGGCGGAAACATCGGGATGTCACGTATTGATGATTGTTCAGTAGCTCATGGTGAATAATAATTTCCATTAAATAATTTAAATGAATTACATACAATTGTTCTAGAATTTGAACATCAAATTGAATAAAACTATACACATATCTTCAAGCATCAATTCAAATCTTCAAGCAAATAGAACCTGAAACATGTTAAGTTGAAAATATTTTGGGTCAATAAAAGTTGGTGAGAATTACATAGGTTTTTGATAATTGAATAAAAATGTTGTGCAATTCATGTGTCATGTCAATCTAGTCCATATGTGAGAACATACTAGAAATAAATCGAGTGCATAACCAACCCTGATGACTGTTATAATATGATACATCCCATACGCTCATGGTTCACTTGAATATGTTATACGATAACAAACACCCACGCTACATTTGTAGGAGGCACGTATCCGGGTGGGATTGTCAGTCCAATAGATCTATCAATGTATACCGTCGGCTTGTACGGAGTTAATGATTATGCTAGAATGGTGCTTACTCTAATCATGCTCAAGACATAATGCAACATAGAAAACACATAGACACATTGATGATTGAATTGCATAAATGATGTTGTAACATGTTTCACCCCAAAAATGGTGATAAATAGAAAAGGGGCTATGTAAAACTCACCTTAGCAAATGTTATACTTCTTGAAAAGATGAAATAATAGTGTTGCCCAAATAATGCCAAATATCACCCTATAATGAGATAATAAATATGTCTAAGTCTATCAAGTCTACAAATGTATAAGTTTCTAGGGCTTCGAATTGGGGATAATTGCTCGTTTGATTAATATTAAAAATATTCGCCAATTGAGAGAAATTTAGTAAATAAATAACCAAGAATCTTTTTATGAAATTTAAATTTAAGAAGGTCACAACAATGTGTTTAAAGTATAAAAATAATTTTTACAAAATTATTTTCTTTAAAATAGATTATTAAATCTATTTATTACAAATTGTCAAACTTTAACTTTAATATTTAAAAATACTAAAATTAAAGAATTATTAGTTTAAAAAATTGTATTTCTGTTATAAATATTCAGAAACAATTTGTATAAAATTTTGGTGCAAAAATATTAAAAATTGGATTTATTATGAATTAATTATGATTAAAACTAACAAAAATTGATTAAAAATATTAAATAAATGATTTTTCTGAAATGAAAATCATTTCAGAAAAGTTTATTGTTATATAAACTTAGAATAATTTTTGTGGAAATTAATAAGATCGTTTTGATATTTTTATAGATTTTTATAAATAAAATAGAATAAACTTGATTTATTTATTATATATATTAAATAAATAAATTTTTGAAAACTAAAAATTGTATGTTAAACTTTTTCACTAGATTAACATAATATAATTTTTGTAGAATTTATAAAGGGTTTTGGTATTTAAAAATGAATTTTAAATATATAAATGAATATATATATATATATATATATATATATATATATATATATAAGTTAAACCAAAAAAAAAGTGGTGCCTTGTGGGACTCGAACCTGGCCATCTGGCCGGTTCATGTTTTTGTGAAAAGAGGCCAACCAACTGATCTGTTGATCAGTTGGTGTTGAATATCGTTTCGAATTAAATAAATACACACGGCAGCAGATCCCCTTATCCCCAATCCAATCGTTCAAGCCCTAGATTCAGCAATAGATTGATTCACACATCAATAGCCTAATTAATCATAGGGCTATTGATGTGTGATTGCCGATGAACATAACCCACATAAAACATTAAACTTACAATCACGTTACGAGCTCGATTGGTTGGTCAAAGGCTCGGTCAAAAATACGAACAGAAAACAATAATCAGAGGTTGATTACGAGGGATTGATGATTAAGAAAGATGTATGAGTGGATTGTAATGGTTCGTGAATGTCCTATTTATAGGATAAATCCCTGGATTGAAGAATTGGTAAGAATTGACCAAAAATTCAATGTTATACGCGTAAATGGTCAATTGATTATCAATTGATTGATAATCAACGTGCACCCTAGTCAGAAAGGGCCGATAATCGCGTAATCATTCCATATATATATTTAGGCGTGTCAATTAAGTAAATTGAATGGTCAAAATTTGAAAAACTAAGGTCATATCTGCTGCTGCACGACAACAGGAAGGAAGAAGATAGACAAGATTGAGTATTTATATATATAAAGTTGGGTTTAAATCAAAAGGTGGTCATGGCTTAGCTGGTTTGTGGGAGTGTTGGGATATGGCTCGGCGCGGGTTCGAAACCCGGCTACAGCTTTTATTTCCTTTTTATTGGTACTTGGGCCGGGGTCTAGTGGGCTCAGATTCTGGGCCGGGTGAGGTGAAGGTCAAGGGAAATGGGCCAGACTTGGTTCATTGTTTAGCCAAGGTTTTTACAAAGCTATTTATTATTATCATTATCCTATAAATATGTATATATATATATATATATGTGTGTATTCGTATAAATAATTATTATTGTATTAGGGTTCAAAATATCCCAAAAATAATAAAACTTGTCGTCACGATCAATTATTTAATGCGAAATGTTACAAGTGTAACAGTCAAAGTGATGAATGCTAGTCGAAAAAGGTGGAAACTGTTATCCAACGTCCATATCAGTTGAAACACCCACAACGGTCACCTAAAACAGTCCACAAGATCATTGAAGACGGCGGATATCATGGGATCCTCTATTTATTTTCATGTAAACTATATATAGGGGTATGATGAACGAAAGTAGGAAACTTACACACTATCGAACACCTGATACTAGCTAGCAAACACTCGATACTCTCTCTACACACACAACACTACACATTTGTAATCATAGCCCGTTCATCATACTTCCAAAGTTGTAGCACTTTTTACCATTTTAATAGGATTAAATGCCATTTTCGTCCTTGAGGTTTGGCACTTTTTGCTAGTTTCATCCAAAAGTTTATTTATTCTCATCTGGATCCAAAGGTTTTCAAATACTTGATCGTTTCATCCAACTCGTTAACACCGTTAGTCTCAGTCAGTTAAGTAAGGGCATTTTTGTCATTTCGTATACTTTTAATTCCAACCCTATTTAAACCACCCCAAGTTTGTAAATCACCCCCAAATTGTTCTTATTCATCTTCTTCCATTCAAAACCCTTATTCTTGGGTTCAATTCACGAATTCCGAACTATGATGAACACCACTTTAACAGAACCAGATTGCTGTTTACCATCTTGTTTCTCCTTGATAATCGAATGAAGTTGATGATTAACAGTCGACCAAATTTCTATACAACCAGACACGTTAATAATAAGCAGAATAGCCAACAAAATTGATAAAAAACAACTTCATGTAAGCGTGAATTAGCCAAAACAATAGGCATCAAAAGTAGTTTAAGGAATTAGCCAAACAATAGGCAACAATAGGGTGTTCAACTAATAGAATTTCGTATACTCGAATTATTATTAATAAAATCAAATTATTCGAATGATGAATAGTTTGAAAAATAGCCAAAGAGTATCCAGTAGGCCTTATCAAAACATAAGTTAATCCCCACAACAACAAAAAACCTAATAAGACCATCAATAATAATAATAATATCAATATCACCATGGAATGATGGAATCAATAACAGTCTCAATATACAAGATATAGGGAACAGAAAGAAATGTTATGGGATCAAGGACATTAGGTTCGGGGTAATAATCAACGGTTAGAAGGAAATAAGCAACATTAACAGTGGCCACCATTATTGTTCTTCGCACCAACTTATCTGTGTTTGGATTCATACTTTAAATCGAAACTGAAAAATAAGAGGGATGGAGAGAGGGTGAAACCGATTGACGAAGTTCCGGATCAGGTCTTGATTGATTAGGGTTTTGAGAGGAAGAAGATGCATAATATCAATTTGGGGGTGATTTATAAACTTGGGGTGGTTTAAATATGATTGGGATTAAAAACATACGAATTGACAAAAATGCCCTAACTTAACTGACTGAGACTAACGGTGTTAATGAGTTGGATGAAACGAGCAAGTATTTGAAAACCTTTGGATCCAGATGAGAAAAAAATAAACTTTTGGATGAAACTAGCAAAAAGTGCCAAACCTCAGGGACGAAAATGACATTTAACTCCATTTTAATATTATCAAACAAGGCAGGGGCTTAGAGTCCTCCCGAGGTTTTCCGCCACCAAAAAGAGAGAAACTTCAGCCGAATTGACTTATTAGAATAGCGTCATAAATATTTGTTGTTATTCTTGAAATAAACCCCCTTTTAGTGATTTCTTTATATATTATTTTTTCATAATGACGTCTACATAACATAGAAGCCGAGTAACGTCGATTAAACATGGTCTAAGCTGACAAAAATCTCATACGAAAATAATGTAGATTTAATTAGGTTGTGTAGCACATTGGTTGTAAAGTTATCTTAATTTACATACATTTGTATGTCAAATCAATTTTGGATTTAATGTGATTGCTTAAATTTAAGATTGGATTGACGCCGCCGCAACGTGCGGCAGGGTAAAACCCTAGTTAGAGTTAAAAGATAAACACACACACACACACAAGGTGTGTTGGTCAAAATTTTCACAGGAGCTTCAAGCTCCAACATATACAAACCCTAAAACTCAAGTCTTGCTCAAATCCAAGCCATGGGAGCCCTAAATTCATGCATGTTGAAGGATTATTAATCATCTAGATTCAATAAACCAAGAGGTAACCTTGGTTTTCCATTTTTTGGGGTTTTCAAAGATTATGATAATGTTGAATTTGGGGGTTTTGGCAAAATCGTGGAGTTAATGATTAATAAAGGTTCCTCTAGCCTTAGGGAACCTCAATAAAGCTTAATTTGGTTAGGAATAACAATTCATAGAGATTGTTGTTATAAAATGTGAAAGATGATTATGTGAAAAATATGGGTTATGGCCTTTTGGTGGAAACCCACATTAAGTTAGTGATTTGATGATGAAATTGTATGATTGAACATCATAAGCTAAGTTGTTATGTGTAAATGATGTGAATGAATGATTTTAGTATGAGAATTACACATGAGATGATTAATCTATGTGGCAATAAGGTAATCGCATAAAATGATGTTAACTAAGCCTTTGAAACATGATTCCTAGGCTTAGGAGGTGGAAATACACCCTATGATGATATAGGATTGCCTAATGTTGATTAGGAAAGTGGAATGGGCACTAATTTAGTAAATTGATATAGTAGTTAAAGGGTTAGTTCATAATTAGGACTAATGCAGTAATGCCAATGTTAGTGCATTTAAACATATAATAGGTAGTTTGACTTTTAAAAGTCAACTAACCCAAATGGAAGTTGTGAATGTGTTAGCAATTATAAACTCGCGAGGTATGGTAGTCGTTTGATGAAATGGCTAACATGACCGATCTTGTGAGTATTGTGAAGGTTTGATCTTGTCAAGCTAGGTGGGAGCTTGGATAGGAGGAAACCAACAAAGCAATAGATCATGGAATGCATAAATTTGGCCAAGGTAAGTGACTTATCCTAAATAAGTCTCTTAGCAACTAAATGATGTTGCAAACACATAAAAATATGGATTCAATGTTGTTAGTAAATAACCGGTAAGCTTTGCATAAAATGGATTATTGAAATGTGGAATTCTAACTCAACATGGGTTAGAATCATCCAAATGAAAGAAAAAATGTTTAGTCCGGGATAGGACGCCCAAATATAGATAAACGAGCATATTTAGAAATAGGACAAATGGGTCAAGTGAGGTGGATGTCACTTGGGCCCAAGATTAGTAAGATTATAATTTGAGAATTGAAATAAACGGGTCAAATGAGTCAGTGGCTGTTTCGGGGTCTTAACCATTGCGTTTCGACACGAAATTCGGCCAGAAGTTGTTTCACAACATAAAGGATGTTTGGTAAGCTTTATAGATTTTTCTAAAGTCGTTTAACGTGGTTTTCGCGGATGTTTTGTCAATAAATTTGTTGTTGACAACAACAGATCCGTTAATTGTAGAGGTTGTTCGAGGTCTTAACCATTGCGTTTTGACATGAAATTCGGTCAGAAGTTGTTTTACAACATAAAGGATGTTTGGTAATTTTATAGATTTTTCTAAAGTCGTTTAACATGGTTTTCGTGGATGTTTTGTCAATAAATTTGTAGTTGACAGCAACAGATCCTTTAATTGCAGAGGCTGTTTCGAGGTCTTAACCAATGCGTTTCGACACGAAATTCGGCCAGAAGTTGTTTTACAACATAAAGGATGTTTGGTAATTTTATTGATTTTTATAAAGTCATTTAACATGGTTTTCGCAGATGTTTTGTAAATAAATTTGTTGTTGACAGAAACAGATCCGTTAATTGCAGAGGCTGTTTCGAGATCTTAGCCATTGCGTTTCGACACAAAATTTGGTCAGAAGTTGTTTTACAACATAAAGGATGTTTGGTAATTTTATAGATTTTTCTAAAGTCGTTTAACGTGGTTTTCGCGGATGTTTTGTCAATAAATTTGTTGTTGACAGCAACAGATCCGCTAATTGCAGAGGCTGTTTCGAGGTCTTAACCATTGATTTTTGACACGATATTCGGTCAGAAGTTGTCTTACAACATAAAGGATGCTCGGTAATTTTTATAGCTTTTTCCGAACATTTTTGAAGTGGTTTTGGCAACTGTTTTGTCAGTAAATAGTTGTTGACAGCAAGAAGGTTGGTTTACTTATATGCATATTAACTTAAACCTCTTAATGGGTCAAATGGGTAAAATGGCATAAATGTTTAAAGAACCGAAAGGGTACCCAAACATGAGACTTGTACCCTTAGAACATGTTATAGCAATATTAAACGAGTTCCCAAGGGTCCTTGGGGATGGTCGAGAACATAAGTAAAAGTCCAACCAAAGGTTGGGTAAATATCGAGGAATTGTGATTGTTTATGCTATGCAGACGATTCAGAGTATTGCAGAGGCTGTTTCGAGATCTTAGCCATTGCGTTTCGACACAAAATTTGGTCAGAAGTTGTTTTACAACATAAAGGATGTTTGGTAATTTTATAGATTTTTCTAAAGTCGTTTAACGTGGTTTTCGCGGATGTTTTGTCAATAAATTTGTTGTTGACAGCAACAGATCCGCTAATTGCAGAGGCTGTTTCGAGGTCTTAACCATTGATTTTTGACACGATATTCGGTCAGAAGTTGTCTTACAACATAAAGGATGCTCGGTAATTTTTATAGCTTTTTCCGAACATTTTTGAAGTGGTTTTGGCAACTGTTTTGTCAGTAAATAGTTGTTGACAGCAAGAAGGTTGGTTTACTTATATGCATATTAACTTAAACCTCTTAATGGGTCAAATGGGTAAAATGGCATAAATGTTTAAAGAACCGAAAGGGTACCCAAACATGAGACTTGGTACCCTTAGAACATGTTATAGCAATATTAAACGAGTTCCCAAGGGTCCTTGGGGATGGTCGAGAACATAAGTAAAAGTCCAACCAAAGGTTGGGTAAATATCGAGGAATTGTGATTGTTTATGCTATGCAGACGATTCAGAGTATTCAGCAACTGCGGACGGTAGCTTGCGGTTTCAGAACCGTAGGCTATGGTTCATAATGAGCAAACTGATCAGGTTATCTGAACCGTAAGCTACGGGTTGAAAACCGTGGCTTACAATGGGATTATTTCCCCCTAAAAAAAGTTAGTTTGTTGTTTTGAAATAATTTGACCCGTTAATCTAAAATACTAATCGTTTAAGTGTGTATTTGTGGTAGTCACGTCTAAGGAGCAGAACCGGATGCGAAACGGACCAAGCATGAAACCGAACACACTCAATACCAAGATCACTATTGTGAATAAAGATATGATTTCGCCTTCACACACCGTGTGGGACATTTTAGTAAATAACAATGATGTTATGTATATGTAACCTCTAGGGTAGTCAAGTTTAGAGATGTCAAATTATAAATAACACGTGCGGATCTTCCTATGGTCTGGACGTATAAATATGGTTTAAGACAGAAAAAAATATTATGCTAAATTGGGACCAAAACTAAATTAGTTGTTAATGAATTGTTTTAAAATGGGTTGGGTCTTACAAATTTTTGCATGTCTAATCTCCATGTTGGACTTCCGGACTCTATTTGACGCATTTCGGAATGTTTAATTGATCGTTCGTGGTTTTCAGAAGTCACATCCGATCAATTAAAACGTATTTGGGTCTTACAATTTTTTGCAAATTTTTGCATGTCTAATCTCCTTGTTTGATTATACTTGTGTTCAACCTTTAAACTTCGTTTGTGTGTTTTTGGTTGAAAGGAACTAGGTTGCAAATATAGTAATAATTTATCTAATAATAATGTAATATAGTTATGGTTAATGCTCAAAGAAGTCAACCTTTGTTGATTCCTAGAAATCTTGAAGACCAAATGACTTTTGCAATGAGATGATTTCGTACAAGATTCCAATGTAAGCAAATAAAATTCAGATGTTGGACATTGTGATAGGGAGAATTCCTCTGATCCATTCATCACAATCATTGCTCCAACATAACTTGCACCGGCTTTAGATATGAGTTTGATTAGCTTAAATCTCTCTAGTCCATGGTATCCACTAACCGTAGCGAGTATCGAAAGATTTATTTTAGGAATTGTTTGAGAATATATTTTCTAATCAAAGGATCCATAGCTGAACAGTTATTTGGAATGTTCATGATCATTACAGTAACGATCGCTTTACAATGCCAAAAACGACTATCATCACTCTGTATGGGTTGCTTCTTAGCTCAGATCCGACTGTCGATTTCTTTCCACAACCAGTACAACGAACTCTGTATGGGTTGTTTGTTAGCGCCGATCCGACTGTCGATTTCTTTCCACAACCAGTACAACGGACCCTGTATGGGTTGCTTGTTAGCGCCGATCCGATTGTCGATTTCTTTCCACAACCAGTATAACGAACTCTGTATGGGTTGCTTGTTAGCGCCGATCTGATTGTCGATTTCTTTTGACAACCAGTACAACGAACTCTGTATGTGTTGCTTGTTAGCGCCGATCTGACTGTCGATTTCTTTCCACAACCAATACAACGAACTCTGTATGGGTTGACAGATATCTCTCCGATAATAGAAGGATTATCTTCAATGATTTTAAGAAACTTGAAGGAAGATGTACCTTGAAGACTAGATTCGGTGCAATCAGCTGAATATTATATTACAATAATATTACCTTGAGCAAAAAGTTGTGTTAGAAGCCTGTTTCTTTTAGTTTACATTTTGTTAGGACTTTCAACAGAGAAGATGGAGGGTTAGTTATTACTCTGCACTTCAAGTAGAAGAAGATGAAGAAGAATAAATGAAATCTATTAATCGAGGTTAGTAGGTTACTCATTATTGGCGGGATGCAAATCGAGATGTGATAGATTTTTATAATTTTAAATTATTATTATTATTATTATTTAAATTATTATTATATATGCAACCTAGTTCCTTTCTACCGAGGCCTAAGGAGAAAGGTTGTTTGGAATTGTTTGGTGATGTAAAAAAAAGTCACACCTGTACAATTGTTTGAAATCAATGGGAGGGTAAACAAAATCGCCGATCCGATTGTTTGATTTAAAGGCTGAACACGAGTATGGGGAAGTTGTTGTCGGAAAGATATCTGTCAACGATGAAGGCAACATACTTGAAATAAATGGGAAGGTAAACAAATCCTGCTCATCATGAGGAATATCTAGCTCATCCTGGATCTTAGATTTTACATTGCCAAAGGTCTTGATGAATATCTTCATCAATCTCCTTGATCTATGCATAAGTGTGATAGTCGATTTCCCTTTTAAGAGCGACTAACAAAGATATGGTATTTTTGATGAATGTATTATTCACAAATATTTCCATCTTTCTCTGTGAAGATGGATCCGTTGACGATGTGTAACTCAGCAAGGGTATCGCTATCTTTTAAGGACAACACCATTAAACATCAAAGTCGATACAAGTTGGTGGTTATTATTTTGTTTTTTAATTTTTTTAATTTTTTTTACAATAATTATATTAAAAAATAAAAAAATAATAAAAAACCAAGTCAAAACACAAAAAAATACTGCAAAATAAAACTTGGAATCGAAGCGCCTCGCTTTGGCCAAAGTGAGACGCTTCGGGTCAAAAATCAACTTTTTCTGACCTCGTACCGAGGTTGTTGAAAAAGCAACCAAAGCGTCTCGCTTTGGCCAAAGCGAGACGTTTTAAAAAGGTGGAAATAGAAGTGAGGGGTTTTATTATAACCACCCAAAAAGAAAATTGGTTACGCATATCCCTCTTTTAATTTTTGTCCAATCCTCTTGGAGAGTTGCATACCCAAACACATACAATTCTTCTAAGACTATGGGGAGTGGAGGGGAGAAAAAGGGAGGTGAAGCGTCATGTGGCACTTGTGGGACCCATGTGGGGGGTGACAGGAATAACATTTTATTGTGTTAAAATTAAAAAAAAAATCGGTCAATTAGAAGCCTCCACGTGGCCCCACAACTCCCCCACGCCCTTGGTCTGCTCCCCCCCTCCACGCCCCGTGTTCCGCCATGAAGAGCTCTCCCGCCCCATTTCCCCGCCCCACTCCCTTTACTCTAAACATGGCCGGCTCAAAAAATCCGAGACCCAGAGCGGATAACAAACATGAGGCCCTTTTCGTAAAAAAAAAAAATTGTTTTAGATCCTATGATTCATATAATATCTTTATGTATGCATAATTATAGATCATAAATCTTAATGTCAACAATATTAAAGCTAAAATCTTCTACATATAATATATTAATTTTTAGAATTTGGGGCCTTAAGGAAGTGGGGGCCTAAAGCGCTTGCTTTATTTCACTCCCCCTTGAGTCGGCCTTGACTCTAAAGGTTCGCATGATGAACACCAATCACCAACAATCACCAAAAATAAAGATTTACCCGATTTAATCCATTTTCAATCCAAAAGCTCAACTTTATATGTCTAAAATATTTTGTCTAACTTCCATGAAGCAAAATTCATGGCTAATAACCTCAGTAACACATAAAAATCAAACCTTTATGATAAACCCAAGTTTTACCCAGAACCCGATATTTCTTCAAGACATAGATCTAGAAATTGACTCTTACCCAAATTTCAACCAAAGCGATGATTCTCTATCGTTTGCTAATTGATTCCGAGTTCCAATCTTTCAACTCCTGTGGCTAAATTCTTGATACTACACTTTTTCTCTCTAGAAACCTACCTTTCTCTCTCTAATTTGCATAAAATAAGGAGATTATGAAGGTTAGGGTTTCCATATTTTCATTTTATAGTAAGAATTAGAGCCCATGATCCATCATAGAACTTCCATTTTGAGCCTAATTCATTAAGTATCTAAAACATTAACTAAATGATCCAACTTTCTTAAATGATATAGTAGGGTGTTATAAATAAATTAGTATATTTTTTCACCATAACTAATTATTTCTTGATGAGGACACCAACTTTACTTTGAATTTTTTAATAATGTTTAGCTAGAATTTTTTTTTTTTTTTTTTTTTATATAAATAAGTTTTGTTTAGAAGAACATTTTAAAATAAATAAAGATCATTTGGATAGGAGAGAAGGATCTCTATGAAGTGCATGATAGATGTTGGTGGATCAGGTTGCAATGCCTGCCCCTTCTATCACCATCACCTGAATTCCTTCCATCTCTTTTCATGAAAAAACATTCTTAATTCAAATATAAAAAGTTAAAAACATTCATTAGTTGATTTTGTAGTAAAAAAAGATGTCCATGTTTTTTATTTTAGATTTTTAGCTACCAACTACTGCACTCCTAAAAAACTACAAGATGTAAGAAAATTAGATTCATCAACGAATTGGCAAAAAAATAAGAGGAAAACTATGATACAAAGGTAAAAAACTATGATACAATGCTAAAGTCGCTTATTGAAGTCTTATAAATACCAACATTTAATTATTTTCAAATAAAATTTTGTTATTAAGGAAACATGGTATGGAATGGAGCCTCTATCTGAACCATTTTAGCGCCACGCCAATAGAGGGCCCCATTGTTTCCTTCCAGTATTTCTCAAACAATTAAATAAAGTCCCTATCCTTACTCATTTATTTATTTATTTTTATTGTATTTAGAGTCAATAATATAGAAAAATACGAATATAATCTAAAAAAAATACATAACAGTAATATTAAAAAGCAGACTTAGACTGTAGGGAGTGGATTTCCCTGCCCCACTCCCTCCACTCTTAAGTATGTTGATGTGGCAAGTTTTGGTATCATGACTTGTCATATCAAAACTTTAGTTGGAAATCTTTTGAGAAACATAGATTCACCAAGTTTCAGCAATTAGGGCATACGTCATCATACTAATTCAACAAGACCAATACAACGGTTAGCAATAATTTGAGAAATATTCAAAAGTAGTTTTGGTATGATGGCGTCATTTGATGTCATTGATAAGCTTTGACGTGATGACATCACAGTGTCGGTAAAACCTGAACTTTCGATACTTGTCGTATTGTTTTCAAAAATCATATCAGATGTAACACCCCGATCGGTGGTGGAATCATCAGGGTGCACGATTGTGACGATTGTTCAATAGCTCATGATACTAAATTGTAAATATTGATACATTGAATTTAATAGTTTATTAAATTGAGAAAAAAATATACAAAAGGTATAATGATTTTAAATCAACAAGCTAAAGTGTCTAAACTGAAATTCAATGGTGCCAAAATCTAAATTTAAATCCAAAGGCTTAAATAATACGTCTCAAAATCAACCTGAAACATGTACTAAAATAGTATTTGTCAATATAACGAATTGTATTGGTGAGTAAATACGTGTACATGAATCACCCTAAACGTGTGAAAAAAAAAAAAAAAGAGAAAGTATACTCACAATTTTCGTAAGGATTTGATACTACCGAATAGTGAAAGTTAAATGATAGCAATCCTAAAGGATTAACCTAAAGGGATAAAAAAATTTATAAGGGAATGAATCTTAAAATCTAAGGTATTGGGGTTTAGGGGTTATCTACGATTAGGCACTTAGAGTTTCTATAATTAATTGGGAATTTATGGTTTTATTGTTTTTAAAGAATTACTATAAATTATTTAATTTAAATAAACTAAATAAGTAAAATAGTTAAATATACTCAATTGTAAAAAGAAAAATTTAAAGGATTATAATAATTTATATTCTACAAATAATAATTAAAATTAGAATTTGAAATAAATTATTTAAAATTTCTAAATTGAATCGAGTATAAAATACATTTTAAGTTGGAATAAAATAATTAAAATAAATGAGGGTTTCAGAGATATAATAACTCTATAATAAATAAATAATCTCATAGGTAAAACTAGCATTTTTAAATAGTTTAAAATGTTAATAATGTAATTAATATGAACTAAATTAAATAAAATTTATAAAAAAATATTATTTCTAAAGGAAATATAAGTTACAGTTTTGATATATTGAAAAATATTTTTTTAAATTATTTTTTGCTTTAACGAATTTAAATGTCTTAAATAATAGAATAATAATCCTTAAAATTAATAGAATCGATTTTTTTAAAATAAATCCCCACAATATTCTAATGTGTTAAAAACAATTTTACAAAAATTTTGGGATCTTAATTAATAAAATTAGATTGATGGTGATTTAGTTATGAATAAAACATTAAAAATTAGTTAAATACATGATTTTTATAAATTTTCAAAAGATAAAATAAAAATAATGAAATTTTAAATGTTACAACATTATAGGAATTTTTGTAGTATTTTTATGGCATTCTAAGTATTATATATATAGAATATACATGATTTATGTGTATTTGTAATAAAAAGAAAGAAAAAGAAAAAATAACAAAACTTGATGTGGCCAAGGGTCGAACCCTTGACCTGGACGGTCCTAAGTGTTTGGACGCAAGGCCCAGGCTAGGCGTCTGGACACATCTTTGTTAAACAGATCAGAAAGAAATTAAATTTATACATTACTTGATCAAAACCCCTAATTCCTAATATCATATCTTATAAACCCTAGATCTAATCCTATCAGATTGAGCCCCGATTCAAATATGATTAATCATGGGGCTTTTGAAGGGGAGATAAAAATAATTCACAAGGTACCTTTAATTGATATGTATAGAGACAGAAAAATGGTGCACGCTTGAACTATTAAACCGAGCCTATAAGCCTCAAATTCAATCAGTTTGATGATTATTTGATGTGTGGGATTTTATTTTCAGCCCTCTATGTACGTAGGGGTAAGTTTAATTGCGTTAATACTCACTATATATACGGATTTGAAAAACGGGTTTATAGAAAGTTTAGAAATGGTTATAAACTCAACTAATTAATCGTTTGTACAAGGTATTATGCGTGAATGATGGTTTAGGATGGCAGGGTTGACTGAGTCGTACATATCACGGGGTTTGATTGGATTTTGGACGTGTTTTAGGCTGTCAATAGCATGGTGTCGTGGTGGTGCTGCGTCTGGGTCGGGTCAGACACGGTTACCAAGTCTGGGTGGCTGGAAAGCCATTGGGCCGACTTGGTTGGGTTGGGTTGCTTCAGTTGGGCAAAGGTAGGTTTTTGGGTTGGTTTAAAGAATGGTTATAAATAGGTTATAAGAATGTAAATGAGTTTTTATACATACATACATACATACATACATATATATATACATACATATATATATATATATATATATATATATATATATATATAGGGTTTAAAGTCAATTTTTTTTTTTTTGTAAAATCATTTTTTTTATTTATTTATAAAATAAATTTATTTAAATGAAAAAAAATTTGAAATTAAATAATTCCTTACCTTTATTTAATAAGAATATACATTTACATATACTAGTAGTGTGCCCGCGCGATGCGGCAGGGAACACAACTACTTTTACGGGTATGCGTGATTCGGTTCAATTCAGTTATTAGCCTCAACTAAAACAAAAACCAAAGTCAATGGGTAAATAATTTTATTAACCGATCGGTTAATTGGTTCGGTTTATTTGATTAGATTGTCATTTTTCAGTCCGGTTAAGTTAGTTTTGTTAATAACCAAAACTAAACTTTGGTCAAAGTATAAGTCTATTAAAGCATGGGCTTAGTGCCCCATCTTTTTGGGGCCCCATTCTATGATTTTATTTTATATTTTGTATCGAACTTGTTTATGTAGTATTGAATCATAGCTCGTTCCAAAAGGAGGCAACACGGTTAGGGTAAAAATGAAAGTGGGAAAGTGAGGAATGGAAATCGAATCGAATCGAATCGTGTAGTCATGCTGAAAGGTCGTACACATGAATTGTAAAATCACAATCATCAAAGTCCAACTATCTTCTGTTTGTTCTAATTCTTTTTACAATTAAAATCAAAATCAAAATCTAAGGTGTTGTAGTTATGCTTTACCAAGCGGTCACTTTTGGGACTCATGTTGTATGGGTTAGGCCAATCCATGTGAGGATTTGGTATCCAATCCCTTCAATGATATGATTTTTTTTTACTATGGTCTTTGTTATGCAAAAAGAGCCTCAAATTTAAAATGCGTTTTAGGCCCTTAAAATGGTCGAGTCGGCCCTGGTAAATTACATAATATATCAACTTTTTAAAATTAAAAAAATATATTAGCATTACTATACTCAAATTAAAGAGAATAAAATTCTCATTTTTATGATAATTAAAAAACTAACGTATGAAAAAATAATGGTCATTTAAAAATCGTGGGGGTAGTTTCCTTAAAACGAGGGAAAACATGTCACTATTATTTTTCATCTAATTCGGTTCGTTTTCGTTCCAGTTATTACTTAAACCTATCATATCATTTTTATTTAAAAAAACTACACCAATATTACCATACTCAAATTATAAAGAACAAAATGCTCGTTTATATGGTGTAATAATATTAAGAAAATATTTACGCACGAAAAAGTTATGGACGTTTAAAAATCATGAGGGTAGTTGGTTAAATTAAGGGTGCAAAAGTGTAATTACTATTTAAATAAACAAAAGTTGAGTAAAGATGAAGAGACACATGTGTAAGTATTTTATAAAAGACAAACTTGCCCTGAAAAATTAGTTAGTATATGTGTGTTTTGTACTCTAAGCAATATACCTGTAAAACTTGAATTTAAAGATATCATTGGTAAATGTATTATAATAAAGTTTAGATGATTTCAGTTGGTTTTTTCCCTTGTTTTCGTTTCGGTTATTACTTAACCCTAACATATATTTTTTTAAAAATTAAAAAACTATAGCAATATTTTACTCAAATTAAAGAGAATAAAATGCTCTTCTATATGGTGTAATAATATTAAGAAAATATTATCGTCTGAAAAAGTTATGAAAGTTTAAAAATTGTAGGGGTAGTTGGTTAAAATAAAGGTGCAAAACTGTAATTACTATTTGAATAAATAGAAATTAAATAAAGTTAATGGGGGCAAATATGTAAGTATTGTATAAAATTATAATATAGTATAGATAGACAAGGGGTGAAAACAGTAACTAATAAGGATATATGTGCAAGTTATGTTTGAAAAGACATAAATGCCCTTAAAAAGTAGTTACTACATGCATTAGGTGTTGTACTTTAAGCATTTATAATTGTATTACTTAAAAATTAAGAGTTCCTTCTGAAATGTTTTATAAGATAGTGTAATAGTACTGATTTCTGAGAAGATTAACATGGACTGGACCTTTGTATGACACCCTAGGCAAATCCCACATCGGCTGTGGCCAGGAGAGATCCTTGGTTCATAAGTAATCCAAAGCCTCTTAAATCACCAACGCGTTTTGGGCTTAATGTTAGTGGATGAGAGGAGAACTCCATAGTTAAGCGTGCTCAGGTGGGAGCAGTACCAGGATGGGTGACCTCCTAGGAAGTCTCCACCAGGACAACCAAAAACAAATCCGTGAGCTTCTTGATGGGCAACCCATCGGGGGCAAAGCGGACAATATTGGTGGTGAGAGGGGCCGGATGTTACAAATGGTATCAGAGCCACTCTTGTGCCATTCGGGATAGTGGGGCAAACCTCATCCAGGACGATGAGTCCCTAAGGGGGTGATTTTAACAGTACTGATTTCTGAGAAGATTAACATGGACTGGACCTTTGTATGACACCCTAGGCAAATCCCACATCGGCCGTGACCAGGAGAGATCCTTGGTTCATAAGTAATCCAAAGCCTCTTAAATCACCAACGCGTTTTGGGCTTAATGTTAGTGGATGAGAGGAGAACTCCACAGTTAAGCATGCTCAGGTGGGAGCAGTACCAGGATGGGTGACCTCCTGGGAAGTCTCCACCAAGGCAACCAAAAACAAATTTGTGAGCTTCTTGATGGGCAACCCATCGGGGGCAAAGCGGACAATATTGGTGGTGAGAGGGACCGGATGTTACAGATAGTATAGATACCTTTATAGATAAATAAGATTTTGAAACGAGATTTCATATACGATTTTGGATTTAAACGAGAAGATTAGATAAATAAGATTTTTTTTTTTTAAATGTAAGGGCTAGAAATGTAAATACTTGAGTACAAGAGGGGCTAAAGTTGTTAACCGATAAAAGTGAAGGGGGAAAGATGTCACATCTGATCAACCTAAACGAATCCAAAATTCATATTTCCATGTGAAGACGTATGAATATAAGTTCGTCTATCAAAATCAATGATTATAATCCTAAATTCGGTAAAGAAACAAACAATCGAAATTCACTATTCATGATTTCAACATCAAGAACCCGATGATCCTATGAAGAGAGAAGATGAAATAAGTATCTAGTGATGATCGACACACTAACTAAGATAATATATGGTTGGAATATGGTCAATCGCTTTCACGAGCACGAAACACAAGGAAGAATGTAGTGTCAGTATGGGTTAAAGTTGTTAAGTGTTACTTCTGTATTACATAAACTACCCTATTTATAGACACCTATAAACCCAGTAAAAGTTTCAGTAATGCTAAAGCTTAGAGAATAAAAAACACATTTTCCAACGATTTTTTAAAATTTTCTAATATTGCAAATATACCCCGAATGTCAACTGAATTTACAACAAGGAATATTTTGAAAATAAACAATCTTTATGGATTTTTGTGTTTTATAAACCAAAAATGACTATAACGATAAAGCGTATTAACAGACAAAGATAAATATTTGCATACCTGAAGCACATCATTTTGAAAAATTCATGTGCTAGGAAATCATATTAATTAGACAATTATGTTTCACACTTCAATTGTCTTAGAATTGTGTTTAGTTCAAGATGATTACCAATACATATGCCCACATAAACTCCCCTATAATCTTCTGACTATGCCACGGGATATGTTGAGATAATATTAGACGAATCTAAAGGACTCCGTACTGGAAATTTCTGAATCAAGGTATGCACGGGATTTTCTTATGCCAGTGAATATAGTGTTTGCATCTGTAATGGGGCCAAGTGTTAGGATGTTAGATCCTCAAGTCTATACCATCATGTACTCAGAGGGGACAACATTTGACTAGGGGCAAGTACTATAGATAAGTAAAAGTGGCATTTTTTAATCATAGATCTAACAAGAAATTATGAATCTAAAATGATTAAATGAGCGGAAATCACTTAAACACCTCTCGTTAGAACTTAAACAAACAAAAAAACACAAAATATGTAGAAGAAAACACGAAGTCACTTCAAATACTTCTTAGTTTCATATATTATAAACCCACAAACTACAAAATCATACATTCTTAAGCTTTCTCTCTCTAGCAAACCCTAATGCTCAAAACTTTACCCCAAAAGAAAAAGCAGTAACTTTACATAGTTTGGGCCCATGGACCTAGATTCCCTAATGGGCTTAACTCACCATTAGGTCCTTACAAGTTGGAGCCCAAACATCATAATTACAAAGACTATCATGCTAACAAAAGACGTCAACTAGCATAAGGAAACATGAACGTGTATATATATGACAGAAACACATGGACTTGGCCCGAGGCACATGTGGTGCTGGCAACGATGAAACTTTTTGTAACATCCGGCCCCTCTCACCACCAATATTGTCCGCTTTGCCCACCAAGAGCTCACGGATTTGTTTTTGGGTGCCCCGGTGGAAACTTCCCAGGGGGTCACCCATCCTGAAACTGCTCCCACCTAAGCACGCTTAACTGTGGAGTTCTCCTCTCATCCATTAACATTAAGCCCCAAAACGCGTTGGTGATTTAAGAGGCAAGACATTACTTATGAACCAAGGATCCCTCCTGGCCATAGCCGATGTGGGATTTTCCCGGGGTGTCACATTCACCCCATGTTAGAGTCTCATCGTCCCTGATGAGGTATGCACCCACCATCCCGAACGACACAGGAGTGGCTCTGATAAACATGTGTTAGGTCAAATGAATTTGTGAATAGGTTGAATGAACATCATGAGGGTTGAACCAAGGATCCATGTGTCGAACCAGAAGCCCTTGGGGGCGAACCAAACACAGGAAACTCCCGATTCGACTTTACGACTTCGTATATGCGATTTTTGATGCAAACTAAGTGTTTTATGCTTGAAACTTATGTGTTAACCTTATGTGCATGACTAATTGATGTAATGGGTCACCAACGGGATGTCGGGTTTGTCTGGTATGTCCGGTTAACGTTTAAACGCACTTTTTAACACACGTAGTCAAGATCTGGACAATCGAGGACTAGTTAGCCTTCGGTTTAGTAGTCATCACATTTATGTAAACTCATTGATAGGTTGTCATTAGTTTGGATTACATACACGTGTTGGATTTCTAATTATCAGAAAACGCACTCTAAGGTGAGTTTCACGGCCCCACTCTTTTACTGGTTTTACATTTCGAGGGAGAAAACATGTTGTATTCTTTAAACGTGTGTCAACTATGTTTTCATAAAAGGCGTTTCAACTATGTTTTCATGAAAGGTGTGTTAACTATGTTTTCATAAAAGGCGTTTCAACTATGTTTTCACGAAAGGTGTGTCAACTATGTTTTGGTATTCACGAACTCATTGGGTTTTGGAGTATTCATTATGTTTTCAAGTATTCATTATGTTTTGGAGCATTCATTATATTACTATGCGATCTTTGGAAGTCCCGGGGAGAACCATGAATGTGCGGGGATGCACAACGGGGGAAATATGGATAGATCTATTTGGGCTTGACCGGCCCCACTCGTCGACTGGAGGTCGAACGGGTGCATGTTGTCTCTTAGTATTCAGTATTCAGTATGCAGTATTTAGTATTCAGTATTCATTCGGGCACGTATTCAATATTCACAGTATTCGAGTCCAGTAATGGTTTTCCAATCGCAGTAGTAACAGGTATTCATATGTTTTGCATGCATGTGGTCTGGATTGACCATGGGTATTCATTTGGGAGTCAGTATTCATTGGAGTCGGTATTCATTAAAAACCTGTGAACTCACCGGCATTATTTGCTGACGTTTTTAGCATGTTTGTCTCGGGTCGCTAAGGTATCAGCTGTCGATAGGCGCACGGAGTCTCACGACGTCTAGGAATCATAAGCATGTTTTGTTAAAAATTTCAGACTTTGAGTTTTACTTTTGAGTTGTAATAATACATTCTGCTTCCGCTGTGTTAGAACGGTTTTGAAACTCAATGGCAGTTTACGTTGTTTTCGAAACATTACCGTAGTGACCCGAAGACATCGTGGTAGCTTGGAATCGATCGGATTTTTGTGCACCGCGTTTTTAAATTTTCTTTCGTTAACTGAAAAAAGAAGACAAGGAAGAAGAATATATCTGGACCCTCTACGGCCCGTAGAGGCCTATACGGGCCGTAGAGGGTTTAATGCTCCCAACAACCAGGTTTTCTACGGGCCGTATAGCCCTCTACGGCCCGTAGAGGGTTAGCTTTTTCAGACTGACACACTGAATGTCAGACACTTCATTCAATGACCTCGTACCTCGTACTGCCTACGGCCGTAGAGACCTCTACGGCTCGTGTAGGGTTTAAATGCACTCCACCAAACCACCTCTACGGGCCGTAGAAGGCTTTACGGGCCGTAGAGGGTTGAGCATTTATTACACTGACCCCCTCTACGGCCCGTAGAGCCCTCTACGGCCTGTACTTTTTCTTATTGTGTAAATAACATGCCTTTTATACTTGTACCTCTTAAAATTTAAGAAGACCTTGTTAAATGCTTTTGTCAAACGCTTTTGTCAAATGCTTTATAATATAGTAGAGATATATCATTGTAAGAAAAACAATCCACATCGGATGGTGAAATGTGAATATTTGATAGTAAAATAATTAATCCATCGTATAGCTATTAATTTTTATCATTTTCCGAAAGGTGTGTGTCATATATAGTGTCTAAATTCTTTCTTTATCATAGCATCCTTCACCGATCTCTCTCTCTCTCTCTCTCTCTAGAATTTCTTCTCTTTCTCTTTCTCTAAACATGATGATGAGACGACAAAGATCCAGCTCTTGAAATTCTAAGAAAAGGCACATAATCAAAGGTAAAGAGGTGGCTTAAACAGCTGATGACTTGCACTGGAATGGCTTTCTTCTCCACAAATTTCATGTTACAATCCTCCCAAGAAGATGACCATCATGCCCCTACATCTCTCTCTCCAATTCTCCCACCTTGTAGTACCACCACTCAAGATTTCAGTGGTAATTAACTTAACCTACTTACCACATATCTTTCATAGATCATGATGCAACTTGCTAAATAAGTTGTGCTTTACAACTCCTATTGATGCATTAGAGTTTCAGTTTCAAAGTTTTATTATTTTTCTTCTTTCTCAAAGATCATGTTGCAGCTTGCAGTGATGAGTTGTGTTGCATAGCTCATTGATGCATTAGGGTTTTAGTTTCAGGTTCTTTTATTTTTATATATTTGTTACTTTTTTTCATTTTCAACACTAAATTCATTTAAAACGGAACCATAACAAATTACAGGAGAATAGCAAGTAGACTGGCAACAAGCTACGTCACTACCCCTTTTAAATCGCAAACCCTATTCTGCTAAACGTTTGAATCTTTATGGCTTTCTTTTATGAGTAAAATGATGAACTTGGTGCAGGTGCAGCTTTCTTGGGAAAAAGATCCATGTCTTCTTACTCAGGTATGAACAACATGGAAGGATGTGATCAAGAAGCAGGGAACATGAATGGAGAAGATGAGCTATCAGATGATGGATCACAGCTTCTTGCAGGAGAGAAAAAGAGGAGATTAAACATGGAACAAGTGAAGACACTTGAGAGAAACTTTGAGTTAGGAAATAAGCTTGAACCTGAGAGAAAAATGCAGCTTGCAAGAGCACTTGGACTCCAACCAAGACAGATTGCCATATGGTTTCAAAACAGAAGAGCTAGATGGAAAACTAAACAGTTGGAAAAAGACTATGATGCCCTCAAGAGACAGTTTGATGCTGTTAAAGCTGAGAATGATTCACTACAATCTCAAAATCATAAACTACATGCTGAGGTAATACTATTATGATTGTTTAATGCATCTTTCAATCATTAGATCCTACTCTGTACTTGGTCACACAAAAAGTAACCACGCTTTTTTTTTTTTTTTTTCTAATAATAACAATTGTTTAGCAAATCTAATGGCAGTCATGCATATAAATGTTTCTGGTAATTAAGCAGCCATGATCTGTTTATTTTTCTCTATTAATTTAAGTAGATTTGAAAGTTGCATTTATCCCCACTAATTATATATTACACTAAAATATTTGTTAAAGTAATTGAAAATTTGAAATAATTATTTTCCGTAAACGGTATGCAAAAACTTTAAATGATTGACAATTTTATAAGAAAGGAAAGTAAAATCCTTACACTATTTTCCATATTAGTCATGACCAAAGTTTGTTTCTTTCTGAAGGGTAAAAGGGTCAATGTCTAGCATGGGCAATTAAAGTAGAATATGTATGATATATGTGTGTATTAGTGTATATATCAACATTCATATCTTCAATTTCTTTTCAAGGTTTTGAGTAACAAAAAAATTAGTTACAATTCCACAAGAAGTTGGACAAACAAAATTTGTTAGTGTTGTATTTTTCAAGTTTTTAGTAACTTATATATATCAATTTAGAACTAGATAATAACTTTTTTAGGAATTGGTAAAGCACATAAGTAGGGTCAAACTTTATCGTTTATCCACTAATGTATATCCATAAATTATTCAGTGATAATGCGGTCTTTCTTTTGTTATGTCTTGAACAAGTATAATATAGTACATGTAGTTTCTTAAAGATTGTTTAATCAAGCAAAAAGATTGAAACTTTGCAGATAATGGCACTTAAAAATAGGGAGCCAGCAGAACTAATCAACCTCAACATAAAAGAAACAGAAGGATCTTGCAGCAACCGAAGCGAAAACAGCTCTGAAATCAAACTAGACATCTCAAGAACACCGGCTACGGATAGCCCCTTATCATCACACCATCAACACCAACACCAACACCAACACCAACACCAACATCATCAGCAACCAATCCCTAATCTTTTTCCATCGTCGAATATTGATAGGCCTAATTCGAATAACATTGTGGCCCATCAACTTTTCCACAACAACTCATCATCAAGGCCGGCGGATCATCAACTCCATTGCCACAAACTTGATCAATCGAATGCCATTAAAGAGGAATGTTTTAGCACAATGTTTGTTGGTATGGATGATCAATCGGGGTTTTGGCCATGGTTAGAACAACCACAATTCAATTGATGGAATGATCAAGAAACAAAAAATGGTACCCCGATTCGCCTTCTTGGCTTTGGACGTTTGATTATATTAAAGATGGAGATCATCAATGTGTTTGTTCTCTAAGCTTTATATTCTTGTTTTTGGTACTTAAATTAATAGAGTAAAAATTAGAACAAAAACGTATTATTATTTCAAATTCAAGATTAGTGTTTGCATAATCCTTGTATTCATAGAAATAAAAGGGTATTTATAAGTATATTCTATAACCTTTACTCTTATTTTAAATAAAATTTAAACCAATAACTCCTTATTCATTTAATTTTATATATTCCTTCATTGTTAGTCCTCCCCATTCTCTGATCTCCAAGTTATATATAGTTATTGTTTTGGTATTTTTATAGTATGTTTTAAAAGATAAGAAAAGGAAGGAAAAGAATTGCTATCTTAAAATCACGATCAGGTTTATATAATTCTTGTATTTGAGGAGGGCAGGGCACTACTAGCAAACGATGCTGGTACCGCTTTATTCTTACGGTAACACTGTCTCGGGTGACAGGGGTAATGTTTTGCTTGTATGTGCTGGTATGTTTCACATGTTTTATACCACGGTTGTATTGAGAGTGGAGGTTTTTATTTTTTATGAGTTAGGTGGTTCAGGGTAGTGTTGCCTTTAAAACTGTATTTAAATGTAGTGAATCAGTAGAGTGATGTAGCTGTGTAGGATTTGTCGTGTATATCATTGAAGTTTGAAAATATTTTATTGGAGCCCTTCACAGAAATAAAAAGCTGCATGCTTTCGCATTTTATATTAATTAAAAAACGCGGATAGTATCTATACATATAATAAACAAAAGCCATTTTAATGACATGTCACTCAAAGAGGCATTCTCTTCATTGAGTGTGCCATGTGTCATCCCATGTGGCATTGAGATATTTTAGGAAAAATATAATTTAAAAACAAAATTGGATTTTTCACCCTCATGCTTCCTCCCATAATTTTTAAACGTTAATATCTTTAATATACGAGATTTTTTAAAGAAAAAAATTACACCAAATTAACGAGCGTTTTATTA
Source organism: Ambrosia trifida (assembly GCA_028751855.1). Lineage (NCBI taxonomy): Eukaryota > Viridiplantae > Streptophyta > Magnoliopsida > Asterales > Asteraceae > Ambrosia > Ambrosia trifida. The sequence goes on from CM054122.1 coordinate 74,115,770, forward strand.
TCTTTCCAACGAGTACCATAGTGCTATATAAAAAACGGAGAATTTTTTTGTGGGGTTTTGTTCATACAAGAAAAAAAAACACAAAGTGTTCAGGTAAATCATTATTCATGTATCGGCAAGTCACTAATTAATTAATTATGTTCAAATCAGTAAATATGAATTTTTTTTTCAACCAGAGCCGAATAGGTTAATAGAGTTATACGTTGTTTTAAGTTAGGTATCAATATTAGTATGTTAGAGTTGTACATTTGTTTAGTCTTTAGGATAGATGTTAATATTAGAGTTACATTAAAGTTCTACATTCTTTTAGGTTAGATGTTAACATTGGAGTTGTACATTGTTAATTTGTTTTAGGTTAGATATTAATATTAAAGTTATACATCAGTGTATTTCATATGTAAAATTAATGTATCATATTAAATTTCTTAACCCGGGACGCTCCCGGGGTATAATCTAGTTTATATATAAAATAGTTGTTATATAATTTATTCAGTTAAAGACTTAAAGTCATCTAAATTTTTCTTCAATCATAGACTGGTTGGTGTGACACTTTTGCTGATTTTGATGAAATCAGTGTAGGCCAGTGTTAAACGGTAAAAGAACAAAATATTACCATATATAATCAATGATTATATTAATTAATATAAAAATAAATTTAATAAAAGTGTCAACACGTATTTTCTTTTAAAAATAAAATACTTTTGTTTTGAAATTTTAAAATATATTAACAATAGTAACTTCGTCAAGAAACATTAATTTTTTTCTTTCTTGTGAAAACTCAATTTTAGGGTTTTTGTCGAATAGCACACGTACGGGAATTGTTAACATGCATCAAACAATGTCAAACAAACATGACCACTAAAGTATTACATGAAAACTTTAAAAGATAAAACCTTTTAAATGAAATTTTCAACCTTTACCTACTAAAATTATCCTCTTGAAGTTGATGAAAAGAAATCTAGCAAATGGACAAGTGTGTGTTAAAGGGATTTGTGTGAGAGAGAGGAAACAAAGGGTATCAAACACACATTCCAAGGTAGAAAGAAGACAAAGAGATGGAAAGTGTAGAAGAAAAGCAAGAGTTGGAAATGGTCACTTTCTTGAAGGGAACATTTGGCAAACTTTTATCCTGCCATTTTTGACAAGAAATTTGGGGTATTGGCCATCATCACACTACTTTAGTTTCTGTACCCCTCCTTTCACTTTTAATGTTGTCACTTTATGGATGTGAGAGCTAGCTAGCTAGCTTTCCTCAAATCTTTTCCTACACTTTCTTCTAATTTGGTTGGAATCAATTAAAATTTAGCATGTTATTGGATCTTGATCCTTTTAAATTTGATTGATTTGAAGCAATTACAAGAATATCTAGCTTATATTCATCAACATGATACCTTGAATTTTGGTAGTTTTTGCATTTTATAACTGAGTTATGCTTGAATTAATAGAACATTTGTCCATGGTTCACACATTCTTTCCATATTTGTTTGTGGCATGTATCATTTGCAATTAAGTCTAACTTTTTTTTTTTTAACGGCCAACGAATTAATTTCCAAGTACTCTTGGGCACCCTTTTTACGGGCCACCAATTGCCATCAATTCCCGGGAAAACCCGACCACTCACCCGCCTGAAGGCACGACAGTGAAATAATCGGTAAAACCGGTCGGGATCAGGACTCGAACCCAAGCCAATGGCCGGGTCATCCCTCATTTCCCATCCACCAATGTTCTCCAATTGTAGCTAGTGGAAATTGAACCCAAGCCTCCCATAGGAAACTTTAGGTCCTTAACCAATGAGCTAAAAGTGTTGGACTTTAAGTCTAATCTTTAAATCTATCTTTTGAAAGTTGGCGTAATAGTTTTAAAAAATTGGTTCCTGTTTGGCTTAATATGTCGAAACTTCCATCTAATACGATCCATGAAAAGAGAAAGACTATTTTTCACGCCAACTTTCAAAAGATAGATTTAAAGATTATTTTTCTTTTCTCGAATATGCATCATTTTTCTTTTCTGTATATATTAATTTTATAAAAGTTATTTATATGTCTAGTAAATTAGTTTTATAAAGAAGATTACAGAATTAAAACAAAAAAAAACTACGGAAAATTAAAAAAAAAATAATAATTCATAAACATATGTTTCAGAATAGTAGTTAAAAGAAAATAGATTCGTTCCGGCAAGTTCATGTGAGGTACTGTCACCCACTCCCTACCATCCAACACCATATAGGGACCCACTCTCACCCATCTCTTTCTTTCTACATACACACCAATCTCCAACTTAACATGTCTCTCTTCTATCAATGTTTCTAGATTCACTCACATAGGGCTGCAAACGAACCGAACGAATACAAATAAGGCGTTGATCGTGTTCGTTTGTTAAGGAATATACGTGTTTATAAATAGTTCATGAACACTTACCGAACGAGATTTTCTGTTCGTGTTCGTTTGTTAAGAAAATGCTCTTGTTCGTGTTCGTTTGTTAATTTTGTTCATAAACGCACACGAACACAAACGGACATCCATGAACACAAACAAGTACTCTTCATGAACACAAAATGACACAAAAAAAAAAAACACAAATAAGTGTTCATGAATGGAAATAAGCACAAACTGACATATATTAAATTTTGAATACGATCAATTTCACATATATTAAGATAGTATCTAGAACCACCCAAAATATAACCTAATTATCCAAAAATACTTTTTTTTTTGAAGGTGTGTTTCAGCGGAGAATCCAAACGACGCATAACCCCTCAACCCCAGTTCGAATCCAGGCCAAACGCGGGTGTTGAATTTCTCACCCCTTAGTGCGAGTGGGGGGGGGGGGGGGGACTCGAACCTGCGACCAAGCCCGGGCGGGAACCTCCCTAAGGAGTATACCCTCCCACCTCCGACCAGCTCGTCTGGACATCATTGGCTCCAAAAATACTTAATACCAAACATAATATTAGTAAACATAATAAAGTAGTGTTTCAAAAAACTAAGTTCGTATCTTAAACTTGAAGTCTTTAATAATCTACCCAAAATAAACTTGAAGACATCAAACGAACATAAACGAACACGTTACCGAACGTTCACGAACAAAAACGAACAAACGCGGCCTATGTTCATGTTCATTTGTTTAACTAAACGAACATAATTTTTTGTTCGTGTTCGTTCATTTATTAAACGAACGAACACAAACGAACTTCCCGCCAAATGGTTCATGAACTGTTCGCTGAAAGTTCAGTTCGTTTGCAGCCCTACACTTACATGTTCTAGTTTCTACACTATTTTTCACATCAAAATTTATCTTTCATTGTTTTAATTGTTTTAAGACTATTCGGAGTGGTGGGGAAAGAGGGGGATGAAGCGTCATGTGGCACTTGTGGAACCCATGTGGGGGGGGGGGGGGGAGGGATTGTGGGGAGTGGAAGGGGGAAGAGGGGGGGGGGGGGGGAGGAAATAATATTATATTGTGTTAAAGTTAAAAAAAATCTGGCCAATCAAATGGTGCAACATCACCATCACCCCAAGCATCTTCCCCACGCCATATCCTTCATGCCCCTCTTCAAGCCTCCCCGACGGCGTTTTTTGGAGTTCCAATCCTCGATTACTTTAATTCATTCATCCAATCAAGATCCATAACAACCATTAAAGACCTCATAATGATGATGAGCGGCTAATCTCACGTGTGATCGTCTTCGGGTGTAGGGTTTGCAATGAATACGTTTGATACTTGTTCTAACTAGATTTTTGAGATTGAATCTGTAACCCTTTAAGTTTTGATTAGATTCAGTTGTGGTTTTTCGGTTAAAAGATTTGATTATGTTCGAACTTTAAACTGATAAGCTTTTTTATTATTATTTGTTTATTGGCCCATAATCAACAAGAATAGGACCTGCTAAGCACTATAATGAGTGCTGAGTATTGTCTATAACAAAGTTAAACAAACAAAAAGTTAAATGAGGACACGCTGAGGATTGTATTGACCTCTGAATACGGTCTGTAATGAACCCACAACTCACAAAAATAGAATTTCATGTTAATAGTCGCATGTATGAGTTAGGGACTCATATTACGAATTTGGGAGCTATAGGATGACTTGGGGCGATTATTACCGAACTAACTAGGTTAAAGTCGTATGTTACACCAATTTCATAAGTATTATAACATTTATGTATGTATGTATGTATGGATGGATGGATGGTGCAATTAACAAGAAAATACTAACACCCATAAGAGTGGATAACTTTTAAAATAAATTATGACAATAATTAAAGTATATAATTGTGTTTGTAAACTGTCAACTGTTACAACTTACAACCAACAATTTCATACATACATATAAAAATATAGACATAATATTTACCTGACAATCTTTCTTTGCACGTGACATAATATTTTTACAAATCGGGAATTGTGCAATTATTTTTTTTTCAAATCCAAGTTGATCTAAATGTGGCATAAATACAAACGGAAGATCAAACTAGTAATTCGTGATTAATTATTATATTATACTTTTTATGCTAATTAATTTTAAAATTTTAGATTCTTTCTTGGATCATGTGAAGAAGGTATAAATATGCTATCGGAACATGGCATGAAACCTTGGCAAAATGTCCTTTTAAAATTTTCTAATGGATTTCCAAATGTTTTAGTAGATTAAAAATAGTGACATTTAATTTAAGTAAAACTTAGTGGCCACGTGCATGACATGTTATGTGATCAGTATTTTAATTATTTCAGATTGTAGCTAAGAAAACGTAATTTATTTCTTGTTTGTTTTAAATTGTAAATTGACAAAGTACTACGTTTTTCGTACTTAAATAAGTGCTTAAAAGGAAAAATAAAAAGTATATTTACAGAAAAAAATCGTAATTTAAAAAAAAAAATAAACATTCCTAACCTGCTCTAAGAAAATGAAAATAAGTTATTGGCCACTTGGGTTGTAGTCCAGTGACAAAAGATGAAGCCCCTTGAGGATAGACTCAGGTTTAATCAAAACATGCAGTGCAATAAATTAAAAACGGTATTAGTTACCAAAACATTTTTTTAGTCAAAAAGATTCGAAAGTCTTCAACCACCACCACAAGTAACTCCATCCACGAGCCAAAAGAATCCAAGGTTAGAATCATGATCCTACAAACAATCTAATATACATGCAAAGTCATCTACATTGAGTGAGTTCTAACAATTAAGTTTAAACAATAAAGTTGACAACAAAACACATTATTTTCAATTCAAGCTCTACTTTAAAATACACATTCATCATCTTTAGACACGTCACAACCCAACCAAAATCACAAACTCAAAACTTGTCACGTAGCTCGACCTATAATTGTAACCAGCTTGTAATTAAAGTAGGGCCATAGCTATAACTCTATAACCTCTTATACACAACCTACACTTTCATCTTTAACTCAATACATATGAATGGTTCATCTATACTCGTGACTCTATTGTACAGGGCACTTCAAGTACAATTCAACACCAGAAACTCTAAATTAACATCTTTAGCAAATACACAATACATCCACAATTTGTCAACACGCATGCTAACAAGCCACATAACGTGAAAACCTAACACACAATTGGTCAAATCACCAAGAAATGGCCTCTCTTTCGCTACCATAAGGCATCCATCTATAGGACACATTCAGTGACGACCCATCTCAATCTCAGTACTATTTATCTTGAAGGGTTTCATCTTTTAAACATCTAAAGGATGCTACATCTTACACATAATCACATAGTGACACTCAAAAGGTCAAACTCACTGACTACACATCGCCATGGAGTTAACCACACATCTCATCTGATTGTCATTTACCATGTCCTTTTACTTCTAAGAACTACAAATATTGCAACATAAGAACTAGTCATTGTCAACCATTTAGAAAACCCTAACTAGTTTCTAGATCCTTTTAGTCAGATAATTTCCATAGATATAGGTCACACGTTTTACCATTTAAGTTACCAAGTTGTCTATTACCCGTAAAGATCTCAACCCCTAGATTTACGGACATTAATATAACATACACATAAAAGAGATGAAATCTAACTAGCATACCTCATTGAAAGATTAATTCAACCACATAACTTGACAGCAAATCAATAATTAACATGCAATCATACAAATCACATGAACAATCATCACAAACTTTACTAAAATCACACTGCATAAGCAAACCAAGCACTCACAATATCAAATCGTTCTTAAAATTATAGCATCTAAGCAGTTACTACAAGTTTAGCTAGACATGATAAATAAAAAAAAACAAGCCAATCATTAAGAGAAACATAGTTTGATGACAAAGAAACTTTGAAACGAAACAAGATAGACCAAGTGCAACAGCCTTCAATAACTGGATGGATCAGATCCTTAATATGTGATGTTTCCTTGTGTATTATCCTTACCTTTAGGCTTGATTTCACCTTCATGGTCGTCTACAATAGCCTCCAGGTCGAACTTTTGAGTTTACAACCGTCATTTTTCTATTTATACCTCGTTTTAGTGTTTCGACAACTAGGGTACCCTCTATACCCTTTAAAATGGGTACGAGTCGTAACAATCATTATAGTATGGATTTGGGTTTCTGGCTTCTGTTTTGTTGTCTAGTGGTACGATTCCTATTGCTCTTCTAGGGTACGAGTCGTTACTGTATCGACTTGACCAAATTTTCTTCCTTTCTTGTTTTCTAGCCTCGTTTGCCTCCAAAATTGTTTCTTTTCATCAAAACCCACAAATCATCATAAATTCTTAATTACTTAGCTATTCTTATCATATTCGCAGTATAAATTGTGCAAATATGGAGAATTTATGTACGTAAAACGTGTTATATTTCGCTTACATCCATATATAGTAGGTGTGGATGTAGCCCGCCAAATGGAATCCTGAATTTTCTCTCCGTAATGATTTCTGAATAAGAAAATGAACATGATCAAATGAATAGGACGACCATCACAGCGTATGAATTTTTGGCATCACTTGGCCACTATCTTATATCAGTATGCCTCCTTTGTACAGCGTCGGAGGTGGTCTAAAAGATAGTTATTTGAAAAGACAAGATAAAAACCCCAACAATAACCAAAGAAAAAAATACAATAAATCTTCTAATCATAATTTTTATCTAACAAATACTTAAATCCACGTTTTTTTGTTTGACAAACAATCCAAAAGAAAAAAGAACAACGATGTCACGTCCGGAATTGAATTACCCACCGACTCATTTCATTTACATGCTAAATTGTGCTTGAAGCTTGTGAGTTACCAAATGTTTCAAACGTGGTATAAAACTATCATTGACCATGTGCTACGTACATTAGTAAATTTTCTATTTTATACAATTAATTATGTATATCTATCTTCAATGTAAACAATATTTTAGTTTTTATGGGTCGTTATATTAAAACCCCTCAAAAATTATTTTCAATCCCTATAGCGTCATGCCAGCCAAAGGGAGGCACTTAGGGTTCTCATGTGACCTTCTCTGTCAGGCTTTATCAGACATCATTGACCAATCAATCAACCTCGTAACTCAAAGCGTCGATGGCCATAAAATCAGTTATAACTTATGAACTGCATTATCAACAATTACTTCTCATTAACTTGTTACAAAAAAGAAAATAAAGTTGCATTTCAATAGTTTTTCCTCGCTCAAAAACTTATCGAATGTTTATAAAATGTTAAAATTATAAATTGACTAATAAATAACAAATGAACAATAAAACGGTTAATTATAAATTGTGTTATCATCAATTATTTCTCATTGACTTGTTGCAAAACCGATTAGAAAGTTACATTTCAATAGTTTACTTATCGTGTGATTTGGCATTTTCACACCAATATATTAAAAAAATTACTATATACATACCTAAGGGTGCGTTTGGTTTGCATGAATTGAATGGAATTCAATGGAATTGGAATTTGAATTCCAACTCTTGAGGTGTTTGGTTCATTGAATTTGTTGGAATTGCAATTTCAATTCCAATCTTGTGTGTTTGATTGACAAAGGAATTGAAATTGGAATTTGGTATGAATTCATTCAAATTCCTTTAACTAAGGGAATTCAAAATCCTTCCAATATTAGAAGGAATTCAAGTCAATTTATTGGAATCTTGGAACGGTTGACGCCATTTTGACCCGAACCGATTCGAATCATACCATTTCAACGCGAACCGTTTAGATCCGTACCGCTTTTAACCCAAATCGTTTCGGACCGAACCGTTTCGACCCAAACCGTTTCGAACCATTCCAGTTTTGACCCGTACTAGTTTCGGCCCGTAACGTTTCGGACTGAACCACTTCGGACCGTACCAGTTTCTACCGGTACCGTTTCGGACCGAACCAGTTTCGACCTGTACCGTTTCGCCCGAACCGTTTCGGACCATACCAGTTTTGACCGGTACCGTTTCGACCCGAACCGTTTCAACCGGTACCGTTTCGACCCGAACCGGTACGGGTCGAAACGGTACGGGTCACAACGATGTGGGTCGTGGGAGCAAGGGTGATAGATTCCAATTTATTAACCAACCAAACACAATAATAGAGGATTTTAAATTCCAATTTCTTTTGGAATGCTTAAATTCCAAATCCAATTCTTTCTAATTCTAATTCCAAACCATTCCACGAATCAAAATGCACCCTAAAAATTCACAACCAAACCCCTACCAATAATCTCTCAAAAAAGTGAAAACCCCAACCCCCAACCCAAATCCCAATAAAGGTTGACATAAAGTCAGTCGGTGTAATTCAAAGCGTCACACCACGGCCATAGTGTGACGCTTTGATCACGTGAGGGTGGAAACAGACAAGGGGTGGGAATATAGAGGGGGCCTTTATATTTTAAGTATATGACATCTGATGTAGCGGACATAACGTGTAGTTATTACTAGATTCATATCATAATTCATAAGTATTCAAATAAAAACTGTAAGTTAATTTAATTTTACTTACATTATAAAGTTAGTTGATATAATATATTAATTAAGTTGTTATAACAAAATAAATAGTAAAGTACATTTTTACTTCATTGCTTTTTTAAAGTGAACAGCTTGCAACTTGGAAAAGATTGTCGAACAGTGCAGGACTCCTGGAGGACTCTAGGACTCCAGGAAAAGATTGGAACCGGTTCGACAAAAAAACCTCTAGGACTCCATGTAATTTAAATATGAGCCTAACAAACCTAGACCATGGTTCGTGGGCTTAAGCCCATACGCAATGCGATACCCATTTTATAAACAAGTAATAGGAATACAGGATACCACCAATCCTCCATTTTGAAAATATAAACCCATTTAAAAACACAAAAGGCTATATTGCTATAATATTGTAAAGACTTATTTTTCTACTCGTCCTAGCCCCCGAATTCTCAGAGACGGCCCTGTTAGTTTTCTATCGGAAGTTAAAGTTATAATAGAATTTGTATACACTTGCCCCAAAACATATATCTAATACATAGGCATATGCATGTAATGTCATTATATGTCCGTTATATCCTATACACCTTACATCTAGCGTGGCGTGCGAAGTGTGTGCATAACATCATTACATGTCTCACATCTTTAACAAAACCCTACTTAAATTGATTCCAAAAAGTTTTCAATATAGATCAGCTTGCATTTACTACAATTATAGCTTGTAATCAATCTGTATGTAGAACACGCTTCGCACCTCACATAGTCTTCCTCTTCTTCTGCACTTTCTGCCATTTGAGGTAAATCTGGTACGACAATCCACTAAACACCATAGCCACACTACCCCATTGCTTTCTAGACAAAGGATTGCCGCTAACCAGTGATGACACCACAATGCTCACAAACTTTCTGGTCGTTGTGATGGTGGTGTTGGTTAAAGAACCGAACCTGCTAATGGTAAAGAATATGAAATTTTGACCAATTGCTCCACATAAACAGTAGTATAGTATATCCCACGCAGCTTCAGGGTGGCTCTTGCAGAATTCAATCGCTTGGTAACCGCTTGCTTGTGGCCAACCAAACATGAAAGCAAAATTGTAAATGGTGCCCCATAAATTCATCCCAAGCATTATATCCCACGCACCCGTTTTCGGGTACCTAGACACACAAAAATTAATGCGATATCAGATGAGTTAGATTGCTGAACACCTGTCACGGAAATCTTAGTGATCAAATACCTTGCAGAGATTGAATCTTGCGTTGCATTCGTGAAACCATCAAATGCTAAATTTAGGAAACAGAGACCGTATCCAAGTGGAGCATTGGGATGAGCCAACTTGCTTATCGTCTTTGAGCTAGACTGGAAAAGAACAAAAAATGTAAATTTCTGTTAAAAAAACAAGCCATATGACTACTTTGTTCACCAGTCAAGTTATATACTCACCTTTGCAAGTGCAAATGCAGACACCCCACCAGCAACAAGGAGAGTGCAGAGATACTCTGGGAAAGTGTATCTTATACCGTAAACTAGTGTCCCCATTAGCATCACTGCATATGAATAGAGCAATATAGGTTTTAAACATAATAGTTTCCACATCAGCATTACTATATAAATGTAAAATAACGTACGCAACAAATTAGTGTCCGTCCTAATTAAAGCCAAAACTAACCTGGGATCATCTTTGAGGATTTTGCCAGGACCTGCAAATGAAAACAAACAAATAAGAACCTAAATTGCGGATAGTTGTTTCATCAAGGAACATTATGCATCAAGTCACAACATTTTGTACAATTAGATTGAGAAATTAAAAGATACCTGCGCAGGGTAACTGATGTATTTCAATGCTTCAATACCCATAGCTGGACCAATCGTATTAGTAATGCCAGCGCTCCAGTAACTCCACCATGGAGCACGAGCAGTGTCTTTACTGGGCCACAACTTTATCACTATTCATCGACCAAAGAATGTCAATAAATAAAAATATTCATATAATTAAATCCTAGATGACGAAACAAGAAAGACATAAACAAGAAATGCTTACTCATGAATGACCATATCAAACAAACAGCACTCTGTGCCAGGTTTAAAAATGCCAGATGTTCAAACCTCTCCTTGTCAGGTCCAAATCGTTTAGTAGACCTGAGATTCAATTTATTAAAACTCTCGTAATAGTAAGTTACATACCATAACAAGCTCAACAAAGCATTCAAAGAGATATAAAGCTAGCTATGTATCCCATCTCTTCCTAAGGCAAGTTCAGAATATTACTGTCTATGTTAAAGACCATAACAAATTAGTTAAGGGTACAACAGATTAAGAGACCGCCCGACTATCATTGAAATCTCACTAACACCGCAACTTAAAACCAAGTTTCAAGAGGTCATGGAACAAGTTATCGAGTTCGGCAAACTAGTTCTGACCCAATTAACTTCAGAACTTAACATTTTCATCCTAACTAAATCAAATTATGATTTTTATAATTTAGGAGTGAGCAAAAATCCAACCGAACACCGACGAAACCGAAAACTGAATTAACCAAAAACCGGAAAAAAAAAAAATTTTTGAATTAACCAAAAACCGAAAATCGGTTAATGGTTTTTTTGGTACCCTAAGTTAACCGAAATTAACCGAACCAAACCAAACCAAACCAAACCTTTCACATTTTCATATATTTATATCTTTCATACTTTGATTTCATGTATTACGTATTTTATACCTCCATTTTACGTATTTATGCCTCCATTTCATGTGTTTATACTTCTAACTCAAGTATCTATACATCCATTTCATTTATTTGTACATCAATTTCATGTATTTCTAATAAAAAAAATTAGTCCAAGTATGGTTGTGGTTATTAACCAAACCGAACCGAACTGAAAACCAACAAACTAACCGAATAACCGAAAACAGAATGTTGAATAAACCAGATTAACCAATGAATTTGGTTACAGTTTCGGTTAATACTAATAACTGAACCGAACCATTCACACCCCTAACTTTCATATTGGTTCATAATCTTTCAACCCAACTACAGCATTGGCCTTTCTGAAACTAATTTTAAAATGGATAACCTATACAACATTGTAGCATCTATTCTACCCCAAAATAGAAACCCTAATTCGTTACAGAAGCTGCTTAATAACATAAAGTAGTTCTGTTTCTCTTAATTTCAAACCACAACACATGAATTGCAATTGCAAAATAACATTAATAATTAACAATTAAAATAAAAAGCTCCTTACACTGTCTCTTGAAGAACGCCTTGGTATATATATGCCGACCAAATACCAGCAACGCAAAATGCCAGCTCCAGAACACGCCGGAAACTGACGCCGTGTGCTTCCATCGGTGACGGAATATTCAGATTCGGCGATAATAATATTATTATTATTTATTATTATTCCGGTGACTTTCTTGTGTGGATCGGAGATTGAAGTAACGGATGAACGAGTTTAAGGGATGATGTCTGAAAAATGAACCGAAATATATAATTTAATTTATTTATATTATTTATTTATTTTGGTTGGGAGTTATAGTGGCAACATGCTTGAAGCTACGTTGGCTTTTACACGTGGAAGGATTTGATTGGATGATTGACTTAAAGGATGTATATTATTGGCTGAAAGAGTCGCATGTGACGTTTTGATCATCAAGGTATTCGGCGTAAATCAGACTCCCTTTACAATTACATCTTGAGTATATTACATTTTTACCCCTTCTAATTTAGGAAATTTTGACATTAAATCTCTTTTTATTTATTTATTTTTAAGTAGGTTCTTTTAACGACAGATTTTTCTATGATATGTAGAAAAAAACAGGCTAATGGAAGCTGTATAATCCACAATACAACACAAAACAAAGCAGAGAACAAACATACTATTTAGGTAACTACATCTCTAATATTGAACTCGCACAATCTCCCTTGATCTAAATCCTTGAATTTCAATCTACCTTTCAGGCAAAGAAAGGCGTTGGCTTTAACATTATCCATCGTTCTTTGATTGGAATAGCATTATTGTTAAACTCCCTTTAATTTTTGGCCTTCCATATTTGCCAAATAGTCGCTTGAATAATTACGTCGACAACCATCTTCCAATCCTTAGATACCGGGTGATTTTCCACAACATTTAGAACATCTAAACAACTATTTGTATCATTCGGAACAAGGAGTCTAATGAACACAAAGATGTACCACCAAACAGATTTAGCAAACAAACATTGTGTCAACAAATGACCAACCGACTCCACTTCAATTCCACAATTTAAACAAACCTGACTTTGGATGGTTATGCCTCTCTTACAAGCTCCATTTTGACAATAATGTTGAAACAGACCCTCTAGTAAAACAAGTTAACTTTCGGGGGGCTCCAACGGTTTCAATATTGCCACAGACTCAACGTGACTGGAGAAGACTTATTCCCAAATAGCTCTCTCACAGCCGCTACTGAATGATAAATTAATCTTGCAATGCAAGGTTTGGAAACTTGAAGGACTTAGTTGTCAATTTTGTAAACTAGGTTTTAGAGATAGATTTCCTAGTTTAAGTCAAAAGAAGTTTCTAGATTATTATAGTTCCTTGGTGGACAAGGAATAAAGGCTTATAAATAGATGGAAGTTTTGTAAGTCATATATCACATCAAATAATAAGAAACAAGTTTGGCTTAATTTGTGTGGGTCTTTGGTACCGATTCCAAACAATTGGTATCAGAGCTCAGGGTTGGGTAACACGTTCGATAACGATCAGCAAGTCCGGCTAGATAAGAACCGATCGACAAAAGTGATCTGCGATCGGAAGAATCTTAGCGACAGGTTTAGACTGATCGGAAGCAGGCAGCGGCAGAAGAAGACGTGTCGTGCATAAATCGTTTACAATGGGAGACGATGCTAATCGACAGATCGTTACAGCCAAAGACCACAACACGACATCTCTCCAAATCCCACTGTTAACTCCGGTGAACTATACGGTTTAGGCGATGAAGATGAAGGTAATCCTGAATGTTAACAGTGTTTGGGAGATGATAGAACCGGGGACAACTGCTAACGCGAAGAAAAACAACATTGCAATAGCACTTCTATTCCAAGGAATACCTGAAGATTTGGTGCTCCAGATCGGAAACCTGACTACGGCCAAGGAGATGTGGGAAGCAATTAAAAACCGACACCAAGGAGCCGAGCGGGTGATGGAGGCGCGGCTTCAAACCTTGATGTCCGAATTCGAAAACCTAAAGATGAAATAGACCGGTACGGTGGACGAATTCTCATGCAAAATTGCAAGTATCGCCTCTAAAGCATCAACACTCGGAGAAAGAATAGAAGAATCGAAGCTTGTCAAGAGGTTCTTAAACGGATTGTCAAAGAAGTTTATTCACATGGTTGCGTCACTTGAGCAGGTGATCGATCTTAAAACACTCACGTTTGATGATGTGGTTGGACGTCTTAAGGCCTACGAAGAGAGGATAAGGTCCGAAGATAATCAAACCACGAACATGAACATCTTCTTCTTACGTACGAGGAATGGGAAGCCAAGAAGAAGCAGGGAAAGAGCTTCGGCCGCGGAAGAGGAGCGTCAGCCGAAGATTCATCTTCACAAAGGGGTAAAGGAAGAGGTAGAGGCAGAGGTTCGGGTCACGTAAGGGAGAAGGAAACCACGAAGAAGACAACAAAGGATCGTTCGAAACTTAAGTGTTTCCGATGTGACGAGTTGGGCCACTTTTCAAGCGATTGCCCCACCCGAAACAAAACCGAAGAGAATAACCTCACCCTTGACGACGGACCGGTGCTCTATATAGCAACCCATGAAGGAGTGTACTTGAATGAAGACTGAGTTGACTTAAAGAAGTATGATGAGAGTCCGCGAGAAAACAACACTTGGTTTCTCGATAACGGGGCGAGCAATCATATGACGGGAAACAAGGATTGGTTTTCGAGTTTAAACAACCGGATAAAAGGTAAGGTTCGGTTCGGAGATGGTTCATGCGTGGAGATAAGAGGCCGCGGCACAATTATCCTAGAAGGCAAGTCGGGTAAGCAGTGGATCTTGAAGGATGTTTACTACATACGATCGAGCATGGCATATTGTGGATGTTTGAACCAAGCGGATCAATTTTAATGAAGTTACCTCGTTCAACCAATCGTGTTTATAAGATTAACCTAAAAGTTGTTGCGCCAGTCTGTTTACAGGTTAACATGCATGACGAGTGTTGGCTTTGGCACGCCAGACTCGGTCATCTTAATTTTGATGCACTAAGGACGCTACCAAGAATCTCGATTGGGCTACCATTCATCAACAGACCATCCGCAATATGTGACGCATGTGTGATAGGAAAGCAAACAAGGGGAGCTTTTCCAAAGGAGGTTAAATGTCGCGCGTCAAAGCTGCTTGAGCTACTCTATGTCGATCTATGCAGAGCCATCTCACCAATAAATCAAGCAGGAAACCGGTACATGCTACTGATTGTAGATGATTACAGCAGGTTTATGTGGGCTTACATGGTGAAAACCAAAGACCAAGTTCCTGGAATTTTAATCGAGTTCATCAAAGGAGTGGAGAGGAAACTTGGGACAAGCCTAAAAACCTTGAGAACCGATAATGGAGGAGAGTTCACATCGCATGTACTAGGAAATTTCTGTAAGGAAAGAGGAATTTCAAGGCAATACACGACTCCCTATACCCCTCAACAAAATGGGGTAGTTGAAAGACGAAATCACACAATAATCGGTACTACTCGAAGCATCCTAAAGGCCATGTCCGTACCACAAGTCTTTTGGGGAGAAGCAATCATGCACTCAGTTTATTTGTTGAATCGCTCTCCAACGAAGGCATTGCAAGACTTAACGCCCTATGAAAAGCTCAAGGAAAGGAAACCAGATCTTTCATATATTAAAGTCTTTGGGTGTGCAGGGTTTGTTAAAATCTTAACACCTGGACAGAAGAAGTTGGATGATAGAAGCTTGCTAATGGTGTACATGGGTTCTCAGCCGGAAACGGGAGAGAATACGCATCGGATGTTTGACCCGAGCAATGGACGGGTACACATAGTTCGAGACGGGGACGTAAAGTTCAAAGAGACGGAAGAGTATGACTGGAAGGATTACGTGTCCCGCACTAATACTGAAGAGAGCGCACGGACAGACTTTGTCATTGAGTCTGAAGCGCCAGCGCAGCCCACAGAAGAAGACGTGCACAAGTTTGAAGCGTCTACGCAACTTACTGGTGATAACGCGCACGCGGAAGACTTTGCGCATACAGACAACTTTGCGCACATAGGTGATTTCGCGCCAAGAATGTTTGACGAGGGCGCAACGTCAGCGATGGCTAACGAAGAAGGAGGATCTCGCGCATCACGCGCGGATCTGAACGCGCAGTCCGCGGGGGTTTCTCAGCTAAGAAGGTCAAATCAAACCTCAACCATTCCGAAGAAATTTGCAGACTTTGAGGTCAAAGAAATACCAAGATTAACGCATAAATTGAATGGAGATGATCAATTATTACTATCCTCTGTTGACGACGAACCAATTGTTTTTTAAGAAGCGATAAAAGAGAAGCATTGGATGAAAGCTATGGAGGAAGAAATAAGTTCAATTGAGAAGAACAATACTTGGAAGCTCGTAGAGCCGCCACCGAAGATTAAACCCATCTGGGTAAAGTGGGTGTTCAAGGTAAAGAAGGATGCGCAAGGAAAGATTTCGAAATACAAGGCCCGTCTGGTAGCAAAAGGATATGTACAAAGGTATGGGATTGATTACGAAGAAGTGTTTGCGCCGGTTGCTAGGATCGAAACCATTAGGTTTCTACTAGCCTTGGCCGCGAACTCGGGATGGGAAGTGCATCATCTTGACGTAAAATCGGCATTCTTTCACGGTGAGTTAAAGGAGGAAGTTTACGTAACTCAACCCGAAGGATTTGTGAAGAAGGGTCGAGAGAATCACGTTTACAAGCTTGTTAAAGCTTTGTATGGATTACGTCAAGCGCCAAGAGCATGGAACATCAAACTTGATTTGGCATTGAAAGAACTTGGATTTGCGTGGTGTAAAAGGGAACAAGCGGTGTACCGAAGGAATGTGAATCAGCGTTTGTTGATTGTCGGCACGTACGTTGATGACTTAATTATCACCGGATCGTCCAATGAAGATATTAGTTCGTTAAAAAGGCAAATGGAAGCAAAGTTCGAGATGAGTGATCTTGGAAGGTTGCACTATTATCTCGGAATTGAAGTTGAGCAAAGTGACAAAGGAATTTCACTCAAGCAAACTGGATATGCGACCAAAATTCTAAAACAGTTTGGAATGTGGGAGAGCAATGCGACTCAATTTCTGCTTGATCCAGGTCTGAAGTTATCAAAGAATGATGAAGGCGCGGAGGTCAACCCTACTGAATATAGACGACTGGATGGGAGTCTAAGATACTTGACTCATACACAACCGGATCTCAGCTTTTCGGTCGGATATGTGAGCCGCTTTATGCAGAGGCCTACTAAGACTCATGCGCAAGCTGTAAAACAAGTGTTGAGGTACGTGAAAGGAAGCATTGATCTCGGCATTATGTATCGGAAGGGTGGAAGCCGAGTGTTGCTTGGTTTCAGCGATAGCAGCTATGCGATGGATATAGACGATGGTAGAAGCACAACAGGAGTAGTGTATTACTATAACGATGCGCCGATAACTTGGGTTTCTCAAAAACAAGGGACGGTTGCATTATCGTCTTGTGAAGCAGAGTTCATGGCAGCAACGGAAGCAGCTTGTCAAGCATTATGGCTTAGAGGTTTAATATCAGAAGTGACGGGTGAAAAGGAGAAAAAGGTGACTCTGAAAGTTGATAATTCATCCGCGATAGAATTGATGAAGAACCCGGTGTTCTTTGGTAAGAGCAGGCATATTCATACCCGGTACCACTTCATAAGAGAATGTATTGGGCGAGAACAAATTCAAGTGGAGCACATAAGTGGGAATTTACAAAGGGCCGATATTCTTACTAAAGTGTTGCCATGTTTGAAGTTCAATGAGATGAAAGGACTCGTTGGTGTTACAAGATTATGGGGGTGAATGATAAATTAATCTTGTAATGCAAGGTTTGGTAACTAGAAGGACTTAGTTGTCAATCTTGTAAACTAGGTTTTAGAGATAGATTTCCTAGTTTAAGTCAAAAGAAGTTTCTAGATTATTATAGTTCCTTGGTGGACAAGGAATAAAGGCTTATAAATAGATGGAAGTTTTGTAAGTCATATATCACATCAAATAATAAGAAACAAGTTTGGCTTAATTTGTGTGGGTCTTTGGTACCGATTCCAAACACTGAAAAGCTACCATCATCAAAATTCCTTTATCCCCATATATCCTTAACATCGGCAAACTGGGCAACTTTGATATCCTCCAACAGATTCTGCAGTGCCTCATATTATGCCCTATTACACAACTCTCGTGACCACTCTAATATCCAAATATTTTCCTAACCCACCGCAATGAAGCAGTTACACAACGTAACTCTCTGAGCTTTTACAGTGGCATATAGGGACCTAAATTTGTCTTTCAAAACGTCGTTCCCCAACCAATTGTCAGTCCAAAATTTAGTTTTATTACCATCTCCAATTCTAACAACCATATTATGTTCCAACGGGATATCTAAGAGCCTATATTCTTTTTAACCAAAACAATATCTTTCCATATACTACCAACCTTACTAGAACAGGGGATAATTGAACTAATCTTTTATTAGAGTTGTTAGCCTCGATTACACTAACCCAAAAGGCCTAGGGATTCTTTTTAAACTTCCACCACCATTTTTGCAAGGAGAGCGAGATTTGCACTGCGTATATCCTCAATATCGACACCGCCAGGCTTCTTTGAAACCACCATTTTATGCCACACGATCCAACGGACTTTACACTTGCCATTTTTGTTGCCCCAAAAAAATCCATCGAATTGCTTTAAGTTCTATGATCACACCTTTTGGAGCAAGAAGCATGGAAAGATGGTGGCTTTTGAAAGGTATAAAACCAAGGTGCGTCATTGTGGTTTTCGGATAATAGTCATGTACAAGTCTAGTGGTGTCATATGGCATGTTTCCAAAAAGGTATA
Organism: Ambrosia trifida; assembly: GCA_028751855.1. Classification (NCBI taxonomy): domain Eukaryota; kingdom Viridiplantae; phylum Streptophyta; class Magnoliopsida; order Asterales; family Asteraceae; genus Ambrosia; species Ambrosia trifida. Next base: position 74,134,745 of record CM054122.1, read on the forward strand.
AAACCAAGGTGCGTCATGAGTGATGAAAGGGAATTTGTGGCTTTTCTTTGGTGTCTTGGCCGAAAAGGAAATGAGGACAAGGATGGGATTTTGTTAAGTGAGGATTCATGATCATTGGTTAAGGTTTTGGGTGATCATGTGTCAATTTCATTAAGTGGTATAGGGTTGATCATCATGGAAAGCGACTAACCCACCATATGATGATTTTTATACATGTGTGTATATATGTATATACCTCCATGTGTGTGTCGTTAATAAACTCAACTTACGTAATCTAGTGAGTTGGTATTATTTAGTTGTGTTAGGGAACTCGATGACGATATTAACATGTATTAATTTCCACTAGTTATGAACATATGTTGTTTAATGTCAACATATGATAATATTTGTGTTAAATATACGTGTTAGTAAGGGGTTACCATGTGTCGGGGAGTAGTAACCTTATAAAATATTTTGTGATAGTTCGGGTTTAGGTGAATTGGATATTTATCTGTGATACCCCGCGATTTCAGGTTCCTAAATTAACTAAACTCTAGTTACTTGCACCTAGATTTCTTGTCACTATCTAACCTCACATCTAGGAAGGCACCATGGGTGACCCAATGAAAACAAGGAACCTTGGCTAGGGAACAAGTGATGTAATCAATCTAGAAGGAACATGAGGTAATCAATTTCACCATTTTAGCATCAAGACAAAGCTATGACAATTAGATAACCCAAGATAATCCCATCCTCTTTGGTAGAAGCATGCATTTCGGCACAAGCATGCAAGCCCCCCCTATTTTGTTTGATTATAGCTTACATCTATCTTACACCAATGCATGTTTAATTTCTTTAACATACCACCATCCTAGACTAATACACTTGCCAATTTTGTGACCCCTTGTCCTCACCCTCGGCTATAAATAAGAGACACACAACTCCTTCATTTCTTGCACCACACCTCTCACAATCACCTTCCACTCCCTCTCTAAAACACTCGGCCGAAGAACATCCCTTTGGGTGAGTTATCGAGCACTAGGAGCTCCAATTCTACAAGTTTCTCCCTTCCTACTAGCTAGAATTAAGGTAAGTTCTAATCACTTGTTTTCTTAACTTCCATCGGCCCTTATGGTGAACCCAAGCTTAGGCCTTTTGTTTATTAGAATCGGCCCTCTTCTAGCATTAATGAGTGATTATTATGCACTTAATAATCAAGCTTCTATTATACACATATTGTTTCACTTATGTGATCAATTATATTATCTAGTGTTAAAACAATTGGTTATAAATTACACCTGGGTTCATGGAATATTTCTAGATCAAACTTCTTATACATGAAACATGATCTACACAACTTAACGTGGTTCACAAAAGTGGGTGTCAAACTTGTGAGATAAACAAGAACCTATTTTAATATGTCTTAAATGTTCATAGGGAGATCTTTGTTGGAACGGTAGTTACTTTCTTTGCCTTGCTAGATCTCTCGCACAAACACCAGGTGAGTTTCACTACTCTTTTTCTCAAAAGCATACGTCTCGGAAGGAGACAACTTTCTAAACTTTTTCATAGTCCGGCTTGGGACTACTTTTACACATCCCGGGTTTGGGGTGCTATGATTCACTAGGTGAATCTGCTTTCACTAATTCATGCTTTATGTCCTTGATGAACTAAACCAGCTCTATCATTGAAGTCCTTCTAAATACCGAATGAATTGCCAGGTGGGCAAGCGGGTTACTAGTTGATAGCACTATTAGGTCTCGCAAACCTCACATCGTGCTGGAGAGCATGGGTGTGAATTATAACTCAACATATTATCATTGTTGATAGACAATGATGCAAGGCACTTTGCTCACTATTGTGGGATCTCGTTGTTTAGCAGTTCGGTATTACCGGTTTTAGTTATCATGACTGGGCTAGCTACCGCTGGCATGTGAATTAGCATTTACTCGTCAAAACATGGTCTGGAGGACCTACGTATTTACTTAACTATGTGAACTCACCAACTTTATGTTGTCCCACGATTATTATACCTTTTTGCAGGACACTAGTTCGAAGCACGAGTAGGGCATGCATCATATAGCATCATGGGATATGAATACTTATCTATTTTCGAATGTTTAATTATCTATTACGATCTCAAACGCGTTGTTTTACGCAGACTATTTGGATAACTATTATCTTTAAATTTTCGCTTCCGCAACTATTGAAACATTTGATTATCTGTGAAACTTGTTTTACAATAACGAACTAAATGGTTTGGGCATTTAGAGTCTTTCATCTGACTTTGGCTATGGGATCCTGGTATGTCACGCGCCTCGCGGTATAAACCCCGCAGTGGAATTTTAGGGTGTGATAGATTGGTATCAGAGCCATTGGTTATAGTGAACTAGGATTGCATTCTAGTCTATAATCATCATAGCATAAGTATTAGTTACACCCACTACCTTAAGTGCACAACTTGATAATTTCTGGAATACGTGTACTAATCTAGCGTATTGCAGGAAAGACCATGACCAACCCTACTCGTAACTATTCTTCTCGTGCTATCGAGGGACAACAAGCTCCATCAGTGGATCCCTACCTACATCCAGTATCATTTCAGGATTCACATTGGGATACCAATCGTTGGCATTGGTTTACCGATATGTTGCACTCTTGGGTTGTAGGTTATGGAGTGCCAGCTAGAGTTCCTCCTGTTATAGATTCTTGGGAAAGATCTTTTGCAGGTATGGTGAGGCACGTTCATACTGAGTTGGGCAATGCTTTCACTGCTGTGCAACAGTTTAAGTTCTCGAGGAGGAATGCAGATGAGACACTCAGGCATATGGAAGGTCAGATAGGCCACTTGATGACTGAGATGGTAGTCGTCAAGTGGGAAGCTGTTGAGACTAGGCAGGAGTTGGCTGCCACTAGACAGAGTTTAGCAACTACTATGCAAGAATTGAATACCGTTCGTAATAGGCTTATAGCAGCCTTAGGGATAGATGTAGAGGATCTTGAGGAGGATCCCGAAGAGGAGCCTATGGAGGAAGAAGATGATGTTGTTGGAGCAGCCATTGAGGTGGCATTTGAAGAGGAGCTCGAACCAGAAGAGGAAAACGATCTATTTGAGGTCGAGATTCAAAACGAAAGCGATGATGAGCGCTCGTGTGTGGATCATGCGGACGATTGATTTCTACTATCTTACGTATCGTATATATTCGTATAATAACTTTTATTTTGTCGTGTGAGATTTGAAAATCATTTATCCTATGTTATTATTATTATTATTATTATCAATCTACTACTTTATCTTATTCTCGCGTTCATAATCCTTGTTACATTCTAGTTTACTTATACTGCATGAACGATGGTATGTGGAACATATTATTGTTTTCTCATGAGTATAATGTAAATGTAGAATTGCTATGACGGGTAGAGGAAATGGTAGAGGCAGCATCAGCATGACGCAAGAAGAACTGAGCGCACTAATCAATGATCGGGTTGTAGCAGCCTTGGCAGCTTTTCAAGCTGGCCAACCTGCTCATCACCCTCCGACTTGTACCTACAAGTCATTCATGGATTGTAAGCCTCATAACTTTGGAGGATCTGAAGGAGCGGTCGGACTACTTAGGTGGTTCGATAAGGTGGAATCATGCTTTGTTATGTGCAATTGCCCGCCAGCTGATAGCGTTAAGTATGCCACGACTACGCTTAAGAATGCGGCCTTATCGTGGTGGAATGCTCAAGTGCAGCTACTAGGAGTTGATGTGGCCAATGCTACCTCGTGGGCGGATTTCAAGGAACTCATGAAGGAGGAGTACTGTCCTCGAGATGAGATTCAGAAGTTGGAGACCGAGTACCTCAACCTGGAGATGGTGGGGTCGAAGATTGAGAGTTACACTAGCAGGTCCAATGAATTGGCGACAATGTGCCCTAATTACTCTACTCCGCTCTACAAACGGATTGAGTTGTATATCCAGGGCCTAGTACCTCAGATTAAGGGAATGGTCACTACTACTAACTTCAATAACCTCCAGCAGGTGATTCGCTTGGCTCACCAGCTGACTGATCAGAAGGTGGAAGAGGAACTCCTACCCCCTCGTGGTGCTCCATCTTCTAACACGAACGATAACAAGAGGAAGTGGGAGAGTGCATCTGGCAGACTCTCGACTAATGGTGATCAGCAGCAGAACAAGAAACATGACAACGGTAGTAACCGTAATCAATCACAGAGTGGTTATCAGGGACACCGTCCCAAGTGCAATAAGTGCAACTATCACCACTCAGGCCCCTGTAACAGGATCAAGTGTGATCGCTGTGGTAAGATGGGTCATGTGCAGAAGGACTATAGAGTCCATATCCCGGAAAATCAGCCAGCACCTCAGCAAGGACAGCAACAGAAGAATGGTATGGGTTGTTACCAGTATGGGAATGAGGTTCACTTCAAGAAGGACTTCCCACATCTAAACGGGAACGGTAACAACAACAACAACAACAACGGTGGGAACAATAACAACGGTAGTGGTAACAGGAACGGGAACAACAATAACACTACCAACAACAATAACAACCACAACAACAACAACAACGGGGCTCGTGGGAGAGCTTTCGTGATTGGTTCAGGAGAAGCCAGGAATGACAACAATGTTGTGACGGGTACGTGTTCCTTAAACGACAACCTTGCTTCTGTTTTATACGATACTGGGGCGGACTTTAGTTTTGTGTCATCAAAACTTAGCAAACATCTAGGGATAGTTCCTACTCTTCTTGATACCCCACATTCTATAGAATTAGCTGATGGGAAACCTGTTGAGGTAAGCCACATCCATCGTAACTGTAAGCTCGAGCTAGAAGGGCAGTTATTTGCCATCGATCTTCTACCTATCACCCTCAGAAGTGTTGATCTCGTGGTTGGCATGGACTGGTTGTCCAAGCAACGCGCTGAAATTCTCTGTAAAGAGAAGATTGTTCGTATTCCTCTCTCTAACGGAGAACTGCTAACTATTCGGGGTGATCGTGGTGGTGCCATGGTGGGCATCATCTCATTCCTAAAAGCCCAGAAGTGTATTCGAAAGGGCTATCCGGCCATTTTGTCTAACATCTCTAATACTCGAGCTGAAGATGAAACAAGGATTGAGGATATCCCAATAGTCCGTGACTTTCCAGACGTATTTCCCGAAGAATTACCTAGACTTCCACCTGTTCGTCAAATGGAGTTTCAGATAGATCTTACACCTGGAGCGGCCCCAGTTGCACGCGCACCATATCGCCTAGCACCAGGCGAACTTCAAGAACTGTCTACCCAACTCCAAGAGTTATTGGATCAGGTTTTATTAGACCTAGTTCTTCACCGTGGGGAGCCCCAGTCTTATTCGTTAAGAAGAAGGATGGAAGCTTCCGTATGTGCATTGATTATCGAGAGTTGAACAAGGTGACGGTAAAGAACCGCTACCCTTTGCCTCGTATCGATGACTTGTTCGACCAACTTCAAGGGTCAAGTTTCTATTCCAAGATTGACCTGAGGTCAAGATATCATCAGCTGAGAGTCCGAGAAGAGGATGTGGCGAAGACAGCCTTTCGAACTCGTTATGGACATTATGAGTTTTTGGTGATGCCATTTGGGCTAACAAATGCACCGGCTATGTTCATGGATCTTATGAACCGCGTGTGTAAGCCTTATTTGGACAAATTCGTCATAGTGTTCATAGATGATATATTGATCTATTCCAAGAGCAGGGAAGAGCACGAGCAACACCTGCGATTGATATTGGAACTCTTGAGAAATGAGCAGCTGTATGCGAAACTCTCCAAATGTAACTTTTGGATTCGAGAAGTCCAATTCCTAGGACATGTAGTCAACGAGGCCGGAATACCTGTCGATCCCGCCAAGATTAACGCTATTAAGTAGTGGGAGGCACCTAGGACTCCTACGGAGGTGCGCCAATTTCTTGGTCTTGCGGGATATTATCGCAGATTCATTGAGGGATTCTCTAAGATCGCTCAACCCCTCACTGCTTTGATGCAGAAAGGTATTACTTACAAGTGGGGAGATGCCCAAGAATCTGCTTTTCAATTGTTAAAGGCAAAGCTTTGTAGTGCACCAATCCTATCGTTACCGGAGGGTACAAATTATTTTGTGGTGTACTGTGATGCGTCTATCCAAGGATTACGGTGTATACTTATGCAGCGTGATAAGTTAATCGTGTATGCTTCACGTCAATTGAAAGTTCATGAAAAGAACTACACCACCCATGACTTAGAATTAGGAGCAGTAGTTTTTGCTCTGACGATTTGGAGGCATTACCTCTATGGAACGAGGTGTACGATCTTCACTGATCACAAGAGTCTACAACACATATTCGATCAGAAAGAGCTGAACATGCGACAACGTCGATGGGTCGAGCTTCTGAACGATTACAACTGTGCCATCAAATATCATCCAGGGAAAGCTAATGTAGTAGCTGATGCCCTTAGTCGTAAGGAGATGAAGCCGAAACGAGTACGAGCGTTACAACTCACTATCCATTCTAATCTTCCGGGCAAGATATGTGAAGCCCAGAGCGAGGCTTTGAAAGAGGAGAATGTCGGGCTCGAGACACTGCATGGTGCTGATAAACATCTGGGACTGAGAACAGATGGTCTTCAGTACTTCATGAATCGAGTCTGGATCCCATGTTTTGGAGATCTCAGACAACTTGTGCTCAATGAGGCTCACACCTCTCGTTATTCGGTACATCCTGGTTTGGATAAAATGTACCAAGATCACAAAACCCTTTACTGGTGGCCAAACATGAAAGCCGAGATAGCCACTTATGTTAGTAAGTGCTTGACTTGTGTGTCACACCCTAAAAATCCACTTGCGGAGTTTTACCGCGAGGCGCATGACAAACCAGGATCCAAGTCAACGATCACAATAAACAAGTCTAAATGAACATATGCAATTTCAAAAACATAGTTTAAATCCCCAATTACAGCGGAAGCTTATTCTCAAAACATAATCCAAAAGTAAACCAAATTATTCAATGTTTGAAAACCATGCAACCCTAACTAGACGCCGTGCAGACGCGTGCGCCCTAGTTCCGTAGTGCTACCTTAGCGACCTGAGAAAACATGTAAGAGTTACGTCAGCACAAAAATGCTGGTGAGTTTACAGGTTTGTAATTAAAGTACCAAGTTCAACCTGTCCATACTATATCAATTTGCAAACCAAAGTACGCTAGCTAGGCGTATGTTTTGTTACTACTACGATTGGAAAACCATTACTAACTCGCAAACCAGATGTTGCGCCCGAATAGTAAATCTGTTCCTGTTTGAGACAATATGCACTCGCCCGGCCCTCCAAGCCGACGAGCGGGGTTGGTCATTCCCAATAGATCGTATAGTAAACCATAGAAACCCATAGTATGACAGTTGTTACCAAAACATAAGTTTAACACATGTTTTCTCCCCCAAAAAGTGAAACCGGTTAAAAGAGGGGCCGTAAACTCACCTTAGGTTGCGTTACTTCGAAAATACGAATAAGATCAGCAAGCTATGCTAGCCCCGTAAAGCGGCGACCTAACATATGACAGTTACAAGCACTTAGACTAATAACCCGTAGGTTAGTTAGTCCCTAGATGTCCAGACCATAACCAAGTTCGTTTGAAAACACTGTGACCGTTAAATTAACCCAATGTACAAGACTCGACATCCCATTGGTGACCCGAGACTCCCCGTGTTATACTTGCACTCACAAACATACAATCATGCAATCACACTTAACATACGTTAAAGTCCAACAAGTTGTAGCACGTAGTTCAAGTATCACATAGACAAGTCCGAGCACATATTACCAAGTTACTAGGTTTGTTACGGGGTTCCTAGCATGTTCCTAGGTGTCAAATCGGTTCTCGGAATGTCAAAATATACTTACAGCAGCAGTACAGGCGATTAGGAAAAGTCAACTAGTGATTACGTGGGTCAACAGGCATTTAGGAAGGCTAATCGCCTATACTATAGGCGATTAGGGTCATGCGGTATGCAATTCATGAGTTTATAGGCGATTACGTCGTAAGGCATGCAATTCAGGGCTTAACTAGCAATTAGGATCGTAAATGCATGAAGTAAAGGCAATTAGGCCCCTATTCGCATATACTATAGGCGAATAGGAACCCATATCAGGCGAATAGCCTCCTATTCGCCTATAGCATAGGCGAATAGGATCCCTATTCGCCTTTAGCCCAGCTGTTCCAGTTTTTCGCGCGTTTAACACTCCAAATCAGATCCAGAACGTGTGTAAACATCAAATATAAATCAAACAACCATATCAAACATATTTCAATCAAAATCCTTCGTTTAACCTCGTTCTATCAGTCCTGCATGTAACCATGTATCCCAAAAACAATACACATAGCATGAAACATCACATTAACATGCATAACCGTAACCCTAATGAACAATTACTCAGATTTCATCAACATGCTATCATCATCAATCTGTAACTACCTTAATATCATGCTAACAATCCTTCTTGAATCACAAAAACCCTATCTTTTAATTATAAACACACATACAACATGCATAATAGTTAGAATCCAATTAACAACGATTATTAACGAATTTCAGAAGACACATACGTTTATAAACAGGTCTGGACCATTAGGGATTCAATAAAACATTATTAAAGATTGCATGAATGAAAACCACACCTTAGATTTATGATAGATTGATGTAATAGGCTTGAAATCTTGTGTTTTGATCCAAAATCGTGTTCCAGAGGTTGTGTGTGTGTTGGGACGAGTTGTGGGACGACTAGGGTTGTTATAATGAAGTTTAGGAGGTCAAGTATTGTATTTATAGGCGTTTTTAGTTGTCCAGCACGTTATAGGCGATTACGCAGCAGCATCAGGCGAATAGGGCTCCTAATCGCCTATAGTAGGGGCGATTAGGGCTTATTCGCCCCATGTGAATCCCTAATCGCCCTCCCTATAGGTGATTAGCCCTCCCTAATCGCCTATAGGGGTTGGTTCAGCGTATTTTGCGCGTTAAACCCCGTTTTAACATATGTTAACACATTTTCACATACCAACAAGTCACATAATAATTATAAACACATAATACATGTAAACAAACACATTCACACTCGTTCACCAATTCCCGGGACTCGAGACTTGTATGTTCCCTATGCTCTGATGATTCTACGAATCGTCACCCTTTGTACACTTGGTTAAGGACTGACATCTAATGAGCCTCTAGACTAACATCTAATGATCCTCTATACTAAACTAACAGTTCCCGAACCGTAACGCGACTCAACTAACCCAGTTAAGTATAATATACGCGTGACTCGCTAAGGTAGACTTTAATCTAGACAACGTTGTTAATCGGAATTTGCCGGGTGTCACATTGTGCGAAGGTTAAGATTGAATATCAGAAACCTTCAGGCTTACTCCAGCAACCAGAAATCCCTATGTGGAAATGGGATGGAATTTCCATGGACTTCATCATGAAGCTCCCTAAAACGCCAAGTGGGCATAATACGATTTGGGTTATTGTCGATCATTTAACCAAATCGGCACACTTTCTGGCAATAAAGGTGTAACACCCCAACCGATGGCGGAAACATCGAGGTGTCACGTAAGAATGAGTATTTAGTAGCACATGGTATTCAAGTTTTAATTGAAATTTATTTAAAGGAAAAATATCCAAAATTTGAAAATACATAACAAGTCTTGAATGAAATTCTAATACATCAAATAGCCAAACAAAACATAAACTTCAAATTGTCTCTTCCTGCTAGCTCTAGACTTCAAGCATCATTATTTCCTGTTGAGTTTGTAAAAATGGGGGGGGGGGGGTCAACTAGAAGTTGGTGAGAATACATAAGCCATGACAAGCAATTAAGTTTTAGAATAAATAAAGTTTAGCAATTCATATGTCTATCATAAGTTTAAGTCTGCATGAATAAACATGAAGTATAGTATGCACATAATCAAACCTCCGACAAGTTTAGGTCCATCCCGTCATCCACGGTTCACCTTAATATCACGTTGGAACGATAACAATAACCCGCGCTCCCCATAAAAGATGGTCAACGAATCTAGGTGGGATTGTCAATCCAATAGATCTATCATTGAATATCGTCGGCTTGGCCACAGCTAATGATTATGTAAGTTTAAGTTTAAGTCTAATAGTCTTTCTCTAAGTCATGAGGCATTAAAGTTTACAACTAGACATGTATGTAGAATTGCTTAAGTATAAAGTTTCAAGTATAAAGAATTGCATAAACAAGGTTACGTAAACTCACCTTAGCAAAGTATTAAGTCTCGAGAAATAGAATATGTGTAGCCCAAAGTTGCCAAGTATTACCCTATGTATAAGGTAACAAATAAGTCTAAGTCTTTCTAGTCTACAAGTATTTTCTAGGGTTTCGAATTTGGGGATAAGTATTCGTTTGATTATTAATTAAATTGTTTAATAAATAAAAGAAATTCGATAAATAAATAAACAAAAGTCTTTTTGTAAACTCTAGATTAAAGATGGTCACATTATAAGGTTTTAAGTATGAAAATAATTTTTATAAAATTATTTTCTTAAAAATAGAATATTTAGCCCATTTATTTCTATTTGTCAAAATATAACTTTAATATCTAAAAATATTAAAATTAAAGAATTTTTAAATTAAAATTTGTATTTCTGTTCTAAATGGACAGAAATAATTTATATAAAATTTTGGTGTAAAAATATTGAAAAATGAATTTATTATGATTTATTTATGATTAAAATAACCAAAAATCGATTTAAAATATTAATAAATGATTTTTCGAAAATAAAAATTATTTCAGAAATGTTTAATGTTTTATAAACTCAGAATAATTTTTGTGGAAATTTATATAATCGTTTTGATATTTTTATAGAATTTTATAATTATAATGGAATAAACTTGTAATATTTATTATATATAATAAATAAATAATTTTTGGAAAACTAAAAATTGTATAATAAACTTTTCTATTAAAACATCATAAAATATTTTTTTTAGAATTTATAAAGCAATTTTAGTATTTTAAAACCATTTTTAAAAATATTGGTGAATATATATATAAGTCTAAAGGTTTAAAAAAAATGTTTTGCTCATGCTAGGAATCGAACTCGGGTCTGGTGACCGGTTCGTGTTTTATATCACAAGTCCATACCATCTGGTCTGGACCCTGAGAACGATTAATCTTGGTTTTAAATTAAATATATAGTTATACTGATAACAGTTATATAATCCTTTTAAAAGAAAATAAAAGATTGTGGGATACGGAACTCGAACCCGGGCCGTCAGGCCGGTTCGTGTTTTGTGAAAAGAGACCAACCAACTGATCTGTTGATCAGTTGGTGATGAATATAGTTTTGAAATAATTAAATACCCAAGCCTGTAGAACCATTATCCCCAAATCGTTATCCATGAACCCTAGATTTCTTAATAACCACAATTAACAACCAATAGCCTCTACAATGATGGGGCTATTACTTGTTAATGTCCGACTAACAAAACCAAACAAAAATTTCGAGACTTACAATACGATTTCGTGTGATTTGATTCAGTCAACGAAAAAGTCAACTGTTCTTGATTCTTGATTAAAAATAGTTTGTTTACAGAAATTGGGAGTGGGGGTTTGTTTTGCGGTGAGTATAGACTGAGGATGAGGGCTCAATTTATAGTGTTGCACACGTATTGGTCAATTGGAAAGTTGACTCAAGGCATTGATTAAAATCGCGTGATTGACATATAATTGGAATGTGATAACTGTTAATTGGCGTGCATATGACGCGAGTCAACCATATCAGTCAGCATTCATGATAATAACGCGTAAAGATCAAGTATTTTAGGAAGTTGGGATCGCAGATTGACTTCTTGCAAGTCAACTGCAACTCCAATCATAATATAAGTATAATCTAAATCAGTATTATCCTAACTAGAAGCTGTAGACCAGCTGGTTAGTGTTGTGAGTGTGTTGGATTGAACCGGCCATGGGCTCGGGTTCGAACCCCGGCCCATGCCATAATTTTTTGATAATTATAACAACAATATAATAATATTATATGTTTATAGTATGGTACTAGGGGTCCAAACGTGTCACGATATATTTTTTAAAAGGACGATAAATGATAAAGTTCGACGTTTTATTAATAATCATCGTAACGTACAAAGAATTCAATGCGAAATGTTACAGTCTCCCCTACTTTTAGGAACTTAGTCCCGAAGTTGAAGTTGGAGAGTCTGGTGGGAAAAGATGTGGGTACTTAGACTTCATCTGGTCCTTGCGTTCCCAAGTGAACTCTGGGCCTCGTTTAGATTCCCGACGAACCTTAACGATCGGAATGCGACTGCGCTTGAGTTTCTTGACTCCAGTATCCACGATCTCGACAGGTTTCTCGACAATGTGCATAGTTTCATCGATCTGCACATCTTCAAGAGGGGCGTGGAGGTTCTCATCTGCTAAGCATTTCTTGAGATTCGAAACGTGAAAGGTTGGGTGAACATTGCTTAACTCAGGTGGAAGATCAAGTTTGTAAGCCACTTTTCCAATTCTGTCAAGCACTTTGAATGGGCCTACGTATCGAGGAGCTAGTTTTCCCTTTCTACCGAAGCGAATTACTCCCTTCCAAGGGGATACCTTAAGAAGTACAAGGTCCCCGACTTGAAATTCCAAGGGCTTTCGACGTTTATCAGCATAACTCTTCTGACGACTTCTAGCCTTGAGAAGATTATCCTGAATGAGTTGGATTTTATCTGTGGTTTCCTGGATCAGTTCAGGTCCAGTGATCTGGGCTTCACCAACCTCAGTCCAACAGACAGGTGAACGACACTTGCGACCATAGAGTGCCTCGAAAGGAGCCATGTTAATGCTGGCATGATAACTGTTGTTGTATGAAAACTCGACCAAGGGAAGATGAGAATCCCATGCGCCACCAAAATCGATGACACACGCCCTGAGCATATCCTCAAGTGTCTGGATGGTCCGTTCAGTCTGACCATCTGTTTGAGGGTGATAAGCAGTACTCAGGTTCAGCTTGGTACCCAAAGCGTCTTGTAAAGAATCCCAAAAGTGAGAGGTGAAACGACCATCACGATCAGAGATAATGTCCAAAGGTATACCATGGCGACATACGATTTCACTTACGTACATCTTTGCTAACCTTTCCACAGAATATTTCTCACGAATAGGTAAGAAATGGGCTGACTTGGTCAAACGGTCGACGATTACCCAAATGCTGTCAAAACCTTTGGGTGTACGAGGGAGTTTAGTGATGAAGTCCATTGCTATGCTCTCCCATTTCCATACAGGAATTTCTGGTTGTTCAAGCATACCAGATGGTTGTTGATGTTCAACCTTGACCTTTGAACAAGTAAGGCATTTTGCAATGAAAAGAGCGATATCTTTCTTCATACCAGGCCACCAATACGAATAACGAAGATCTTGGTACATCTTGTCAGCTCCAGGATGAATAGAATAACGAGACTTATGAGCCTCGTTCATAAGAAAGGTACGAAGATCATCACGGTCAGGAATCCAAAGTCGATTGAGAAAATAAAGTAGACCATCAGGTTTGGTTTCAAGTTGAGTCTCAGCACCACAAGACATTTCCTCATACATGTTACCTTGGGTGACTGAAGTATGTTGAGCCTGGAGGATACGATCCTGAAGATCAGTACGAACTCTTGCACAATGAAGTTTGATGCGCTCTTTACGACTGAGTGCGTCAGCCACAACATTCGCTTTGCCAGGATGGTAGCGAATCTCGCAATCGTAGTCGTTAAGTAACTCAACCCAACGTCGTTGCCTCATGTTAAGATTTTTCTGGTCAAAGACATGTTGGAGACTTTTGTGGTCCGTGAAAACCACACATTTGGTTCCATAAAGATAGTGTCTCCGAATCTTAAGAGCAAAAACGACAGCGCCCAATTCAAGATCATGGGTGGTATAATTCTTTTCGTGGGTCTTAAGCTGTCTAGACGCATAGGCAATAACCTTGCCTCGTTGCATGAGAACACAACCAAGACCTTGGTTTGATGCATCACAATAGACCACGAAGTCATCATTACCATCAGGTAGAGACAGGATAGGAGCTTCATAGAGTTTCAGCTTAAGAGTTTCAAATGCTTCCTCTTGTTTTGATCCCCACTCATAAGTTTTACCCTTGTGAGTTAAGGCAGTGAGAGGAACAGCGATCCTGGAGAAGTTGGCAATGAATCGACGATAATAACTAGCCAAACCAAGGAAAGAACGAACTTCTGTTAGAGTTTTAGGAACACTCCAATCTTTGACAGCTTCGATCTTCGCGGGATCAACATGAATTCCGTTCTCATCAATGACGTGTCCCAAAAATTGAACTTCCTTAAGCCAAAATTCACATTTCGAGAACTTGGCATACAGTTGTTCTTTCTTTAGGAGACCCAAAATTGAGTGAAGATGTTGTTCGTGATCGGATTTTGATTTTGAGTAAATCAAAATGTCATCGATGAATATGATCACGAATTTGTCAAGGTAGGGTCTACAAACCCGATTCATTAGATCCATAAACACTGCGGGAGTGTTGGTCAATCCAAACGGCATGACCATGAATTCGTAATGACCATAACGTGTACGAAAGGCTGTCTTGGGAATATCTTCCTCGTGGACTCTAAGCTGATGATAACCAGAACGAAGATCAATCTTCGAGAAGTGGGTTGCTCCTTGAAGTTGATCGAAAAGATCGTCAATCCTAGGCAAGGGATAACGATTCTTGATGGTGAGTTTGTTGAGTTCACGATAGTCGATACACATCCTAAGAGATCCATCTTTCTTCTTAACGAACAAAACAGGGGCTCCCCATGGAGAAGAACTGGGGCGAATGAAACCTTTATCAGAAAGTTCCTGTAGTTGACTGGCAAGTTCTTGCATCTCAGAGGGTGCAAGACGATAAGGAGCTTTGGCGACAGGATTTGCACCAAGAACAAGATCGATCCTAAATTCCACTTGTCGAGCAAGAGGTAAACCAGGTAAATCCTCTGGAAAGACTTTAGGATGGTCCCGAATGATTGGGATGTCTTGGATACTTTTGCCCTTGTATTTCTTTTCTATCATGTTAGCTAAGAAAGCCATATACCCCTTTCTTAAGTATTTTTGAGCAGTAGTACAAGACATGAGCTTAAGCTCGCCACAAGGCTTCTCACCATAGATCTTCAAAATCTCACCAGATTCGAGAGGAATGCGAATGACTTTCTCAAAGCATAGGATTTCAGCACGATGGGTTGACAACCAATCCATGCCTACTATGACATCAAAGCTTCCAAGATGCATAGGAATGAGATCGATAGAGAAGGTATGCTCATCAAGGTTCAACACACAGTTACGAATAATAGAATCGATCGAGATAGACTTCCCATTAGCTACCTCTACCACTAAAGGTTCCTCTAGGTTAGTTTGGGGTAAGTTAAGTAAGGGTTCAAACTTTAGTGATACAAATGACTTATCAGCACCCGAATCAAATAATATGGATGCATAGTGGTTATTAATGAGAAACGTACCATTAACCACCTCGTTGTTGTCGCGGGCCTGATTAGCATTGAGGTTGTATGCGCGACCTCAAGCACCTTGGTTCTGGTTGCGGTTCTGGTTTTGATTGCGGTTTTGGTTCTGGTTTCCAAGTCTAGGGCAAGCATCCCTATAATGTTCCGTACTTCCACATTCAAAGCACTGGCCACGAACAGACCTACCATTTTGAGCATTAGGAGCTGGATTATTTCTGGCAGGGTTGTTTTGAGTGGCAGGGGCTTGGCAAGTATTAGCAAAGTGTCCATACCGCTTGCAGTTATTACATTGGCGGCATGGTCTGTTAGCAGCATGGTGATACTGGCAAGTGTTACAAAGAGGGTGGTTCCCGACATACGGTTTCTTGGCTGGGGTTTGCACTGCGGGTGGGGTGGTAGCAACCATGTAGTTCCTAGCCTTGCGCTTCCTGTTGGTTGAGGTCTCAGGCTTAACCTCAATAGCGGGCTGAGGAGTGTCTTTTGCAGCAGTCTTCTTAGTGTTCTTGCGAAAGAGAGTACCGTTTTTCACATGATTATCGGTGAGAGTAGCCGCCAGGCGTTTGGCTTCCTCCAAGGTGGCAGGATTCCTTCCCCATACCGTGTCCTAGATTTGCATAGGTAGGACACCGATATACTTCTCGATGGCTACAGGTAGGGGAGTAACTTTATGGGGCAACAACAAACTGAGCTCGTGAAAGCGGGTATTATAAGCAAGGTTTTCCCCACTATCCTGAGCAAGGGTGTGGAACTCGTCTTCCAGTTTCTTAACCTCGTTACGTGGACAAAACTCATCTTTCATAATCTCCTTGACTTGATCCCAGGTCATAGCAAGTGCAACTTCAGCTCCGCGGGTGCGCTTTTCCTCATTCCACCAAGTGAGTGCTCGTTTGTGAAGAACACTCATGGCATAATGGACCTTAAAGTTATCGGGACACTCACTGTTAATGAAGGTATTCTCAATACCCTCGAACCATTGTAGAAGACCCGTAGCTCCTTCATCTCCACTGAACTTAGGGGGATTACAGGTATTAAAGTGTTTAAGAGTGCAAGCTGGGAGACCATTCCCGTTTCCATTCCCGTTTCCATTATGGTTTCCATTGCCGTTTCCATTTCCACCGCCGTTTCCATTTCCATTGCTGTTCCCATTTATTTGGATGACTTGATCCAGTAAGTTAGGAACAAGAGTTGCTATTTGTTGCGCCATTTGTTGGGAAATGATCGCAGCCAGTTGAGCATCAACGCCATTGTTGTTGTTGTTATTGTTGTTGTTGTGGTTAGTGTCGTGGTTATGGTTGTGGTTGTCGCCACCTTCCTCATGGTTCCCACCATTGTTATTGCGAGTGCTGCGACGTGGAGGCATGATCTGTAAGAGACACAATGAAATGAATGAGGTAATATAAGGAATGTAATCATTTATCCATTAATTAAAACGAATAAACGAAAACGTTGACTTATCAAAGATTCTAGATTCTAATAACATAGTGAAGACATGCTTTAGCCTATAAGTGAACACTCATCCCGAGAATTCCTAGGTAGGCATCCGGGTCCCTCGTCTGATTGGGATATATGCGCAATGCCAGCCTAGACAGAAGACTCAGAATACAGGCGTTCACCCTTCCAGATTGCACGTGTTCGTTATTAAAATCTAGAACTTCGACGAGATCTCAAGGTGGTTCAGGCTAAACCTGAGGATTTTGTCCTATTAATCTAATGATGGATCAGGATTGCAGCAGACGAATAAGAGCAGTCAACTTGTAAAGGCTTAGGGTTGTATAAGGTGTAGGATAGGGATAAGATTAAGGAAGCAATTAGAGTTACAAGTAAGAGAAGCAAGTACTGTTTAAATCCCTAAGGTTATAGTCTAGATTATTTTTCTAATAACCTAATTCCCTATAACCAAGGCTCTGATACCAATCTGTAACACCCCAACCGATGGCGGAAACATCGAGGTGTCACGTAAGAATGAGTATTCAGTAGCACATGGTATTCAAGTTTTAATTGAAATTTATTTAAAGGAAAAATATCCAAAATTTGAAAATACATAACAAGTCTTGAATGAAAATCTAATACATCAAATAGCCAAACAAAACATAAACTTCAAATTGTCTCTTCCTGCTAGCTCTAGACTTCAAGCATCATTATTTCCTGTTGAGTTTGTAAAAATGGGGGGGGGGGGGGGTCAACTAGAAGTTGGTGAGAATACATAAGCCATGACAAGCAATTAAGTTTTAGAATAAATAAAGTTTAGCAATTCATATGTCTATCATAAGTTTAAGTCTGCATGAATAAACATGAAGTATAGTATGCACATAATCAAACCTCCGACAAGTTTAGGTCCATCCCGTCATCCACGGTTCACCTTAATATCACGTTGGAACGATAACAATAACCCGCGCTCCCCATAAAAGATGGTCAATGAATCTAGGTGGGATTGTCAATCCAATAGATCTATCATTGAATATCGCCGGCTTGGCCACAGCTAATGATTATGTAAGTTTAAGTTTAAGTCTAATAGTCTTTGTCTAAGTCATGAGGCATTAAAGTTTACAACTAGACATGTATGTAGAATTGCTTAAGTATAAAGTTTCAAGTATAAAGAATTGCATAAACAAGGTTACGTAAACTCACCTTAGCAAAGTATTAAGTCTCGAGAAATAGAATATGTGTAGCCCAAAGTTGCCAAGTATTATGATCGGTGTCGAAGGACCGGTCAAAAATAAGAGTTTAAGAAAAGACCAACTACCTTATTAGTTAGGGTAAGTCGGGTGTCGAACCACGAGGAGTATTGTGGAAAGTGTTATTTCTAACAATTAAATTAAACTAGACGGAAATGTAAAATTGATTGGTTGATTGATTTGCAAATAATAAAAACGACTTAAAAGAAAATGATTTGTAAACAATATAAAAAATGGTGACCTCTCCAGAATCCCGGTTAATTACTATTGCCAAGTTTAATATAGTTTGCCAATTGATATCACATAGACATGATATGTGGATTAATATAATTGATAAAGAAGGTTGATTAATGACTTTGCTGACAGCCGATAACTAGACCGCGACTGTTGACTCGGTTGATTATCACCTAACAATATCTTAATGACTCGTAATATTGAAAGACACAACTTGAATGTATTCAATGACCCTCGATAATAAACCGTGTTGGTTGATGAAATCCAAACAAATTAATCATTCAATAAACGTTCAACATCAATATTAAAAATAAACCACAACCGAAACTGAAAGTTTAAACATTCAAATCTCAATTCAATTGTTTGACAAACATAAAACCTTGTTCTAGTAACTAACCATTCACCCGGAGAGGGTCACGGGTGATTAGCCGCTCATGATGGTGAAGAACACGCTTGAGAATCGAAGAGCACTTGAAACCATCTTGATTTGGATGAAAAATAGGTTGTTTGATGTTGTTCTATGGAGAATTCTTTCAAAAATCATCCAACAGATTCTTTTGTTTCGAGTTATGACGGCTGATTTCCATTAGGTTTTGATTGAGGCTTTTTATAATTCTCTAAACAAACTTTCCAAATTTTGGTGCAAGAGTCCCTACCTTACGTCAGCTTGAAAGGGCCCTACGGCCATAACACTCTGATCTCAACATTCATTTATATACTATTACTATTGACTTTTGTTTAGTTCTCTTTTTTTTCTTTGTCACTCACGAGACAACTACACATTCAAATTCAATTTTTATATTATTATTATTATTATTATTATTATTATTATTATTATTATTATTATTATTATTATTATTAGCCTTTGACTCGGGTGTTCTTGACTTATTCAAAGTTCCTCTTCAACGCTTCAGCATCCATGCTCGCTTTCAAGTGTACGCGACTTGATCATTTTCCTTCGGCTCACACATGCTACACAATTCCATCTTAAGTCCATCATTTTAGCCACTTCACCTGCAATCATACAATGTAGCGTAGTTATCTTATTCAAGGCATATAATCACTCAAGCGACATTAAAAGCACACAATTAAGCGTCTTAAACACCATGATTGACCCCGTCCATCACATTCCCACACTTACCATTGATTGTCCCCAATCAAACCATCTCAAAACATGACTCACCTTATTAACAAGCCACCTCCAATTCCTTTATCTATCAATTTTCCAAGGTCCCCAAGCATACCCGTCCCATAGACTTACACAATCGAGATTGACAATCTGGCGAACAAATGTTGCACAATTTCAAAACAAGGCTTGCCTATCCAAAACTAACATGCTTATGTTCATAGACATATGCTACACACCCCTCACAATGTTCGCTCCTCTCGGTTTCATATCTGGACTAGCGTGTAATGTGCTAGTATATATATATCACTCAAAAAACCAAGAATGTAACCTTGTTATCATAGGTTTGTATAACAATCACACATAAGCTATAAACTGTGCACATATCAAAAGGACTAACGGGTTTTGGGCTTTGGGTAAAGGTAGGATGATTTGGTTCACAAATGGCTCGAAAACAAACGGTTTAACACAAATGATTGAACATCCTTATTAACATATCACAAGAACATACTAACACACAAACTTGGGCATAATTGACCTATAACAATCACTTCAATTTTTTTTTCTCTTCTTTTTTCGTATATATATATATATATATATATATATTTGTTTTTCTTTTTTTTCTTTTTCAACATTGAACAACTCAAACAATAAACAAGGCGAACACATTGGATGTCAACATTTTTATTCAACAAGGTAACCAGGTCGATTTGGGTAATTTTATATGTTTAACAAATGAAAGGTTTAGGCTCAACATGGTTTACTAATGGTGAATTTTAACGAACGGGTCAACACAAACAACACAAGGGTATCAAACAAGTGGGTTCCTACATTGCCTTTCTCATTTATGCACACATATTGCCTAAAGTTTTAGCATGTATCGAATTACACAAATTCTGCAACAAAGAAACATTTGGCCTACTCTCATGAAACGAAACATTTATATCAATAAACATCTAATAGGCTCAAGATCTCACAATGTAGGGAAATAGGCTGCCGACATGTAGCATATGCAAATCCTATAAGCATGTTACCCCTAGTTAGGCATCTCTTTTCATCTTCTCTAAAAACGCTCACCAGAAACACTCTCATGAAACTTAAAGGAACAACCATGATTAGGGATCTCGTTTTTCACATTTGGCAAAAGACTCTTTGGTGATTGAAAATTTGGCTTTTATGTCTGATCAAGTAGAAAAGGGACTACTTTGCAAGATTTTTTTTTTCATTAAAATTGTTCAAAAAAATTTCAAAATTCCCAATTTTTTTTGCAACGGTAAGTAATTCCGCCTTACTTCCTTAGGGTCCCCCATCCCCACACTTGGGATACATTGTCCCCAATGTATGGTGCTTTTAATGCTTACCCAATTCTTTCCCAACCACCAATCTCAACATACGCGACTATTAACTACCACCCGCAATGATTAGTTACTTAGCAAATAACCACAAAAATAAAAACACGCAAGCAAATAAATAAATAAACAAAAATAATAAAATAAAGAAACTTCCGGGCTGCCTCCCGGTAGAGCTAAGTTTACAGTCTTCAGCCTGACTTTACCTGGTGTTCTTAATCATGGTGGGCGAGTGGGATGCTTGCATCCCTCAGCTACTATGCATGCATCCTCTCCATCCTGTGATAATGCATCAGCCATCCCATAGCTAGGATCTGGAGCTCTTACTCTCATGCCCTCTTGGTTGACCTTAGCTCGTTTCTTGACATTTTTCTTCTTCTTCTGTTTACCCTTCTTGACTCCAGCTTCTTCAATCCTGTCAACCATGCAACACTCTTCCTCGGAGTTTGGGTCAGTTAAACTTAAAAACACATTCAAACTCAGTGTTCTTTCCCCAAACCTCATATTTACCGTCCCATTGGCACAATCAATCACAGCATGTGCCGTAGCTAAGAACGGTCTACCCAATATAACCATGGGTTGTGTCTCTCTTGTATTAGAAACACAATCCATTACCAAGAAATCCACTGGGTAAAAACAATCCTCCACCTTGACTATCACATCCGTTAACATTCCCCTATGACGTATCGCTTTTTGATTTGCCAACACCATGGTGATGTCGACCTCTTTCAAAGGACCAAAATCATATTGGTCGTAGATACATCCTGGAAGAATGCTAACACACGCTCTAAGATCCAATAATGCCTTTTCAATTTTAAGTTCTCCAATCTGTATTGGAATTAAAGGCGTTCCTGGGTCTTGGAGTTTCGGTGGACATGTACCCAATAACGCGGCACGAACATTTACTGGTAAATCAAACTGTTTTGGCAGCTTGTTGTGTCGGTTTTGGGTACTCAATTCTTTCAAACTCTTAGCATGAACAGGATCTTCTTTTAAAACATCAAGTAATGGTCGATTGATTTTCACTTTTATAAACTCTTCCCACTTTTCATCCTTTAGTGGGGTTTCTCTCAAAACTGATGTTTTATTTTGTTCCCCTGCAGCTAGAGGGAATGGGGAAGGTTTAACTTCCCCACACTTATCCTCAGCCATAGTGGAATTTTCACTGAAAAACTTTTCACAAAATAATTTTTTTAACTTTTTATGAGTCGTTTGTGAAATTAGATCCTGTTCACCTTCACAGTCTCTAGAACTAGACAGAAGACTTACCGCATTGATCCGCACATTCCGCGTGTTTGATGATGATTGATGTGCCGGATTAACCTGAGTATCGCTCGTTAGCTTCCCGTTCGCCTTCTTCAGCTCTGCCACATCTCCAGCTAATTGCCCAACCTGCGTAGTTAAAGCCTGAACAGTTTTATCACGTACCTCACCCTTTTGCTTGATGCCTTGAATATCCTGTTGAATAGCCTTCAACATGTTCATCACCTCATTCAACCCTCCACCTGATAACCCAAATGACTGAGCACCCTTTTGGTATCCCCCACTATTACTCAAATAGCTAAAGTTTGGGTGATTCCTAAGACCTGGGTGATAAGTATTCGAGTTCATGTTTGACCAATTCCTATTTCCCCCTTGTACCTGGTTCACCTCTTCCATGTCACCTACTATGCTAGGACAACTATCTGCTATGTGTCCTACATCCCCACAATGCCCACACATGGGCTGCCCACCAATACCTAAATTAGCTAGTTGAGACTCTATCCTAGCTATTCTCTCAACATCCACTACACCACCACTACTTGCAGCCTTCACAGTTGCTTGCCTTGAGCGTCTTGAAGATTGTGCCTTCCTCTTTGTTGTCTCAGTTCTCCTCTCGAGGTACTCCCAGTCAACCTGTTCATCGTTAGTGCCAAAACTACCATTTGAAATAGAATCTAACGCACCTTGGTCTTCGCAGTGGAGTCCTTCATAAAATGAGTTGATTAATTCCCACAGCTGGATGTCATGGTGTGGGCAGTTATTGATCATCATCTTGAAACGAGTGAGGGCTTCATGAAAGAGCTCACCCGGTTGTTGAGAAAAGTTCCTGATGTTCTTCCTAGCATCGTTTGTTTGTTGACTTGTGTAAAACTCATCTAGGAACTGTTGTTGCATTTCTAGCCACGTACGAATAGATGCTGGGGGTAAGGATTGGAACCATTGCTGTGCCTTGTCCTCAAGAGTGAATTGAAAGAGGACCAACTTCACTTCATCTTGTGTAAACCCTTGACCCCCAATTGTGTTGCATCTCGCATCATAAGCCCCAAGATGCATATACGGCTCCTCAGTCACTAACCCATGATACTTAGGCAAACTCTGAATTGCTTGTGATCTCACTTCAAACGACCTGCCATGCAGTTGTGGAATGACCACTGCTGATGGATTATGAACAATAGCAGGTCTGAAGTGACTCTCAATCCCTCTTACTGGACCTCTCTCAAACCTCAAAGGAATGCCTGCTTGATTATTAGCCGGAGGCATTGCATTCCTTGGATTAGGTCTCAAAGGCCTGTTCATCGCTTGTTGCTATCGAGGTGCAGGGTGAAATGGAGCTTCTGGGAATGCATGATACCCTTGATCTGCTTGATTAAACTGAGGGTACCCCTGATGATTCAAATTATGTGATCTTGCTAACTTATATGGCCCTTGATCTCCCACTTCTCCATCCAAATCCCCATCATCATACTTATATTGCCCTTGATTAGTTCTTTGACTGAAACTGAATGATGGATATTGAGTTGTAGAAGTATGTGGGAATTGGGTACCAGTTGGGTTTATGGGGTTATCATCGGGAATCACTCTCACATAAGGAGAAGAGTGACTGGTCACAGGTTTTTAGGTGAAACTTGGTTCTTGTGCCGAAGATTGGCCTTGTTGTGGATTGAATCTCTCAAAGTTTGGGAGAGAGGTTATTAGAAAAGTGTAGGTTGTAGTTGGTTGTGGTAAAGATGATGTTTGTGAATGTGATGGTGGAAGGTTATCAAATTTCGGGAATGGTGGAATTTGTGATGATTGGGTACTGGATTGTGGTGGCGGTTCAGAAGTGGCGAAGGTATTGGGTGATGGATGGTTCTGAGAGGGTGAAAACTGAGGTTGTGACATCGGTTCAGTGGTTAGGTTTAGGTTCTCCATAGATTTGAACTGTGAGACTGGAGAATGCAAGACCTTTTTCTCTCTGTGAAATACTCGGTTCAGCCGAGCTGTTTTCTCAATTTCTGGATCGAATACTAGCGGAGATGACTTCCCTGAATGTCTTGTATGATGCATGCAACTGAAGAATTGCCTGCACAAAACAAACAAGAAAACCGAGCGTAATACTGAACAATAAACTAAACAAATAGAAAATAAATATTTTTGGATTTTTGAGTGTTTTTTTTATATTATATTAACTAAGAAAAAAAAAACACTTTGCGCACGACTCCCCGGCAACGGCGCCAAAATTTGATCGGTGTCGAAGGACCGGTCAAAAATAAGAGTTTAAGAAAAGACCAACTACCTTATTAGTTAGGGTAAGTCGGGTGTCGAACCACGAGGAGTATTGTGGAAAGTGTTATTTCTAACAATTAAATTAAACTAGACGGAAATGTAAAATTGATTGGTTGATTGATTTGCAAATAATAAAAACGACTTAAAAGAAAATGATTTGTAAACAATATAAAAAATGGTGACCTCTCCAGAATCCCGGTTAATTACTATTGCCAAGTTTAATATAGTTTGCCAATTGATATCACATAGACATGATATGTGGATTAATATAATTGATAAAGAAGGTTGATTAATGACTTTGCTGACAGCCGATAACTAGACCGCGACTGTTGACTCGGTTGATTATCACCTAACAATATCTTAATGACTCGTAATATTGAAAGACACAACTTGAATGTATTCAATGACCCTCGATAATAAACCGTGTTGGTTGATGAAATCCAAACAAATTAATCATTCAATAAACGTTCAACATCAATATTAAAAATAAACCACAACCGAAACTGAAAGTTTAAACATTCAAATCTCAATTCAATTGTTTGACAAACATAAAACCTTGTTCTAGTAACTAACCATTCACCCGGAGAGGGTCACGGGTGATTAGCCGCTCATGATGGTGAAGAACACGCTTGAGAATCGAAGAGCACTTGAAACCATCTTGATTTGGATGAAAAATAGGTTGTTTGATGTTGTTCTATGGAGAATTCTTTCAAAAATCATCCAACAGATTCTTTTGTTTCGAGTTATGACGGCTGATTTCCATTAGGTTTTGATTGAGGCTTTTTATAATTCTCTAAACAAACTTTCCAAATTTTGGTGCAAGAGTCCCTACCTTACGTCAGCTTGAAAGGGCCCTACGGCCATAACACTCTGATCTCAACATTCATTTATATACTATTACTATTGACTTTTGTTTAGTTCTCTTTTTTTTCTTTGTCACTCACGAGACAACTACACATTCAAATTCAATTTTTATATTATTATTATTATTATTATTATTATTATTATTATTATTATTATTATTATTATTATTATTATTATTAGCCTTTGACTCGGGTGTTCTTGACTTATTCAAAGTTCCTCTTCAACGCTTCAGCATCCATGCTCGCTTTCAAGTGTACGCGACTTGATCATTTTCCTTCGGCTCACACATGCTACACAATTCCATCTTAAGTCCATCATTTTAGCCACTTCACCTGCAATCATACAATGTAGCGTAGTTATCTTATTCAAGGCATATAATCACTCAAGCGACATTAAAAGCACACAATTAAGCGTCTTAAACACCATGATTGACCCCGTCCATCACATTCCCACACTTACCATTGATTGTCCCCAATCAAACCATCTCAAAACATGACTCACCTTATTAACAAGCCACCTCCAATTCCTTTATCTATCAATTTTCCAAGGTCCCCAAGCATACCCGTCCCATAGACTTACACAATCGAGATTGACAATCTGGCGAACAAATGTTGCACAATTTCAAAACAAGGCTTGCCTATCCAAAACTAACATGCTTATGTTCATAGACATATGCTACACACCCCTCACAATGTTCGCTCCTCTCGGTTTCATATCTGGACTAGCGTGTAATGTGCTAGTATATATATATCACTCAAAAAACCAAGAATGTAACCTTGTTATCATAGGTTTGTATAACAATCACACATAAGCTATAAACTGTGCACATATCAAAAGGACTAACGGGTTTTGGGCTTTGGGTAAAGGTAGGATGATTTGGTTCACAAATGGCTCGAAAACAAACGGTTTAACACAAATGATTGAACATCCTTATTAACATATCACAAGAACATACTAACACACAAACTTGGGCATAATTGACCTATAACAATCACTTCAATTTTTTTTTCTCTTCTTTTTTCGTATATATATATATATATATATATATATATATATTTGTTTTTCTTTTTTTTCTTTTTCAACATTGAACAACTCAAACAATAAACAAGGCGAACACATTGGATGTCAACATTTTTATTCAACAAGGTAACCAGGTCGATTTGGGTAATTTTATATGTTTAACAAATGAAAGGTTTAGGCTCAACATGGTTTACTAATGGTGAATTTTAACGAACGGGTCAACACAAACAACACAAGGGTATCAAACAAGTGGGTTCCTACATTGCCTTTCTCATTTATGCACACATATTGCCTAAAGTTTTAGCATGTATCGAATTACACAAATTCTGCAACAAAGAAACATTTGGCCTACTCTCATGAAACGAAACATTTATATCAATAAACATCTAATAGGCTCAAGATCTCACAATGTAGGGAAATAGGCTGCCGACATGTAGCATATGCAAATCCTATAAGCATGTTACCCCTAGTTAGGCATCTCTTTTCATCTTCTCTAAAAACGCTCACCAGAAACACTCTCATGAAACTTAAAGGAACAACCATGATTAGGGATCTCGTTTTTCACATTTGGCAAAAGACTCTTTGGTGATTGAAAATTTGGCTTTTATGTCTGATCAAGTAGAAAAGGGACTACTTTGCAAGATTTTTTTTTTCATTAAAATTGTTCAAAAAAATTTCAAAATTCCCAATTTTTTTTGCAACGGTAAGTAATTCCGCCTTACTTCCTTAGGGTCCCCCATCCCCACACTTGGGATACATTGTCCCCAATGTATGGTGCTTTTAATGCTTACCCAATTCTTTCCCAACCACCAATCTCAACATACGCGACTATTAACTACCACCCGCAATGATTAGTTACTTAGCAAATAACCACAAAAATAAAAACACGCAAGCAAATAAATAAATAAACAAAAATAATAAAATAAAGAAACTTCCGGGCTGCCTCCCGGTAGAGCTAAGTTTACAGTCTTCAGCCTGACTTTACCTGGTGTTCTTAATCATGGTGGGCGAGTGGGATGCTTGCATCCCTCAGCTACTATGCATGCATCCTCTCCATCCTGTGATAATGCATCAGCCATCCCATAGCTAGGATCTGGAGCTCTTACTCTCATGCCCTCTTGGTTGACCTTAGCTCGTTTCTTGACATTTTTCTTCTTCTTCTGTTTACCCTTCTTGACTCCAGCTTCTTCAATCCTGTCAACCATGCAACACTCTTCCTCGGAGTTTGGGTCAGTTAAACTTAAAAACACATTCAAACTCAGTGTTCTTTCCCCAAACCTCATATTTACCGTCCCATTGGCACAATCAATCACAGCATGTGCCGTAGCTAAGAACGGTCTACCCAATATAACCATGGGTTGTGTCTCTCTTGTATTAGAAACACAATCCATTACCAAGAAATCCACTGGGTAAAAACAATCCTCCACCTTGACTATCACATCCGTTAACATTCCCCTATGACGTATCGCTTTTTGATTTGCCAACACCATGGTGATGTCGACCTCTTTCAAAGGACCAAAATCATATTGGTCGTAGATACATCCTGGAAGAATGCTAACACACGCTCTAAGATCCAATAATGCCTTTTCAATTTTAAGTTCTCCAATCTGTATTGGAATTAAAGGCGTTCCTGGGTCTTGGAGTTTCGGTGGACATGTACCCAATAACGCGGCACGAACATTTACTGGTAAATCAAACTGTTTTGGCAGCTTGTTGTGTCGGTTTTGGGTACTCAATTCTTTCAAACTCTTAGCATGAACAGGATCTTCTTTTAAAACATCAAGTAATGGTCGATTGATTTTCACTTTTATAAACTCTTCCCACTTTTCATCCTTTAGTGGGGTTTCTCTCAAAACTGATGTTTTATTTTGTTCCCCTGCAGCTAGAGGGAATGGGGAAGGTTTAACTTCCCCACACTTATCCTCAGCCATAGTGGAATTTTCACTGAAAAACTTTTCACAAAATAATTTTTTTAACTTTTTATGAGTCGTTTGTGAAATTAGATCCTGTTCACCTTCACAGTCTCTAGAACTAGACAGAAGACTTACCGCATTGATCCGCACATTCCGCGTGTTTGATGATGATTGATGTGCCGGATTAACCTGAGTATCGCTCGTTAGCTTCCCGTTCGCCTTCTTCAGCTCTGCCACATCTCCAGCTAATTGCCCAACCTGCGTAGTTAAAGCCTGAACAGTTTTATCACGTACCTCACCCTTTTGCTTGATGCCTTGAATATCCTGTTGAATAGCCTTCAACATGTTCATCACCTCATTCAACCCTCCACCTGATAACCCAAATGACTGAGCACCCTTTTGGTATCCCCCACTATTACTCAAATAGCTAAAGTTTGGGTGATTCCTAAGACCTGGGTGATAAGTATTCGAGTTCATGTTTGACCAATTCCTATTTCCCCCTTGTACCTGGTTCACCTCTTCCATGTCACCTACTATGCTAGGACAACTATCTGCTATGTGTCCTACATCCCCACAATGCCCACACATGGGCTGCCCACCAATACCTAAATTAGCTAGTTGAGACTCTATCCTAGCTATTCTCTCAACATCCACTACACCACCACTACTTGCAGCCTTCACAGTTGCTTGCCTTGAGCGTCTTGAAGATTGTGCCTTCCTCTTTGTTGTCTCAGTTCTCCTCTCGAGGTACTCCCAGTCAACCTGTTCATCGTTAGTGCCAAAACTACCATTTGAAATAGAATCTAACGCACCTTGGTCTTCGCAGTGGAGTCCTTCATAAAATGAGTTGATTAATTCCCACAGCTGGATGTCATGGTGTGGGCAGTTATTGATCATCATCTTGAAACGAGTGAGGGCTTCATGAAAGAGCTCACCCGGTTGTTGAGAAAAGTTCCTGATGTTCTTCCTAGCATCGTTTGTTTGTTGACTTGTGTAAAACTCATCTAGGAACTGTTGTTGCATTTCTAGCCACGTACGAATAGATGCTGGGGGTAAGGATTGGAACCATTGCTGTGCCTTGTCCTCAAGAGTGAATTGAAAGAGGACCAACTTCACTTCATCTTGTGTAAACCCTTGACCCCCAATTGTGTTGCATCTCGCATCATAAGCCCCAAGATGCATATACGGCTCCTCAGTCACTAACCCATGATACTTAGGCAAACTCTGAATTGCTTGTGATCTCACTTCAAACGACCTGCCATGCAGTTGTGGAATGACCACTGCTGATGGATTATGAACAATAGCAGGTCTGAAGTGACTCTCAATCCCTCTTACTGGACCTCTCTCAAACCTCAAAGGAATGCCTGCTTGATTATTAGCCGGAGGCATTGCATTCCTTGGATTAGGTCTCAAAGGCCTGTTCATCGCTTGTTGCTATCGAGGTGCAGGGTGAAATGGAGCTTCTGGGAATGCATGATACCCTTGATCTGCTTGATTAAACTGAGGGTACCCCTGATGATTCAAATTATGTGATCTTGCTAACTTATATGGCCCTTGATCTCCCACTTCTCCATCCAAATCCCCATCATCATACTTATATTGCCCTTGATTAGTTCTTTGACTGAAACTGAATGATGGATATTGAGTTGTAGAAGTATGTGGGAATTGGGTACCAGTTGGGTTTATGGGGTTATCATCGGGAATCACTCTCACATAAGGAGAAGAGTGACTGGTCACAGGTTTTTAGGTGAAACTTGGTTCTTGTGCCGAAGATTGGCCTTGTTGTGGATTGAATCTCTCAAAGTTTGGGAGAGAGGTTATTAGAAAAGTGTAGGTTGTAGTTGGTTGTGGTAAAGATGATGTTTGTGAATGTGATGGTGGAAGGTTATCAAATTTCGGGAATGGTGGAATTTGTGATGATTGGGTACTGGATTGTGGTGGCGGTTCAGAAGTGGCGAAGGTATTGGGTGATGGATGGTTCTGAGAGGGTGAAAACTGAGGTTGTGACATCGGTTCAGTGGTTAGGTTTAGGTTCTCCATAGATTTGAACTGTGAGACTGGAGAATGCAAGACCTTTTTCTCTCTGTGAAATACTCGGTTCAGCCGAGCTGTTTTCTCAATTTCTGGATCGAATACTAGCGGAGATGACTTCCCTGAATGTCTTGTATGATGCATGCAACTGAAGAATTGCCTGCACAAAACAAACAAGAAAACCGAGCGTAATACTGAACAATAAACTAAACAAATAGAAAATAAATATTTTTGGATTTTTGAGTGTTTTTTTTATATTATATTAACTAAGAAAAAAAAAACACTTTGCGCACGACTCCCCGGCAACGGCGCCAAAATTTGATCGGTGTCGAAGGACCGGTCAAAAATAAGAGTTTAAGAAAAGACCAACTACCTTATTAGTTAGGGTAAGTCGGGTGTCGAACCACGAGGAGTATTGTGGAAAGTGTTATTTCTAACAATTAAATTAAACTAGACGGAAATGTAAAATTGATTGGTTGATTGATTTGCAAATAATAAAAACGACTTAAAAGAAAATGATTTGTAAACAATATAAAAAATGGTGACCTCTCCAGAATCCCGGTTAATTACTATTGCCAAGTTTAATATAGTTTGCCAATTGATATCACATAGACATGATATGTGGATTAATATAATTGATAAAGAAGGTTGATTAATGACTTTGCTGACAGCCGATAACTAGACCGCGACTGTTGACTCGGTTGATTATCACCTAACAATATCTTAATGACTCGTAATATTGAAAGACACAACTTGAATGTATTCAATGACCCTCGATAATAAACCGTGTTGGTTGATGAAATCCAAACAAATTAATCATTCAATAAACGTTCAACATCAATATTAAAAATAAACCACAACCGAAACTGAAAGTTTAAACATTCAAATCTCAATTCAATTGTTTGACAAACATAAAACCTTGTTCTAGTAACTAACCATTCACCCGGAGAGGGTCACGGGTGATTAGCCGCTCATGATGGTGAAGAACACGCTTGAGAATCGAAGAGCACTTGAAACCATCTTGATTTGGATGAAAAATAGGTTGTTTGATGTTGTTCTATGGAGAATTCTTTCAAAAATCATCCAACATATTCTTTTGTTTCGAGTTATGACGGCTGATTTCCATTAGGTTTTGATTGAGGCTTTTTATAATTCTCTAAACAAACTTTCCAAATTTTGGTGCAAGAGTCCCTACCTTACGTCAGCTTGAAAGGGCCCTACGGCCATAACACTCTGATCTCAACATTCATTTATATACTATTACTATTGACTTTTGTTTAGTTCTTTTTTTTTTCTTTGTCACTCACGAGACAACTACACATTCAAATTCAATTTTCATATTATTATTATTATTATTATTATTATTATTATTATTATTATTATTATTATTATTATTAGCCTTTGACTCGGGTGTTCTTGACTTATTCAAAGTTCCTCTTCAACGCTTCAGCATCCATGCTCGCTTTCAAGTGTACGCGACTTGATCATTTTCCTTCGGCTCACACATGCTACACAATTCCATCTTAAGTCCATCATTTTAGCCACTTCACCTGCAATCATACAATGTAGCGTAGTTATCTTATTCAAGGCATATAATCACTCAAGCGACATTAAAAGCACACAATTAAGCGTCTTAAACACCATGATTGACCCCGTCCATCATATTACCCTATGTATAAGGTAACAAATAAGTCTAAGTCTTTCTAGTCTACAAGTATTTTCTAGGGTTTCGAATTTGGGGATAAGTATTCGTTTGATTATTAATTAAATTTTTTAATAAATAAAAGAAATTCTGTGACACCCGGCAAATTCTGGTTAACAACGTTGTCTAGATGAAAGTCTACCTTAGCGAGTCACGCGTATATTGTACTTAACTGGGTTAGTTAAGTCGGGTTATGGTTCGGGAACTATTGGTTAGTCTAGAAGATCATTGAATGTTGGTCTAGAGGTTCGTTAGATGTCAGTCCTTAACCAAGTGTACAAACGGTGACGATTGGTATGATCGTCAGGACATACGGAACGTACGAGTCTCGAGTCCCGGGAATTGGTGAACGAGTGTAAATATGTGTATTTACTTGTGTTATGTGTTTACAATCATTATATGACTTGTCGGTACGTGAATATGCATTAACATATGTTAAAACGGGGTTTAACGCGCAAAACGCACAAAACCAACCCCTATAGGCGAGTAGGAGGCCTAATCACCTATAGGGGAGGCGAGTAGGAGACCCTAGGGGCGATTAGGGTCCTACTCGTGTATAGTTAAGGGCGAGTAGGCCCAATCACATGAACATTCAGGCGATTACAAGCCCTAATCGCCTGAAACTGCTGCATACTCGCTAGTTACGGGCTGGACGACTAAAAACGACTATAAATACCATACTTAACCTCCTAAACTTCATTATACCAACCCTAGTCGTCCCATAACCCGCCCCAACACATAAACAACCTCTGGAAGGCGATTTTTGATCAAAACTCAAGGTTTCAAGCTTGAATCATCATATTTTCATAATCCTAAGGTTTGATTTTCATCCATAACTCTTTATAAACGTTTTTAATCAATCCCTAATGGTCCAGACCTGTTCTTAAACGAAAAGGCTTTCTGAAAATCGTCAATAAGGGTTGTTAATCGGATTATAACTTATATGCATGCATTATGAGTGTGTATGATTAGAAAGCTAGGGTTTTTATGATTCATGATGGTGATTTGATATGTTATTATGATAGATCAGTATTGATATTGATATTATGATAATAGGAATCTCAGTAATTGGATATTAGGGTTATGATTACGCGTGTTAGTATGATGTTGCATGCTATGTGAATGGTGTTTGGATTACTTGGTTGCATGCAGGACTGATTATACGAGGTTGAACGAAGGATTTTGGGTTAAACATGTTTAGGATAGTGTTTGGGATGATATTGGGTGGTTACACACGTTCTGGATCTGATTTGGAGCGTTAAACGCGCGAAAAACCGGAACAGCAAGGTTACAGGCGAGTAGCATTCCTAATCGCCTATGTTATAGGCGAGTAGGGTGCTAATCGCCCATAATATAGGCGAGTAGAGGCCTACTCTTGTGTAAGATCAGGTGATTAGCCCTAATTGCCTATAAGTTCATGTGAATAGCCCTAATTGCCTATAAGTTCATGTGAATAGCCCTAATTGCTAGTAAGTTCAGGGGAGTAGCTCCTAATCGCCTATAATAGAGGCGAGTAGGGTTTCTAATTGCTAGTTGACCAACCTAATTGCTAGTTGACTTTTCCTAATCGCGTGTACTGCTGCTGTAAGTGTAAATTAGCATTCCGAGACCCGATTTAACATGTAGTAACATGCTAGGAACCCCGTAACATGTCTAATAACTTGGTAACATATATTTGGATGTAATTCGGTGATACGTGAACTATGTGCTATAACTTGTTGTGCGTTAACGTATGTTAAGTGTAATTGCGTTATTGTATGTTTTGGAGCGTAAACATAACACGGGGAGTCTCGGGTCACCAATGGGATGTCGAGTCTTGTACTTTGGGTCGGTTAAACAGTCACGGTGTTTTCAAACGAACTTGGTTATGGTCTGGACATCTAGGGACTAATTAACCTGCGGGTTATTAGTCTAAGTACTTGTAACTGTCGTATGTTAGGTCGCCGCTTTACGGGACTAGCATAGCAGCTGAGTTTACTCGGGTTAAGGAGTAACGCAACTTAAGGTGAGTTTACGGCCCCTCTTTTAAACTGGTTTCATATTTCGGGGGAGAAAACATGTGTTAAAACGATTATTTGGTAACTACTGTCATACTATGGGTTTCTATTGTGTACTACACGATCTTTGGAAGTCCCGGGGGGAACCATGAATGTGCGGGTTTGCACAACGGGGAAATGTGAATAGCGCTATTGGGAGTGACCAACCCCGCTCGTCAACTTGGAGGGTCGGCGGGTGCATATTGTCTCAAACAGGAACAACAGGAACAACAGGAACTACATCGGGCATACTTTTGGTATTCGCGTTAGTAATGGTTTTCCAATCGTGGTAGTAACAAAACGTACGCCTAGCTAGCGTATACTGGTTTTCGATTATTATAGTATGGACAGGTGGACTTGGTACTTGGATACAAAACCTGTAAACTCACCAGCATTTTTGTGCTGACGTAAACTTTTACATGTTTTTCTCAGGTCGCTAGGGTAGCACGACTGGACTAGAGCGCACGCGTCTGCACGGCGTCTTACTAGGGTTGCATGGTCTTTTGAACGTTGAACTATTATTCATTGTTGAGATACTGTTTTTGAATAAGCTTCCGCTGTAAACGGGATTTTAAACTATGTTTTGAAATTGCATTTATATTCATTTAGACTTGTTTATTGTGATCGTTGGTTTGGATCCTGGTTTGTCATGCGCCTCGCGGTAAAACTCCGCAAGTGGATTTTGAGGGTGTGACAGATTGGTATCAGAGCCAATGGTTATAGTGAACTAGGACTGCATGTAGAGTCTAGTCTATAGCCGAGTCGCACACACTAGACGATCACATGGTACTAAACATTATAGTGGTTTACGTATGGTCTTGTCGGGGTGTCTCTAAATCGTTGGTCTTTCTACGTTACATCATCCGTTCTATCTTAGGTTGGGTTACTTGTTTTCTAGGCAGTGTAGTCTATTGGGGTAACTCGTGTGCTCTTGAGATTTGTCCAAGGCTCGGACATCTCCCTTTCGCACTCCAATAGAAACACTTGTCATAAACTACCGTAGTATTACGGTGTGTAGCTAAGAGTCTATGTTCGGTGATTTGAACTTTGAACTTGGAGAACACTGGGAGGACCATGTAGAGCGGTTTATCATTTTGGGTGCACACAAAATCATAAACCGAAATGCATGGAAGTCCTGGTGAACTCTGGGTTTGGAGGGATAGTCCTGGATTGGATCTAGCTTTGATCTTGTGAACAATATTGGTTATCTTTAACTGCGAAACTAAATTTTCTCGTTCTTTCTGCCAGAATCATGTCTGGAGTGCGTGGAGGACGTGGAGGTGGTCGCAATGGTGGACGTGGTGGTGGTCGCGGTGGTGCTGGTGGTCGTGGTGGAGGTATTAACCTATCGCAGGCTGATCTGAACAACTTGCTCCAAGCTGCCTTTCAGTTAGGGCACAACGGTGGTGGTAAGTTGATTTATCCATTTTCCTTTTGCCTCATTGGTGAACCTTGTGTACGTATTTCGTGGTTTCTCATACGTTTCATTTCAGGTGGTCCTGTTGACCCACCCCCACCCATGTGCACCTACAAGATGTTCCGGGACTGTAAGCCCCAGGAATTCTCTGGCACTGAGGGTGCGGTTAGCTTGCTTAGGTGGTTGGAGAAAGTGGAGTCGGTATTTCTGATGTGTAACTGTCTCCCAGAAGATCGGGTAAAGTATTCGGCTGCGTTATTTCAGGACGTGGCATTGACTTGGTGGAATGGCATCACCCAGAACATGGGTATTGGGGAGGCATATGCTATGCCATGGGAGAACTTTGTGCAGTTGCTGAAGCGTGAGTATTGTCCGAGGGAAGAGGTACAGAAGTTGGAGCATGAGGTGTGGAACCTCAAGATGACTGGGTCGGAAATTGAGAAGTATACTGTGAGGAGGAATGAGTTGGCCGTGCTGTGTCCCGATCTGCACGTGCCAGAGTATCGTAGGATTGAACACTATGTCTCAGGGTTAGTACCGGAAATTGCAGGGTTAGTGGCTGCTGGAAATCATCCTACGTATGCAGAGGTAGTTCGATCGGCCCATAGGATGACCAACTTAAAGGTGAATGAGGGGATTTTGCCTGCGAAAGGTTCGACTGCTAAGGCCCCAGAGAGCAACAAGCGCAAGTGGGAAAACGACGGGAAAGGATCTGGGTCAGCACAGCAGGGTAAAAGGTTTGATAATGGGGGTTCATCTTCTTCGGGTAACAAGCAGGGTGGTTATGCGGGAAAACTGCCCAAATGCAACAAGTGTGGACGCCATCATCAAGGGAACTGCGACAGTAACCGTTGTCACCGCTGCCAGCGAACAGGCCACTATGCTAAGGATTGTCGGGCTACACTTCCATCGACTCAGGCTCTGACTAACAGCTCAGCTCCGACTACTCAGGGGACTACAGGAAAACAAGGATGCTACAACTGTGGTGACACTGGGCATTACAAGAAGGATTGCCCAAAATTGAAGCAGGGTGGAAACAACGGTAATGGGAACAACGGGGGCGGCGGCAGAAATGCACGTGCCTTCGTCATTGGAGCTGCTGAGGCTAGACAGGACCCTGATACAGTCACCGGTACGTTTCTTCTCAATAATCGTTCTGTTAGCGTGTTATTTGATTCTGGTGCCGACAAGAGTTTTGTATCCATGGATGTTAGTCGACTGCTAGATGTAGTACCCGTACCATTAGAGACCAAGTATATTATTGAGTTAGCTGACGGTAAAACGATTGAAGCTACTAGTATCCTTCGGGAGTGTCAATTAGAGTTGTCGGGTTTATCGTTCCCCATCGACCTTATGCCGGTACCATTGGGTAGTTTTGACGTTGTGGTAGGAATGGATTGGTTATCTTTGTATCGCGCGGAGATCGTCTGTTACGATAAGGTTATTCGGATTCCTCTCCCTGATGGAGAATTTCTTTCTGTGTACGGTATCAAGGGTGGTGTTCCGCTAAACATCATCTCTAGTATGAAAGCCCTTAAGTGTCTTCGAAAGGGTTATCCAGCCGTTTTGGCGCTTTTATCTGTTTCCTCTAGTGATGAGAAGAAGATCGACGACATTCCGGTGGTACGCGAGTTTCCTGATGTTTTTCCCGATGATTTATCTGGTCTTCCTCCTCATCGTTAAGTCGAGTTCGGTATTGATCTTGTACCAGGGGCTGCTCCTATTGCTCGGGCCCCCTACCGTCTTGCACCTCCCGAGATGCAGGAGTTGTCTAGTCAGTTACAGGAACTCTTGGACAAGGGTTTCATCCGGCCAAGTTCTTCCCCTTGGGGAGCCCCGATCCTATTTGTTAAGAAGAAGGATGGGAGTTTCCGATTGTGTGTAGACTACAGAGAACTGAACAAATTGACCGTCAAGAACCGTTATCCTCTTCCACGTATTGATGATCTATTCGACCAGCTTCAGGGTTCTAGTTATTATTCCAAGATCGAATTGAGGTCCGGTTATCACCAGCTGCGCGTCAGGGAGGCTGACGTTGCCAAGACTGCCTTTCGAACACGTTATGGCCATTTCGAATTCTTGGTCATGCCTTTCGGTCTCACGAACGCACCGGCGGTTTTCATGGACTTGATGAACCGCGTCTGTAAACCATATCTGGACAAATTCGTCATTGTATTTATTGATGACATTCTGATCTACTCCAAGAACGAGACCGAACACGGGGAACATCTGCGGTTAGTTTTGGAACTCTTGCGACGGGAACAACTTTACGCCAAGTTCTCAAAGTGTGACTTTTGGTTACGCGAAGTTCAATTCCTAGGACATGTGGTTAATGAACTAGGGATTCATGTCGATCCAGCCAAAATCGAAGCGATCAAGGACTGGGGAGCACCAAAGACGCCAACTGAGGTACGGCAATTCCTAGGCCTTGCGGGCTATTATCGTCGTTTCATTCAGGGGTTCTCGAAGATTGCTCAACCCCTCACCACTCTCACTCAGAAGGATAGGAAGTTCGACTGGGGTGAATCACAAGAGTCCGCGTTTGAAGAACTGAAGTCTAAACTGTGTTCTGCTCCTATTTTGTCTTTACCTGAGGGTCCTGATGATTTCGTTGTCTACTGTGATGCTTCCATTCATGGACTCGGTTGCGTGTTGATGCAACGCGAGAAAGTGATTGCGTATGCTTCTCGTCAACTCAAGGTGCACGAGAAGAACTACACAACTCATGATTTGGAGTTGGGTGCCGTGGTATTCGCGTTGAAAATTTGGAGACATTACTTGTACGGTACCAAATGCACCATCTACACCGATCACAAGAGTCTCCAACACATT
This sequence comes from Ambrosia trifida, assembly GCA_028751855.1. NCBI lineage: Eukaryota > Viridiplantae > Streptophyta > Magnoliopsida > Asterales > Asteraceae > Ambrosia > Ambrosia trifida. The sequence goes on from CM054122.1 coordinate 74,172,977, forward strand.
TTCGACCAACAACACTTGAACATACGACAGCGTCGCTGGATTGAACTTTTGAACGACTATGATTGTGCTATTAAGTACCATCCTGGCAAGGCGAATGTTGTAGCAGACGCCTTGAGCAGGAAGGAATCTACTAAACCTCGTCGCGTTCGGGCGTTGCAGCTCACCATCCATTCGTCGTTACCTGATCAACTCCGTTCTGCCCAGTTGGAGGCTTTGAAGGAGGAACACCTTAAAGCTGAAACTATGCACGGTGCCGACAAGCACCTAGAGCGAAGGCCTGATGGCCTGCACTATTTCGCAGAACGCATATGGGTTCCTTTATTCGGGGGACTACGGGAGCTTGTCCTTGATGAGGCTCATAAGTCCCAGTATTCTATTCATCCTGGTTCGGATAAGATGTACCAAGATCTGAAGGTGCTTTACTGGTGGCCAAACATGAGGTCGGACATAGCCTCATACGTGAGCAAATGCTTGACCTGTACTTTGGGTCGGTTAAACAGTCACGGTGTTTTCAAACGAACTTGGTTATGGTCTGGACATCTAGGGACTAATTAACCTGCGGGTTATTAGTCTAAGTACTTGTAACTGTCGTATGTTAGGTCGCCGCTTTACGGGACTAGCATAGCAGCTGAGTTTACTCGGGTTAAGGAGTAACGCAACTTAAGGTGAGTTTACGGCCCCTCTTTTAAACTGGTTTCATATTTCGGGGGAGAAAACATGTGTTAAAATGATTATTTGGTAACTACTGTCATACTATGGGTTTCTATTGTGTACTACACGATCTTTGGAAGTCCCGGGGGGAACCATGAATGTGCGGGTTTGCACAACGGGGAAATGTGAATAGCGCTATTGGGAGTGACCAACCCCGCTCGTCGACTTGGAGGGTCGGCGGGTGCATATTGTCTCAAACAGGAACAACAGGAACAACAGGAACTACATCGGGCATACTTTTGGTATTCGCGTTAGTAATGGTTTTCCAATCGTGGTAGTAACAAAACGTACGCCTAGCTAGCGTATACTGGTTTTCGATTATTATAGTATGGACAGGTGGACTTGGTACTTGGATACAAAACCTGTAAACTCACCAGCATTTTTGTGCTGACGTAAACTTTTACATGTTTTTCTCAGGTCGCTAGGGTAGCACGACTGGACTAGAGCGCACGCGTCTGCACGGCGTCTTACTAGGGTTGCATGGTCTTTTGAACGTTGAACTATTATTCATTGTTGAGATACTGTTTTTGAATAAGCTTCCGCTGTAAACGGGATTTTAAACTATGTTTTGAAATTGCATTTATATTCATTTAGACTTGTTTATTGTGATCGTTGGTTTGGATCCTGGTTTGTCATGCGCCTCGCGGTAAAACTCCGCAAGTGGATTTTGAGGGTGTGACAGATTCGATAAATAAATAAACAAAAGTCTTTTTGTAAACTCTAGATTAAAGATGGTCACATTATAAGGTTTTAAGTATGAAAATAATTTTTATAAAATTATTTTCTTAAAAATAGAATATTTAGCCTATTTATTTCTATTTGTCAAAATATAACTTTAATATCTAAAAATATTAAAATTAAAGAATTTTTAAATTAAAATTTGTATTTCTGTTCTAAATGGACAGAAATAATTTATATAAAATTTTTGTGCAAAAATATTGAAAAATGAATTTATTATGATTTATTTATGATTAAAATAACCAAAAATCGATTTAAAATATTAATAAATGATTTTTCGAAAATAAAAATTATTTCAGAAATGTTTAATGTTTTATAAACTCAGAATAATTTTTGTGGAAATTTATATAATCGTTTTGATATTTTTATAGAATTTTATAATTATAATGGAATAAACTTGTAATATTTATTATATATAATAAATAAATAATTTTTGGAAAACTAAAAATTTTATAATAAACTTTTCTTTTAAAACATCATAACATAATTTTTGTAGAATTTATAAAGCAATTTTAGTATTTTAAAACCATTTTTAAAAATATTGGTGAATATATATATAAGTCTAAAGGTTTAAAAAAATGTTTTGCTCATGCTAGGAATTGAACCCGGGTCTGGTGACCGGTTCGTGTTTTATATCACAAGTCCAGACCATCTGGTCTAGACCCTGAGAACGATTAATCTTGGTTTTAAGTTAAATATATAGTTATACTGATAACAGTTATATAATCTTTTTAAAAGAAAATAAAAGATTGTGGGATACGGGACTCGAACCCAGGCCGTCAGGCCGGTTCGTGTTTTGTGAAAAGAGACCAACCAACTGATCTGTTGATCAGTTGGTGATGAATATAGTTTTGAAATAATTAAATACCCAAGACTGCAGAACCATTATCCCCAAATCGTGATCCATGAACCCTAGATTTCTTAATAACCACAATTAACAACCAATAGCCTCTACAATGATGGGGCTATTACTTGTTAATGGCCGACTAACAAAACCAAACAAAAATTTCGAGACTTACAATACGATTTCGTGTGATTTGATTCAGTCAACGAAAAAGTCAACTGTTCTTGATTCTTGATTAAAAATAGTTTGTTTACAGAAATTGGGAGTGGGGGTTTGTTTTGCGGCGAGTATAGACTGAGGATGAGGACTCAATTTATAGTGTTGCACACGTATTGGTCAATTGGAAAGTTGACTCAAGGCATTGATTAAAATCGCGTGATTGACATATAATTGGAATGTGATAACTGTTAATTGGCGTGCATATGACGCGAGTCAACCATATCAGTTAGCATTCATGATAATAACGCGTAAAGATCAAGTATTTTAGGAAGTTGGGATCGCAGATTGACTTCTTTCAAGTCAACTGCAACTCCAATCATAATATAAGTATAATCTAAATCAGTATTATCCCAACTAGAAGCTGTAGACCAGCTGGTTAGTGTTGTGAGTGTGTTGGATTGAACCGGCCATGGGCTCGGGTTCGAACCCCGGCCCATGCCATAATTTTTTGATAATTATAACAACAATATAATAATATTATATGTTTATAGTATGGTACTAGGGGTCCAAACGTGTCACGATATATTTTTTAAAAGGACGATAAATGATAAAGTTTGACGTTTTATTAATAATCATAGTAACGTACAAAGAATTCAATGCGAAATGTTACAAAAGGAAACCGACACGCTGGAGAGACTGGCCAACCTCTATCTCAAGGAGACCGTCTCTAGGCATGGGGTGCCTACTTCTATTATATCCGATCGCGATTCATGATTTACCTCTTGTTTTTGGACTACTCTCCAAGATGCTTTGGGAACTCGCTTAGATATGAGCACAGCCTATCACCCCCAAACGGATGGACAGAGTGAGCGTACCATCCAAACGTTGGAAGATCTGCTACGGGCATGCGTGGTGGACTTTGGCAACAGTTGGGATAAGCACTTTGTAACACCCCAACCGATGGCGGAAACATCGAGGTGTCACGTAGTGACGATTGTTCAATAGCACATGGACTACATTGTAAATATTATTAGCATACAAACTTTCATTATCCAAAAGGGAATACAAAAGTCTTAATAGAAATCTCAAACATAGATAAATAATTATTCAATCTTTTATTTAAGCACTAGGTCCAGCCTAAGCGTGAAAGCATGTAAGATCAAACGTCACCTAAAACATGTACAAAATAATTTGTCAACACATATAATGTATTGGTGAGTACATCCGTTTGATATATATATATATATATATATATATATATATATATATATATATATATATATATATATATATAGTAGGCAAAATTTAGCAATTCATATGTAACTTAGTGTTTACAAAATGTAGTAATTGGTATCCGGGTCAAATCAACCCTGTGAAAGGAAAAGCAGATATATATAGTATGCGCTAGTAGTAATGAAATACATAGCAATGACAAGGACTCTCAACAGAGTCACAGGGGTATATACCATAGATCTATTCATTAAAATGCTAGGCCGCAACGGTTAATGATTTGACAAGTCATAGATACGCAAAATAACACAAGCAAACACCCATAAGAATTGCTATTTTAGTAAAAGGAAATAGAAACTTGATAGTAAGTACGTGAGTAGCCCCAAAAGTAAAATAAAAAGGGGAAAGATATACTCACTGTTTCGCTAAGTGTAAATTCCGAGAAAGTTCGTTGTAAAGGCTTAAGAATTCCGAAGAACTCAACCTATATATATATAAATACTAATGAGGAAAGTGACTTAAAAGCCTAAGGTATCCAAAATCTAAGGCATTAGGGTTTGCTAGACTTGTATAGGGAAGATGAAATTTTTAATAGTAACTCGAACGACAGTTTTGAAATAAATATATCACGATTAATTAAATAATCGACTAAACACTTATGTAACTCACGTTTAGAAACATTTTCTATTTTATAGAAAATATCCACAAAATAGATTTTATGATTTATATTCAACTAAACAATATATTATATCTAATTAAATATAAATTAAAGTAAATAATATAAGAGATGATCAAAAAATTATGTTTTTATAAAACTAATTATTTTTCTGATGTAAGATAGTGGAAATATTATTTTCATAATTTCTGTCAATTTATTTATATTTAAAACATATTTAATGAGTTTAAATAATGTTTTAATGATTAAAAATAGTAAAAATAACAAAAATAATCTTTTTCTAAGAAATTATATTTTATTTCAGTTTATCATACATAAAAGTAAATCTCCAGAAAATTTGAGATTAAAATCACTTAAAATGAATTTTTAATCATTTAATTTTTTAAAAACCACTAATAGTTTATTCCCAAACAAAGAAAATTACATCAAGATAACGGGCAGACGGGCAACAAGCTGCGCCGCCACCCCTTTCTGAATAGCAAATCCTAATCTACTAAAAACGTAACCATGCCCACCCGAAGACGAGACACTACTATGAATAACCCGCTGGACCCTGGTCAGGAAACGGGTAGCCTCTGGTGCCAATGAGCCAAAGGTATCAAAAGCCAAGGGTACAAAAACGTGTTGGTTCTCTTCGCAAGCTTTAGCATGTTTTTCTACCTTCTTTGCCTCTGCTTTCCGCACCGCTTGCCCTGCTATGAAGCCACTATCCCTCAACCCAACTAGGGGAGATACACCCGTCAGGTCAACACAAGCATGCTTCCCCCGGCCCACCCAAAGACAAGGAGATCTGCTGGTCGTAGGTTGGATCTCCCTTCTGCTGGATCCGAGAGGAAGTTCACAGGGGCCTCCTTTTTGGCTGAGATTCCAGCCCGTCTTAAAATGTCCCACAAAACGTCTCGAACCCAATCATGCCGATATTTGAAACTGGGTAACTCCTTACAATGAACCGCATGTTCCTCGTATTCATCCAAGCAGGCCTTACGGCAAAGCGGACAGATTTCATCCTCCTGGTACATGGGGATCATGAGACGATATTTAAGAATGGCCCTGTATTCAATAGCGGACATGCTTTGGCCTAGACCTTCGATCGGGATAACAGTCAGGAAATCTTGGGCGTGGGGGCTTTGCAAGCATTCAATAACTGCCCTCTGACGAGGGGACAAACCAAATTCTTCACCCAGGCTCTGAGCGATTTTGCCAAAAAGGGCATTCGCCAAAGTTTTCTGAGGCTTTGGGGGGCAGTGTCCTTGTTAGAAAAACCGCCAATATCAAAACCTGGGAGATGGTCATTTAGCTTTTCGAGGGCCTGCACGTAGTCTAAGTCTGCGCCGACAACCCCGCTATTACGTAGGATGTGGTCTTGGAGGTTCCAGGACTGAGCTCGCGACGCCACAAACGCATACATGCCGACATCCTTCGCAGAGAGGAGCCCTAATCCTCCCATACGCATCGGCAAAGACGCCATCCGCCACTGTAGGTCACCAAAAAAGGGCCCCCCACATACCACTATGTCTTCAATGGCTTCCCTTAGACCCTTGTCAAAACACGACACCGCTTCATCCATCATGGGGGGTTGGCAGGTCCGTAACCCAAAAAGCAACTTAGCAACCCCCATACAGGACCTGAGCAAGAGGAGTTCACTCTGGGGATCCCTAAGGCAAGGCAAGAGTTTCATAAGTTCAACCGCGCGCGATGCCCTCTGCCTTGCCAATTCGCGGATAAAATAAGAGTCACGGCTAACGGCCCCTCCGAGGAGCTTCACCCCCTTTTCTGGCCTACCAATCCTACTGGGAAAAAGCCCGTCCCGAAGTTTCACCCCATTACAAGACGGCCAAAAAACCTCTGTTTTCTTAATATTAAGTTGAAGCCCCAAGGATGGCCCCTCCAGCCGGATAAAAAAATAGGAAAATAGGAAAATAATGTATTTTCCAGAAAATAAAAATATGATAATTTTCTTTAGAGTGTCAAGATGTTTCCCCTAAATTTTCATAATTTTTGGAGTAAAAATGAATTTTCTATGAATATTTCAAGATTTCAACTAATATATATAATATAAACAAATAAATATAAAAAGAAAAAGGAAACAAAAGAAAAGAAGAAAAAGAAACGCTGCCCAGGGGACTCGAACCCGAGTCAGCTATGTACAGGCAGGCACACACAACCACTAGACCAAATCACATCTTGTTAAAAGCTTCAACCAAAAAAATATTTAAACAATTCCTACACTTCATCTTCTTCCCCAAACTATAAACCCTAACCCTAGATTTTTAAGACCTTTAATTCGTAATGATTAGAGCCCAATTCAAGAGGGCTTTCAAAGACTATGATTAAAGGAATGGAATGGCATCAAAAAGTTGGACTCACAGTGTGCAATGAAGTCGCAAACCGAGCTTCAAAACCCGAACACGTTTTTGCAAATTGGAGGCTTTCTGGACGTATTTACTTGGTATTTTTATGGTGGGTTTTGAAGGTAATGAGTGCAGAAATCTTTTGCAACAACCGGCTTTTATAATGGTCTTGTAATTAAGGAGCTTTAAAAGCTTTAAGAAACTCCGGTTGACTCTCGTTGAACCCGGAATTAATGGAGGAAATTACGCGTTTTTTTGACTCAATTAAGAGTGGGATTTGAAAGGTTAAGATGGAGAAACGTAAATCTCATAAATAAAACAACTTGAAACACCCTAAAACACCTAAAACGAGTTCGCCGGAGTGTTTTCCGGCCGCCGGATCGCGTTGCTATAGTACCAGATTTTTTTTTTTTTTTTTTTTTTTTTTTTTTTTTTTTTTTTTTTGAAGCATGACAATTTTGGTCCCTCAAGTTAGTTTGGTATTTCTTAACCAAAGTTAATATTTTTTTTAACCAAATCTTTTAAAACTTTAAAACTATATATATTTTTTTCTCTTTTATAAACTTGACATAATATTATCAAGTTTTTATCTTTTTCATCGTAAAACTTGATGTTTTCCAACATCCCTCGACTAATTTATTTAAAGTTTTATAATAAAACGTATATAAATAAGATGTAACGAATAACGCCACTTATGTTTTATTTGTAATTCCAAAAGATCGTAATATGAGGCCTACAATGAAATTACGATAAAATTTAGAAAACACGCAATGTTACACACTTGCCGTTGATCGAATTCTCGTATAACAACAGTTACCACACTTCTATTCAGTGTGCACCTTTCGAGGCACTATACGGGCGTAAGTGTAGGTCTCCCATCTGCTGGACTGAAGTTGGGGATAGCCAGCTGACAGGTCCCGAACTCGTGCACGAAACTTCTGAGAAGATAGTGCAAATTAGAAATCGGATGGCTGCAGCTCGTGATAGACAGAAAAGTTACGCTGATAAGCGTAGGAAACCTTTGGAGTTCCAGATTGGAGACAAGGTATTGCTAAAGGTGTCACCTTGGAAAGGTGTGATACGCTTTGGAAAACGGGGGAAATTGAACCCGCGATACGTTGGACCATTCGAGATCGTCGAGAGGATTGGTCCAGTAGCGTACAGGTTAAACCTGCCTAAGGAACTCAGTGGAGTTCACAACGTGTTTCACGTCTCAAATCTAAAGAAGTTTCTTGCTGACACGACACTGGTGGTGCCACTGGAAGAGATCCAGGTGGACGACCAACTGCGGTTCGTAGAGGAACCGGTGGAGATTCTTGAGCAGGGCGTCAAGAAACTCAGACAGAGTACCATACCTATTGTTAAGGTACGATGGAATTCCCGTTTAGGACCGGAATACACGTGGGAACGCAGGGATCAAATGCGGCTCAAATACCCATACCTCTTTACTGAACCTGAACCTGTACATAGATCAAACGCTAAACATAAAGCAACTCTCATAAAGTGAATTTCGGGGCAAAATTCCTTTCAACTTGGGGATGATGTGACATCCGGGAACCAAGCATACATTTTTCAAGCTAGCTTTACTGTTTACTTGCTGAATTTCGAGACTAAATTCTTTTCAACTTGGGGATGATGTGATACCCCGCAATTTCAGGTTCCTAAATTAACTAAACTCCAGTTACTTGCACCTAGATTTCTTGCATTCTACTTGACTAGAGTAACTAGATAAGTTACACGTGCACACAATAGCCATATATGTATCTATAAGTTGTCATAGATTGACAAACATATGATTAAACTTATGGGAGTATATAAACATTAATCTATGTGTGTACATGAATCTCTTATACTTCCAAATGTGCTTGTATATATATATATATACACACACACACATACACTAGGCTTTTTACATACACTAGGCTTTGACAAGAAAAGCTATAAGTTAACAAACATACATACATATATACATATATGTATATTTACGAACACATATACACACACTACTCATGATTGGCGGCCGACAAAGACAACACATGGACACATGGAGACGACCTTGGGAATAGAAAATGTCATTGTCCTAAGCCTACACTTAGCCGAAACTATGCAAGAGAACCCACATGAATCGGCTCGAACTCACCAATATTACATGATGTCATGAATCTAGAAGCATGATGAGGTATGCACTTACACTAGATTAGAAATAAAAACAAACATCCATAAAATCCTCATGCAAGACAACTACCCCTAATTGTTTCTACCCAATAAAAATCGGCCAAGAGCTCAAGAAGCTTCCTAACTAGCACCTAGCTTCCTATGATCTATCAATTATAACATTGAGCGATCACTATCCACATGTGCCTACATCTATGAGTTGTCTAAAACACCTTATCCCAACACTAGGAAATTTGTGGCCCATAGTGACAACACAAGAAACATAATAAGACAAGCTAGGAAGCCATGTATTGTCACTATCTAACCTCACATCTAGGAAGGCACCATGGGTGACCCAATGAAAACAAGGCACCTTGGCTAGGGAACAAGTGATGTAATCAATCTAGAAAGAACATGAGGTAATCAATTTCACCATTTTAGCATCAAGACAAAGCTATGACAATTAGATAACCCAAGCTAATCCCATCCTCTTTGGTAGAAGCATGCATTTCGGCACAACCATGCAAGCCCCCCCCCCCTATTTTGTTTGATTACAGATTACATCTATCTTACACCAATGCATGTTTAACTTCTTTAACATACCACCATCCTAGACTAATACACTTGCCAATTTTGTGACCCCTTGTCCTCACCCTCGGCTATATATAAGAGACACACAACTCCTTCATTTCTTGCACCACACCTCTCACAATCACCTTCCACTCCCTCTCTAAAACACTCGGCCGAAGAACATCCCTTTGGGTGAGTTATCGAGCACTAGGAGCTCCAATTCTACAAGTTTCCCCCTTCCTACTAGCTAGAATTAAGGTAAGTTCTAATCACTTGTTTTCTTAACTTCCATCGGCCCTTATGGTGAACCCCAAGCTTAGGCCTTTTGATTATTAGAATCGGCCCTCTTCTAGCATTAATGAGTGATTATTATGCACTTAATAATCAAGCTTCTATTATACACATATTGTTTCACTTATGTGATCAATTATATTATCTAGTGTTAAAACAATTGGTTATACATTAAACCTGGGTTCATGGAATATTTCTAGATCAAACTTCTTATACATGAAACATGATCTACACAACTTAACATGGTTTACAAAAGTGGGTTCCAAACTTGTGAGATAAACAAGAACCTATTTTAATATGTCTTAAATGTTCATAGGGAGATCTTTGTTGGAACGGTAGTTACTTTCTTTGCCTTGCTAGATCTCTCGCACAAAGACTAGGTGAGTTTCACTACTCTTTTTCTCAAAAGCATACGTCTCGAAAGGAGACAACTTTCTAAACTTTTTCATAGTCCGGCTTGGGACTACTTTTACACATCCCGGGTTTGGGGTGCTATGATTCACTAGGTGAATCTGCTTTCACTAATTCATGCTTTATGTCCTTGATGAACTAAACCAGCTCTATCATTGAAGTCATTCTAAATACCGAATGAATTGTCGGGTGGGCAAGCGGGTTACTAGTTGATAGCGCTATTAGGTCTCACAAACCTCACATCGTGCTGGAGAGCATGGGTGTGAACTATAACTCAACATATTATCATTGTTGATAGACAATGATGCAAGGCACTTTGCTCACTATTGTGGGATCTCGTTGTTTAGCAGTTCGGTATTACCGGTTTTAGTTATCATGACTGGGCTAGCTACCCCTGGCATGTGAATTAGCATTTACTCGTCAAAACATGGTCTGGAGGACCTACGTATTTACTTAGCTATGTGAACTCACCAACTTTATGTTGACCCACGATTATTATACCTTTTTGCAGGACACTAGTTCGAAGCACGAGTAGGGCATGCATCATATAGCATCATGGGATATGAATACTTATCTATTTTTGAATGTTTAATTATCTATTACTATCTCAAACGCGTTGTTTTACGCAGACTATTTGGATAACTATTATCTTTAAATTTACGCTTCCGCAACTATTGAAACATTTGATTATCTATGAAACTTGTTTTACAATAACGAACTAAATGGTTTGGGCATTTAGAGTCGTTCATGTGACTTATGGCTATGGGATCCTGGTATGTCACGCGCCTCGCGGTATAAACCCCGTAGTGGAAATTGAGGGTGTGACATTATCCATCTAGACATTGTCACTGGCATTGTTATTTCTGCATTGAGTGGTAGACGGGTATCCGGTTAGTCTCTGTCGAGCATGTGATTGGTTTGACTGTTCAAAGCCAATTGTTTGGTATAGTCCGAGTTTCGTATGCATACACAGATAGTTTATCGAGTTTTCTCAATAATTCACGCTTTACCAGACTTGGGGGGGGGGGGTATATGTGTGCAAAAAAGCCAAATTATGCACATGAAATGATAAAAATTAGAGAATGCGTACAGATGTTGACCTGGATCGTTGACTGGTGTCACATTATCCCCTTGTTTTTGGAATTCCGTTCACGAAATCGAGTCCAGCATCCCTCCGCTCATCAACGAACTCTCGACATGCATGCTAGACTAGGAGGACTTGAAGGGGTAGGGGCCCAAAAATCCATTAAAGACTACATAGGCACATATCCAAAAGAAGCCCAAAGCATGCTTGGCCAACGTTTCATGCGGCTGGCGGATGCAAACTTGGCGGAAGCAGCAACCCGGCGGATACCAGATCTTGGCGGGTGTGTATCACAAGCAACTCCCGCCAGGTTCCTCACGAAGACCTGGTGACGAAGGGTACTAGGACACGTGGCAGACAAAGGTACAACCGTACAATCATGTACGGACCAATCACAGCAGCTGGACGTGTGGCAGAGGTCATGCTGCACGATCAACCAATCAGGATGCTGCATGTAGCCGCGGATCTGCCAAAGGGGACAACAAGTACACTTCCCACCCGCGTCAGCCAATAAGACCACATGAGGCCATCTCAGTGATGATCTACACTAACGTGTAAACACAGAGGAGACAATAGTACACTCGATAAAGAGAATTAGCCAATCATAGTGTACCAGGCGTACAACCAGCAGGCGGATGACACATGTCCCATCCCTGGACATCCTCCAACGGCGTATTGCCAAGTGGAACAAACGGTACAATCTCTCTCTCAATGATTTATATAATATTATTCAATATATTATATTGGGCTAATCATGGGCTGATGTGGAGGCAAGCCCTTAACTAGGCCTCGACTCACTGGGTAGGTTTAGGGTGAATGTTGAGGCCCGTGTGGAACCTATTTAAGGAGGACTTCACCTCCTTGGATATGCCATTCAGAAAACTCTGAAGAGCACAGTAAGGTCGAACACGTTTTTGTGTCTGTTAAGTAGAATCTCACGAGATTCGAGGCGGTCGCCCCACATCGAATTATTGTGTTTGTTTCAGGTTAATCACTCCCAAAGTTCGACTTATGATTCATTCTAGCAAAGGATTAAGCTTCTAGCAACGTGGTTTAGCCTCCTTAATCGAAGGTTAGACTATTGTTTCTTCATGTGTCATGAGGCATGCCATATGACATTAAGTGATTTTAGAAAAAAAATTAAAAAAATTAGATTTTTCTCTCTCATGTTTCCTCCCATGATTTTTAAACGTTAATATCTTTTATATACGAGATTTTTTATAGAAAAAAATTATACCAAATTAACGAACGTTTTATTATCTTTCCAACGAGTACCATAGTGCTATATAATTATGACGGAGAAAAAACCGACTTCTTTTTTTGTGAGGTTTTGTTCTTACAAGAAAAAAAAACACAAAGTGTTCAGGTAATTTATTAATCATGTATAGTAAATATGAATTCTATTTTCAACAGATGTTAGCATTGTAGTTGTACATTGTTTTAGATTAGGTATTAATATTAGAGTTATACATTGTGTAAGGTTAAGCGTTAACATTGGAGATACATTGTTAATTGTTTTAGGTTAGTTGCTACCTGATGCTGATCTCCCATTGTTAATTGTTTTAGGTTAGTTGCTACCTGATGCTTTCCCTGCATGTAACTGTAAAGCGCATCAGTCTATTTTTATATGTAAAATTGATATATCATATTAGATTTTTCAATCTCAGAATGTTCCCAGGCATAATCTAGTTTATTATATAATGTGACTTTTCTTGCTTTATTAACTATTTTGCTTTATTAATAATCATGAAAGAAATCAACGTGGTCAATCACCGAATGTTTTTTAGACTATGGGGTATGGTCCCCTTCCTTCTTTCCTCCCCCTTCTCCACATTAGCGCCACGCCATCTTACCCTTCCCCTTCCCAAACCAGGGAAATGGTTCCCCCTTCTTTCCCCTTCCCCTTTCCTTTATTTTAATATTTTTTATAGGGGAAAAAAACAAAATAAGAAGAAAAGACAAAAAAATAATAATTAAACAATTTACAAACAAAATGATCGGGGAGAAGGGGAAGATTTCCCCGTTTACACCGAAGGGGGAATGAGGGGGGCAGTGTTCCCCTTGGGGAAAGCCTGCATGTCACCTTTCCCGATCTCTTTCCCCATCCACACCCCTTAGTCTTATAAGTTGACCCGATCTCAAGTGAATTTTCTTGCTTTATTAATAATTTAATTGAAATTTATTATATAATGGGAACGCGAGAGAAGCATCTGTACAATTTTGTCACTTCCTCATAAGTCATAATACTCTTAAGCTGCTTGTGAACCTGGAAAAAAAAAACTAAATTGCTAGGCGATTCTAATGTGTAAAATGAGCATATATTAAAAAATGACATACGTGATCAATTTTTATTATGAATATACAATCGATCACCTTGGATGACACCAAATAAAACAATATTCTTACCAAATTGACTACATCTGTGAAGTTATTTGTAGTTAGACGGTTCTTTTATGTAATAGTATGTTCATAATAAAGTTGTATGACAAAGTTAATACCTGCACAAAACCATGATGGCCACAACTTCAACTTTAAATAAAAAAAAAACATTTCTCAAAGTAAAGTTGTATGACAAAGTGACAAAAATGAAAGTAATTATCCAAAACGAACTCAAATAGGTCTGAATTTTGAAAATTAAGCCAAAACATAATATTAAGGTATATAAAGAAGCTACACTGTGGTACTTTTTTTTCCAGTTATATATTTAAATATATAAATAGTATAAAACATATGAGCACCGAAACTAAATTAACTATTGAGTCCAATATATAACTTTAACATAAAAAACACCCAAATGGAGCTCAGGAAACACATTGGACAAAAAAAACACAATGCACAGTATAAAAATAACGTATTCAGAGAAAAAACACAATCTGCTAGGGGTTAGCAAACGAAACCCGATAACCGAAAAAATCAAAACCATACGAATAACGGAACCGAAATCGACTTAACCGATCGGTTACAGTATGGCGAAAACCAAAACATGCTAAGTATATATCACACTTTCAGATGTCATAGTATGAAGATTATCAACTTAATACACACAGGATGCATTTGGTTGTTCTAGGAGACATGTTAGATGTTCCGTTTGCCGACAATGTCACCCTGCATGGTTAGATTTGGCCATGTTGGTACATAAAGTATCAAGTAAAATTTTCTTATTTTATAGTTACTTTACTAGGCATGTGCCTATATTAATAAGCTAGGTATAAACCCATAAAGTTACTATTATTTTTCCACTCAAGTTCTCCTTTTTGTAGCAAAAGGATTCAACCTAAGTTCTTTTCATACAGTCACTACATAATTAAATTATTAAATGACAGGAATGGACCAACACCGGCCCACATGTTCATAGTTCTTTTGAGAAGGAGCCTATTACAAAATTAATGATGGCTTTTGTCCGATATTATCAGAGTTAGGAATGAGATTTTTTTTTGCCAAATACCTATATACCCGTACGGCCGTACCTGTATGAGCACGAGTATGGTACCGATCTCATCCCTAATCAGAGTTATGACACCCAAAAAATGATTACTTTGATATTTTCACTTTCATTAAACGTTAAGCATGTTTTATATTTATACATCAGAACAAACGTTAGCGTTGAAGAAGTTAAGAATAAAACTAACAGAAGTACATTTATGATGGTGTTCACAATGTAAACGAGATAATATCTCAAGACTCAAAGTAAATGGTACGTTAAAGGCCAATCCCTTGTGGTGGAGTGGTAATCTCCTTGCTTTTTTATGGGAGGTGGGGAGTTTGAGTCATACCGGAACCAAAATGGTGCTGGTGGGCCGGGTTTTACCACAGTCAGGGGCGAAGGACGTTGAGGGCCAGGGGTGGCACTGCCCCTCCTGTTTTTTAGTGCAGTGGTATAATTTTGCGCTTGATTTTCGTATGTAAATCGAGTCCGATTTGAATCCGGCCCCTGCCGATTTGCCACTATCGATCGAAAAAAATTGAGTCTGGCCCCTCCAGATTCGAGAACCAAGCTTCGCCCCTGACCACAGTGGGAGTGGGACTTCGAGCGGCGGGTTTTCCCTGAAACTGGTGTGAAATTACTGGTGGACCCGAGTTACTCTTGGAGTACTCCTTTGTCTAGTGGGTACTTCGAGAGTGCTCGGGATTGATTTGTTGGCCGTTCAAAAAAAATGGTACGTCAGAGCTTTAAATTTATATGTTCGCTTGTGAATTTGTTAAATTGTGATACGATTAAATGGGTATAAATTGTACGAAAACTTATACTGATACATTAATATATATTTTGATTATAAAATGGCGGTTGAGCAAAATAATAAGGGGAATTCGATTTTAATAATCTAAACTATTCGAAATTGGTTGATGGCACCCCAAACTTAAATATTGACCATATATAACCTGTACTATTAACGTATTGAATGTGGTTAAGGAGGAATGATACAAGTCTTTAAAGGTTTAAACACGTCCCAAACAAAAATGGTGCACGACATAAATGAGCGAGTCAACTCTCAGGTGGATGATTAAGAGATCGAAGGTACAGGGAGTCACGGCTACAAACTGGTCAACATTTTCTGGAATAGATTTTGGTTAGCTTTAGCTGTATTCTAAACTCTATTGAGTATTGTAAAATGTATGTATGGGGGTAGTTTTGGATGTGCAGTGGGGTATTTAGTTTGTTTTGGAGTGTGTAGGTGATGTACAATGTATTCCCAGTTTGGTTGGTTGGTAAAAAAAATATAACTACTATAATTGTATATGTATTCATATGGCATAGGCCGGTACATTCTTTATAAACAACGAGTAGAATTATAGACTATTTAAAGTATTTACTACATCTTTATCTTTATAATGATTCATATAGCATAGGCCGGTACACTCTTTAAAGCGTTTTTGTTAACTTTTTATTTGACATATGTGTAAACAACAGAAAGTATTGTTTGACAAGGTGATTTAGATAGGAGCAATATACAATTCTTAGAATTCAAAAGTGAAAAAGACAGAAAGACCATATTAACCATTTCTAATTAGTAATCTTATCAAGACATACATTATTTAGCAGAGGCGGCTATAAGGGTGCTACCCCATTCCATCCAGCCTAACCTTAATTATGTCAGAAGTTATCGTAAAGTTATAACAGCCAAAAAAATAATTACTTTAAAAGAAGTACATTTTCATGGTGTTCGCGGTATAGTAGTCAAATTGTGATGCATTTATTAAATATTTATGATTCTTCCAACGGCGTTTTTGTTGTCATTGTTGTCATTCGTCGGCACTAGTCATCTTAAAAACAAGTATAGCGGGTTAACCCATTTTAACATATGTTTTTTCTTTTTCTAAAAAGTTCTATCTCAAAGCATACTCATTTTGATCGAAATTCATTTTGACAAAATTGGTCACACCCGATTTGATCCAAACCCGTTTTAATACATGTTATCTGACCTGCTCAACCCTCCTAAGCTTAAATAATACGTAAGAAATCGTACCCCAAATACATGTGATTTTTGACTTTTAATGTAGAAAAAAAAGACATGTTAACTTTTACCAAAGTCAGAGAAATATGTAATAATATATATTACTTTTAAGAAAATATTAATTAACATTAGCGTGTTCACAAATCAACGTGATCATATCTATCACTGATTGTTTTTTTTTTAAGTGGACCTGCTGTCTAGCTAGTCATTTTCCTTGCTCTTAATTAATATTTAATAGTTATGTATGTGGACACGATCATATTGACATATTGTAATTATATGTAATCTTTGAAACAACGAATTGAATTCTTTACTATTAAAAATATATACTACATATTCATTCATGTATAATTTACATAGCATAGGGTACAACCTTTAAAGAGGGTTTATTAACTTTTTCTATAATCATATGAAATCTAAATATCTAATGTTGTACATGTGTAAACAAGAGAAAGTTTTGTTTGACAAGGCGATTTAGATAGGAGCAACATAAGAAGATTTCAAAAGTGAAAGAGACAGAAAGAACATGTTGACCATTTCTAATTAGTAATTAGTAATTATTGTTCCCTAATAACTAATTTTTTTATGTGTTAATCTCGTTCTCTTTTCTCTATTTTTAAATTCTCGTCATCTCTACTGTTAAATATATAACTTTGTGTATATAAAGATGTAACACTACCGGTACAATTTTTTTATGTTAAATATCTAAATATATTGATTGAGGCATATGCATGCTCGTAAGGATTGAGGTGTGAGCCTCTTCACTTTATTTTACATTCTCAATCCTTCAAGACAGCCGTCAACGTCACGAATCAACTAATGAAGGCCTTCAATAGGTTACTCTGTCTCCGATTTAAACCTTTGGTTACAACTTTACAAGGCTAGAATGGAGGGTGTGTAATCGCTAAACAAATCAAACTATGGTACATAGATGAGAAAAAAAAAAAAAAGTAGACCCCTCTTGAGAACAAGCTATGTAAGACTGCCTACCAAAAGCCCTAAAATTTAAATAATAAATACAAACACAAAGACATTGCACCTAAAAAACCTATATATAAATCTAAACAACGAATAATACTTACATGTTGTATAAAGAATCTATACGGCTGCTTCTTTATTTAATAGAAGTTGCCACATTTACAGGGAATTACGTGTTGACTTAAATTAAACTATTCTTAAAGCCCTGCGTTGCGGGGGTGGACGTAAAACCGTGCTACAACGTTGTAGGATGGGATCGTAAAATCGAGCTAAGTAGCAACCAAACAATGACTAAAACTAGGAAAAAACGAAAAGCAAAAACACAAACTATTAACACCAGTTACTTAAATAATGTAAAACATGGCGGGCGCATGGGTCGTAAAACCATGTTAAGTACTAAGCAAACAAAGATCAAAACAATACAAAATCGTAAAACAAACTGTATTAAGTACTAAGCAAACAAGTCATTGCTACCGATGTATCAAGGGAAAGATGGAATGCCTCTTCATTTCTATTGGAAAACATAAGGTCAAACGAAAAGTTCAGTGATGACATACAAAAAATATGTATGTCCTACAGAAACTTTGTTAAAGAGAAGAACAAGAGATTAAAGGAATTGTTGAGTACCACAGAATAATTATTTAAATGTATTTTATATTTTTATGGTTATAATTATAATGAAAATTTTATTTTATATATTATGTCTTTTATATTTAATTTTTTATTCTTATATGATGAAAAATATCGATTAGAATATATCAATAGCCTACTGTTGAAGTAGAATACCTATAGAATATATTAATAGTCAATTGTAAAACTGAACAAATAATTGGTATTTAGCAAAACAGTCATTAAAAGTATATGTGATGTCATTATTAGTAAGATCTGTTTGATGCAACAACTGTTTTGAAAGAAACCGTTAAATTAACAACTGTTTGAATCAGACGTTCGATTACAAATAGTTGAATTACAAACGATCTATTGCCTCAGTATTATTAACTAATGCTTTGGTCTGTTGATGTGTGAATATAAACAGACATTGCGAAACAGACGTTTGGTCTGCCGACTTGTCAGTGGTTAGCGTATAGCGGATAAGGGTTGGGCGACTCCTCCCATGTGTTTCCACACGGGATCTCACCTAGTAATCTATAAGAATGAAGTTTCCTGATGTGACATTTAATGGTGGCCTCAACCCTCTTTTGATTGTGCCATGTGGTATAATAAGGTGCAAGAATTTGTTTTTGTTTTTTTTGTAATTTTTCGTTTTATTATATTAAATATTTTTTTGAAACCCTAATCATTCTTCTCTCCATTCTTTATCTCTCCCAAATTTCTCTCTATCTTTCTGTTCTCTCTATTACCTCCCCTCTTCACAAACCCTAAAACAAAACTTTCACCTCACCTCTCTCTCCCCCTCCTCTTCCTCTCCAGTCGTCGCCACCTCCACCACCACTCTCCGCCGCCGCTCCTCCTCCTCCTCTTCCTCTTTTTTATGTAGCAGCCAAGATCTTCGGCAAGGTTGATCAGGTCCCTTTCAGATTATTATTATTATTATTATTTACTAGATTCAGCCATATGAATTAATAAAAATAATGAACAATCTAGAACTTGAAATTAATAAATGTTTCCTGATATGGTATTGGTAGAGAGAGGGTGGTAAAAAATGGGTTTGACGATGTTGAAGAAAAGGGTATAAGTTTTTTTGAATCGAATGCTGTCAACCCAATTTATACAGAATTTGAATGCTATGAGAACTAAAACAATACAAAAATAGATACAAAACAAAACACTCTATACCTCCAAGTGATTTCATATGATGCATTTAAAAATATATTGAAAATCGATAAAGATAAAGAAAAAAGACAACCTTTTTCAAAACCATCTCTGAAAAGTGAGGCATATTTACAAAAAAATATGGACCCCTTTAATCTACTATGCATTAAATATGTTCAAGTGGAAAGACGACTGTAACCCGTTGATGAACTGTGAAATATCACCATATAATACCAATTGCCAAACAAGTTGTACCATATGCATTTGTGTGGTTAGTACTTTTTTAGCGACATAAATAAAACGTGAATATGCAGATGGTGCTGGTTACAGGTGGTGCCGCGGTGATAGCTGGTTGTGTTGCACCATCGTTCTACATTAATTGGTTGAAGTCGCCTTTGTTAATTGGCTGCCGATAACCTAAAACCTACAGGTTCACTCTGCTTTCTTTCTTAAAGTTAATATGACAAACAACTTGCCACCAAGTAAGAGCCACTTTGCCGTAGTTAATGTCATTATCTTAACACGTGTAATGCAATCGCAGGCGCTAAGTACCATATTCTTCATACAGTGGCGGTTACAGTAATTATGGGATCCAGATTCCGTTTATAATTCCGATTAGGACCTGATTATGGTGGTAAGTCCCATAACTTCTCTCCATTCCGTTTATGGTTACTGTTAGGTAAAATAATATTAGGATTATGATGTTAACATTGGATTTATAGATTGTTTTAAGTTAGGTATTGAATATTAATATTAGAGTTATGTATTTTATTAGCCTTTATGACATGTATTAGTATTAGAATTATACATTGTTTTAGGTTATTTATTGAATATTGATATTAGAGTTATACATTTTTTAGCATTTATGATAGGTGTTAATATTATAGTTATACATTCTTTTAGGTTAGGTATCAATATTAGTATTGTGAGACTTGGTACATAGATGTGATAAGTTTTTTAATGGTTACAACTTTCAACTTAAGTGATTGTTTAGTTTATTATGTTAGGAATTATAGGAGTCATTAGAATGTGAGAGATTTGAGAGATGTGATGAGTTTTTGAGTCTAACGAGAGACTAGAGAGATGTGATGAGTTTTTGAATAGTTGTAGCTTACATAAGGCCTAGAGGGGTGCTTGTAGAATTCAATTTTTCTTTCATTGATTCTAACCAATCCTGCTTTGCCACATCACTTCACTAATTTACTTCACTGAAACACATTTTTGTAGGCAGCACTCCACTAATTCTTTTATTTATTTTCATTTACATACCCAAACTTTTTATTTTTTTTACATTTTTACACGGTTTTAACATTTAATTACTATTTCAACCGTTCTACCAAACAGTCAGCCAAATTTAACTTTTTATCTTGAAAACCGTCGAGTAAATTGAATTAACTCACCTAAACGGTCAGCGAATTAATTCTTAACAGTGCCGCCGCCGTTGTATATAAAGTGATCAAATCGTGGGGTTAAAAGCCACAATTTACCATGGTTTAAAAAACCAAACACACACAAAAATGAACCCGTGGACCGAAGAAGAAGAAATGGCCCTTGTGGTTTGCCACAAGGATGCGTCGAACGACCCCGAAATTCAACTCCTCCCCCCCCCCCCCGGGACGATGGGTCGGCCTTCCCCTCCGAAGGGTTTTGGGCTCGAGTGTTTAGCGACTTCGTTGAACACGTTGGCCACAACACAACCAAGACTGTCTGCGACCTCCAGTTCAAGTGGGGCGACCTCAACATCAAATGTGAGAGGTGGACCACCCTATACGAGCAACAAGTGACAGACGATCCGGAGCTTGACGAGGAGTTGGCTATCGAATTCGCTCAATATGAGTATGAGGTTCAATACGGCAATGCTTTCGACCATGTCGAGGCATGGCGAATGCTGCGCAAACTTTAAGTGTTTTTCTTTGTTTTTAATGTATTTTTTAGTATTTATTAATGCAAGGTTTTTTTTATTTACTTTACATTCTAATAAACATACGGTTAATACAAAACCCTAAATAAATAAACGTTATACATATAAAACAGACGGTTAAATAAAAAAACACTAAAACATACGGGGGGTAAAATGAAAACTTGGCATTTATAAAAAAACACAAAACAGTCGGTACCAGTACGGTAAAGAGCACCAGCAAAATGGTCCACGGGACCATTACCAGCGTGTATGGCGGCGGTGATACCGTGCTGGTACTTGGTACCCGTGGACAATTCGGGTGGCGCCCCGTCCGCCCTAAGTGATTCTTTAGATGATTATTGATTAGGTTTTAAATTAGGGAATATAAGTTATTACGGATTATAATACTATGGACATGCAATGATTGATAGATTTTGTGGTTAGTTAACTTGTGTCATTTGCAATAGGTTATCACGTCAAATTAGATTTTTCAACCTCGGGACCCTCCCGGGGCAATCAGCTAGTTAAATTAATATAGGGAAATTAGAATTAAATAATATCAACTTCAACATTGAAATCTCACAGGCTTAACTTGTATTGACTTTTATTTTACTAGACCAAAACTAATTGTGGTTAACTCAATTAGTTTTCTACCTGATTTTTTTTTGCCAACCAGAACATTTTTTTACATGTCATCTGTGGTAACATATACATCTTCTTTTTTTGGACGGCTAATTATGACAGCAGGCAATCGGTTCGCACTGCCATGACAGCAGCCCAGACTAAGGTCTGCCCCTCGGAATTTACGTTGTCTTAACCGGGCCCGCGTCCTCAGAGTATCAGACTTGGGGGCTGTTTGATTGATTAAGTGATGAATCATTAAGATGGTCTGAATGGTTAAGAGGCTCTGAATGGTTAAGAGCTGAATCATTCAACATCTCGTATTAGATTAATGGTTCAACACTTAATCATTCAATTCAGATGCTGAAACAAACAGTCTGAATGCTGAATGATTCAGACCTGAATGGTTAAGAGGCTACCAAACAACCCCTTGGTCTTATGGCGTCCTCCCAGAAACCGTACCCCCTCCACACGAATCGATCGCTAGAATAGCGGCCGGATTAAGACCGGGGGTGGCTCAGGATCGAACCAGGATCACAACGGACTGGGATTCATCACCATCATTGCCTTATCTCTCAAATGTCTCCCGCGAAAATCAAACTCGGATCCTTTTAAAAGAGAGCCCGATCGCCTACCAAATAAGTTGCAAGTGAAGGACAACATATAGATCCTCTTAAACGTGTAATCAAATGAGATAAAAATAATAATATCCCATCGTGGGTGTCATGTGCAACCTAGTCAAATCAGAACAAAGTACATTTTCAGAGGTAGTACGCCCATGAAATTTCGTTACGGCTTCTGTTTCTCACTTTATTTATTGTGAACACAAACTCTTTTTCTCACGACTCTGTCATTACTATAAAGTTTATTATTAACCTCTCATTTATTCACATCACAATTTGCTATCCATTTAATTCTTCTTCATGGGCAACTGTTTAAATTCTTCTGCTGCTAAATTAGATACAACAGTCACCTCCAGATCCCCTGGTAATAACTTCATTTAACATCGTTAATTCAATCAATTTTATCCTAAGTTTTGGTTTTTATATATATTTTTTTAATTGTGGAAATTTGATTAATAGGGATATCTAATGTGGAGAGTAAAACGGGGTCGTATTCGGGTCCATCGAGTACGACGATATCGAGTTACAGTGGAGGAAGTAGTAGTATTGATAGTATATGTACACCAAGATCTGAAGGGGAAATAATATCATCATCTAATGTGAAGCCTTTTTCTTTTATGGAGTTGAAAAACGCTACACGAAACTTTCGACCCGATAGTCTTCTTGGTGAAGGTGGATTTGGGTATGTTTTCAAAGGTTGGATTGATGAAGTTACTCATTTGGCGTCCAAACCTGGCTCCGGAACTGTTATTGCTGTTAAAAAACTTAAAACTGAAGGCTTTCAAGGTCATAAGGAATGGCTGGTGAGAGTTTTTCGTACGGATTATTTTTTTGTTTTGGGATTGGCTAAACGTACCCCCTAGTGAGTAAAAGTAGCTTAATTTGGGACAGGGGTATATTTGGTAAAAGTAACAAGGAGGGGTACGTTTAGCATAACCCTTTCGATTCCTAAATGTTTGCTAATTGTTTGTTGTTTTGGGATTGACTAAACGTACCCCTAGCAGGTAAAAGTAGTTTAATTTGGGAAAGGGGTATATTTGGTAAAAATAACAGGGAGGGGTACGTTTAGCACAACCCTTTTGATTCCTAAATGTTTGCTGATTGTTTGTTGTTTTGCAGACGGAAGTAAGGTATCTTGGTCAACTGCACCATGCGAATTTGGTGAAGCTTATTGGTTACTGCGCAGAGGGCGATAATAGGCTTTTGGTTTATGAATATATGCCTAAAGGGAGTTTGGAAAATCATCTTTTTAGAAGTAAGATTGATTGATTGATTCTAAGTGATTGTTTGATTGGTGGTATAAGTTTTTAGTGATTCTTATGTAGTTTTGTTTGGATTTGCAGGGGGTCCTCAACCGCTTCCGTGGGCAACAAGACTTAAAGTGGCAATCGGTGCTGCAAGAGGCCTGGCGTTTCTTCATGATGCGAAAGACCAAATTATATATCGCGATTTCAAGGCTTCAAACATCCTTCTTGATTCGGTACGGTTTAATAATATCCCTTCTTTAAATTGCATATGTTGTTTGTTGGTTCTGGTAAATGAACAATTAAAAAACACACAAAGTAGAAATCATTTGATTATCGCAACCTGCGGTTTAGAATGATTCGGCTCTGTTTTCTACCAAAATTAACATTAACACTCATTTTGTTTTCATGGCACAGGATTTCAATGCAAAACTATCGGATTTTGGTTTAGCGAAAGCAGGGCCCACAGGAGATAGGACTCATGTGTCTACTCAAGTAATGGGTACACAAGGGTATGCTGCACCGGAATACATTGCTACAGGTCCATACTCTTAACTCTAAATGCATCAGAACTTGTTCTTAAGATAATTATGAAAGCATATAAACACTTGTTTTCTGACAAAACAGGTCGGTTGACTGCAAAGAGTGACGTATACAGCTTTGGTGTCGTTTTGCTAGAGCTACTGTCGGGTCGTCGTGCTGTGGATAAAGATAAAATTGGTATCGAGCAGGATCTTGTTGAATGGACAAAACCGTATTTAGGAGACAAGCGAAAGTTGTTCAGGATTATGGACACGAAATTGGAAGGACAGTATCCTCAGAAAAGCGCCTTCACTGCAGCTACACTTGCGTCAGAATGTCTTAACATAGAACCTAAATCCAGACCGCGAATGTCTGAAGTTTTAGCCCGTCTAGAAGAACTTAAAGCCGCCAAAAATGATTCAAAAGATCATCGTAAGGTTTCTAGTCCGGTTCCTAGATCACCTGTGGGACATCGTCAAAGGCGGTCAACACCCTTGGGATCTCCCTTGTCGACACCACGAAGAAATACTACTCAAGTAAGATAATAAACAAACATTTGTTGTAACTGTTGTTGTTTGTGTGTATAGGATTATGTATTTAGTATCTCCCACATTGCATATAGGCGATTATGGGTTGTGAATGTTCTTTTAGTCAGTGAAGTAGAAAGTTTTTGTCAAATTCATTGGCTTTTCTAAGTGAATTGGATTGTGTTTTTTATTAACTTAAGGGATGTTTGGATGTGTGTTTCAGAAATGGAAAGTTAAATCAAAATTAAGCGTAAAATTTCTTATATATTTGTCCGAAAAGGTGTGATCAAAAAGCGTCCCTCCCCCTGAGTTTGAGGGTTCTAATCACATGGTGGACGTAGTGTCGGTTTAGCCATTTAAGAGAAGGAATAAAGTGTGTGCGCGTTAGCCAGTAAAACACAGTGCCAGAATAGTTGCAGGCTAAGGAACTGGTAACTGCCAGAGATAGATCGGGAGTAGAAAGCGCGCTCTGATACCATAAAGACAGTGATCTATGTGCAAGTGGTAATTTTATTAGAATGAATGATCAGTACAATAAAAGGCATCCCATAGATATAAGAGCCTAAACAGAAAACAAAAGGTGTGTAACAGTATAACAGGAAAACAACTCCGGAGTAGTGAAGGTTATTTATCATTTACGATCAATAAAACGACACAGTTTCATTTGCGTCCCAGTTTTTAAGCCCATTTTGCCATAAGCGACATCCCACCAGCGCCAAGCAAGACTGCGGCATAAGACTTCATTTGAAGCTTAATGCTACCTTGAAGCTTGGGGCCCATGAAATCTGCTGCAAGAAGATCGACCAACGCCATGTAGATAAGTAAACCTGCTGACGAAGCGTTGAGTAGCCCAACTGCGATTAACGCACTAGGACTATTCTCTTTGTATGTCTTTGCCAACGCGATCCCAAGAGCAATCCCAAATGGAGTTGTTATTGAGAAGAAAAAAATCATTATTGTTTTCTTCACTGTTTTGTATTTAGCCTGTTTATGTTTATTTATTTAGTATATATATTATTTTTATTGTATTTATAAGATTATGTAATGTATATGATAATACCTGAAGAATGCATCCACCAAGCCCCATGCCTTCAAACATTTGATGGAAACAAAGAGCTGCGATTAATGGCTTGATTGTGCATACATTATTTGATGCCCCAACTCCAAGTCCAATCACTATCGAGTGAACAACTATTCCTAGTTCAAGCACCTGATCATCCATAATTGTTAATCTTCACAAATCTTGGTATTTCATAATAGGATTATTAGATTTAAATAATCTAAACGATTAGCTATTGGCCGCCACCGGTCCTAACTAACGAAATGTGTGCTAGCAGTCCCACCTTTTAACATATTGTTCACCTTTTAACTATCATTTATTGGCTGTCACCGGTCCCAACTAATCACTGATGTGCCATGCTTGTGTGTCAAATTCCCTCTTAGAGGGCGTTTGGGATTGCGTTTTGAATCTGATTTTTAGATTATTGCGTTTTGAAAAAGCAAATAATCAATTTTTAGCGTTTGGGATGACGTTTTGAAAAAGCAGATAATCAGTTTTTTAGGCTATCAAAACGCAATAATTTATAAGCAGCTTCACCCATGCTTTTTCAAAACGCATAATTTATTTTGAATGATCAATCCCAAATACCCCCTTAGTATCATGTTAGTTATAGTCCGTTGACAGACAATATGTTAAAGGTGAGATCGGCCGCACACATTTTGTTAGTTGTGATTGGTGGCGGCCAATAACTAATAGTTGAGATTATTTAAATCTAATACTCCTTCGTAATAAAGAAAAAAAAAAGACTCATTGTTTGTTTATAAAAGATAGCCATTGTTTGTTTAAAAAGATAGCCACATATGGTTTATTTATGAAAAGTGGTTACTACTTAACATCATATATTAATGTTTATTTGAAACTAGCTAACCATGGCTACGACGCGATAACGTAGAAGTTGTTGTCCTAGTGCCCCCTTTGGTCCATGATGGTGTCCATGGAGATGCAAGCCGCCATCGCTTGTCATTACTGCCAACGACAAATCCTGCTCTCTTGGCTCAACGTCTTCAGCCGCTACAACGTTGTTCGTCCTCGTATACATACTTGTAGCCATCGAGTCCACCATGAGCGTGAAAACAGCCGACAACATAGCAACAAAGCCCGCGAATGGAAACTTTTGCCACGGGTTATTAGACAAGCAAGGTGATCTCAACATGTCAAAAGAATCAGGCAAAACATGCATAAAACCAGTAGCCAAAATGATGCCCGAAGCAAAAGCTTTGATAATCACAAAAAGGCTACGATCAGGGCTAAGCGCGGGAATGGACTGAGTGATTAAGGGTATGCATACTCCAATGATGCTTGTGGCAAGGGTAACTGCTATACCTATGAGCTTTAAGGGTAAAGCCTTGGATTTGTTGTTACAAGAGTTGTTGGTTTCATCTTCACATTGTGACAAGGCTTTGGTGCATAGAAATGCCATAAATATGATGAAAATTGAGACTCTTTTTGAATTGGAAGCCATGCCTAATTGGTTGAAGATCGATTTCTAAAACTTTGTTCGTTGGGATGTCTTTTGAGTGATGCTAATGGCCGTTGTTACTTATATATAAGTTTGTCACATCATGTGTTGATATGTATATGATAAGGATCCAACATAAAAATTACTATGACAACATATATAACTAATCTATACCACTAATTTCTTTTTCCAATTTTAAAAAATAATTTAAATAAAACCAAACTTATAGCAACTTAGTTTAGCTTCAAAGAGGTGCTTTATTTACATTGAGAATTAACGTGTGAAAAGTATGAAGTTAATTATGCATGAAGTAAAATAATGACGCATGAAGTAGACTGTAGAATGATTATGCAACATAGGGTTAGGATCAAATACACAATAAAAGAAAAATAGGAAGTCGTAGGAAGGGTATCAAACGGACTCCGATTGAACTCATTCAAGCGGCATTGGATATAGAACGCCTAAAATAAACTGTTGAAAACTACCCTCAACTTTTAATCCTGGCCGTGTTAACTCTACTCAACTGCCAATAACTTCCCTAAGATTTGATCTCAGCCGTTTAAAGTCCTGAAATTTGGCGGTTATGCTTTTTGCCCTCGCAATTATAATCTTCAGTGTTTTTCGCTCTTTCTCATACGCTCCTGCAAGTTATAATCAGTTGTGAATGTCCTAAAGGCGACTTGCCACCTATAAAATGGCATGTTGAGGCTTTAGACATATCCTACATCTCCTCCTTCAAGCAAGCAACCATTCATATCTTCGGCTGCATATATATCATTCAAGCCATTACTTATTTGGTTTCCAACTTTTCATTATTAATTTGTCATTTATTAATTCAGTCGCTATGTTATATTCCAATTTCTGTGCTAATTTACTTTCATATTATATGGATCAGTTATTTACTGAATGGATAATATCTGCAGGACAACAATGTTTTTGTGGATGCCAACAGCAGTGGTGTTGGAAACCAAATAACTAATATTTTTGGCTTTTCTGTACAACTTTATATTTAAATTCAGTCGATATGTTATATTTCAATGTATTAGATAATTGGCTTTCATTGTATATTGAGCAGTTATTTATTGAATGGATATTATATGCAGGCCAGTATTGGTGTTGTGGATGACAATTCCAAACATGATAATTCCAATTTATGTGCTAATTTGCTTTCATAATATATGTATCAGTTATTTACTAAATGTATATTATTTGCAGGACAACAGTTGTTTTGTGGATGCTAACAACAGTGGTGTTGGAAACCAAATAACTAATGTTTTTGCCTTTTAGGTACAATTTTATATATTAATTCAGTCGATATGTTATATTTCAATGTATTAGCTAATTAACTTTCATTGTAGATTGATTAGTTATTTATTGAATGGATATTATATGCAGGCCAGCATTGGTGTTATGGATGGCAATTCCAAACATGAGGTGTATTTGATCTTCAAGGTTAAGGTTTTGTTATTGAATTTTATGTTAATTAGTTATGAAGATGTTGTATCTTAAGTTGGTTGTTCCAATAGTTAGTAGATTGATTTTGATGCATGTATTCATTTGTTTCCAACACTATAGTTCAGTGTAAATCAGTTGTTTGTTTTCCATTAAGGACAAAGAGTGCAAGGATTTAAAACGTTAAGGATGATTCTCATGAGTTTTAAAGCTAAAGGGTATCCACTGAAAACGATGTAAACTTAAAGGACGAATTATGTAATTTTTCCATTTTTTTAAGTTCGCAGAAATATTTTACAAAAGTTTGTGATCTCGAAAAACCAACTTTTGGTTCAAAAATGCTTCTTGGAAATTAAATTAAAAGGGGCTGCCACAAACGTAGGTTGAAATTAATTGTTGCTACATCCTTAACAATATATCGAGAACTAATAATATCGCGAACTGAAAATCAAAGTAATCTAGCATACTAGCAGGCTCGTCACAAAAGTCAACTAGGTTCACGACATTTTTACTTAGTAATAAGCCTTATAGCAGGTATAAATTTATTAAAGCAAGCACACACATCTACTGTGTTTACGAAATGGTTCTCGATATTCAACAAGCAAGCGAGCACCTAGGTCAAAAACTCAAAGGGAGGTTCTCGGATTTTGTTTAATCAAGCAGGCAAACAAATAACTGAATTAATTAAGCTGGCTACCAGGCAGGTCAATTAATTTAAGCTACCACGCACAAAACTGAATTAATTAAGTTTACGACATCTACTTTTTGGTTGCGGTTTTCGTCAAGGGAAAGTAGTTCCAGGGTAAAGGTTCACGATTATAAGTTATGGAATTCGTTATTCAAGTTCTCGGTTTTTAAGATTAGTTCTCAGTTTTCAAGATTAGTTCTCAAATTTTCATTGATTCTCGATTGGAAGTTTGTTTTCGGAAGTCTCTTGGTTCTTGATTTATCTTTTGGTTCTTGAACTTGAAGATAGTTCTTGGTTTTGATCCTAGTCATGAATGCAATAAGTACTCGGGTTCCCATGTTAATGTTAGGGGAGTGTTTTGCTGAATGGAAATTTAGGTTCATTCAACATGTTAAAGAAAATGATGCCAAAGTTTGGAGAGCTATTTGCAGAGGTCCTACCTCAATTACTTACGTTATAGATGAAGAGAAGGGTACTACACTACCTAAACCTGAATCCAAATATACAAAGGAAGATTGGGACCAAGTCAAGCTTGATTAAAAGGCTATTAACACACTAACTATGGGTTTAGCACCAAAGATCATCTTAAAATATAGAGAGACTAAATCTGCCAAAGCATTGTGGGATTCTCTGATTGAATTTTATGAAGGCAATGATGACATGAAGCAGAGTCGAAGGGACATGATGCGGCATAAGTTCAATCAGTTCAGTTGCATTCTTGGTGAAACCCTTGAAAATCAATTTGCGAGATTCGTATCTCTAGTAACTGAAATGAAGGCCTCAAACATAACTTTGAACAATTCTAAGGTAAATAAGAAGCTGTTAAATGCTCTTCCAAAGAACTGGGATACGAATGTTGCCCTGATCAACATGACGGAGGATCTTCAACATCTGTCTCTGTCAGGACTCATCTCCATCATCAAAGCTTGTGATTCAGGCGACAAGCAAAAGGCACAAAATCATAATGCCGCTGCTCAGCCACGTTGCACACCTGTTATAGTTTCCACACCTGCTTCGACTATTCCAGTACCTGTTGAGTATCAGGTTCCTGTGTTGGTACGATATATAAAACATGCTTTACATGAGGTATTTTCTGATCTATGCTCTAATGCTTATGCTAAAAAGGCTAAATATTACGTAGGATATAACTCTGAATTAGTAAGAGAAAACGATGAGCTAAAAGAAAAGATTTATTGTCCTAATAGCCGAACTTCAGCTTACAAACTTAGAGTAGAAGCCTTAGAAAAGGATGTCGTTCAATACAATAATGATTTAAGCAATAAAAATTGTCTTGTCATGCATCAGAAGAAAGTTATTGATGAACTTAGTGTTGAGCTAGAATCATTAAAATCAAAATTTTGAAAATGCAGAGTTCCATTTTAGAAAATTTGATGGATCTAGTGAGCGTGTTGAGAAAATGATAAATGCAAAACTTAAATTTAGGGAAAACAAAGGTTTAGGTTTTATGGAAATAGAACCTCTCTACAATCATAACTATATTGGATTACCTCTTTCAGGTGAGGAAACAGAAAATGAGAGAAATATAGAATATGGTAAGGGGTTGGTGGTTGAACCCCCGAAAAGTGTTCCATAAAGATAACTGAACTAGAGGGGTACAAGGGTAACTCATAAAGAAACAACAAAATTGTTACTCCACTTAGCTCAATATCAAAGACGGTTTTTCTAAAAATCCCTAGCATCTCAAGAGTTGTAATCGATTTCGCGAAGGTAATTCACTAAACCTTGTTAGTTTCAGGTCAAATTCTTTTTTAAAGTATCGTATCAATTTAATTTTGTTGCTTAATAGTTAGGGTTTTTAGTTTTTGAATGTTATTGATCTTAGAGAGAATGTGTAGTTAGGGTTTAGAATTAGAAGTATAGACTGCAAATGAAACCAATAAAAGGTATGCTAAATTGCTTTAGAAAACTCTTTTTTTTTGTTCATGACCCATGACTCTATTGAGGTTTGTATTATGTTTTTTTTTTTTTTTTTTGCTGAGTCAATGTGACATTATATCAACTTTTGAGGGGATAACTTATCATGGTAAATTCGAGTGAAGTTAGTGATTACTTTAAGTTAATTGCACAGGTGTTGGACCAATGTAAGATGATACTGAATGACTTAAATGTTGTTAAAATTAATACAGAAGATCTTCTGCTAAAGCAGCTCAGGTAACTAAGAAATTGTTTAATATATTTTAGTTTTTTTTTTTAAATCTCTTTTCAATTAACTTTAAGATCTGAACATATAGTAGCCTTTAAAGGCATACGAAACAATGTATTGTATTCATAAAGTTTTTGTTACGTCGCTTGCAGGATTACAGGATCATTTGAAACTAGCGAAAGAATATGCGGTTGAAGGAATGTATGATACCTCCGTTATCTTCTTCGATGGCACCATCGCTCAGATCAATAAATACTGATATCTCTTTATCTATTGATATTTTTAATTTTAATTTACTGTTTAATAGGAATGCATTGTTGTTAGATCTTCAAATTGTGTTACTGGAATCATTCAAGATGGTTTGTGTGAGAGGTTACAAAGATGTGATAAGTTTTTGAATGGTTGCAACTCCCAAATTAAGTTAAGTGATTGTTTAGTTGATTAGGTTAGGAATTATAGGAGGCATTAGAATGTGAGAGATTGAAGAGATGTGATTAGTTTTTGAATAGTTGCAGCTTACTTAAGTGATTGTTTAGCTGATTAGTTATTAGGTTTAGGTTAGGGAATATGAGTTATTACTGATTAGAATACTATAGACATGCAGTGATTGAGTGTGAGGGATTGGAGAGATGTGATTATGTTTATGTACTTTGAGACTTTGAGTAGATTTTTGCTAGCAATAAGTTTGAATTAAGCTGTATTGATGTTAAATAACTATAAGTAAATGACTATTAGTAACTAGTAAGTTCAATTTTGGTTCATGATTGTTTGAATTAGAAGTTTTTATAGTTTGTTGGTTGTTGAGGGGTGACAGTAGGTTATGAAAAGTATTGACACTAAGGAAGATTGTGAGTTTTAGAGTTTTTTTTTAGATTTATTGAGATGGAAATAAAAATGCATATTTTGGACATCCTAAATCTAATATTTGAACTAGAATTTGTCTATCCCGGTATGCTCCCGGCTAAATCCTAATATTTGCTATATTTGAACTAGAATCTATTTATTCCGGGGTATAAACTAGTTAATATTATATTTCTCTTTTTAAACATTGTAAGTTCTTAAGTTATGCAAATTTTAAAGGAATGGTATAACAGCTATAATTAAAATAAATATATAAATATGTATATTTAAATTTAAATATAAGAAATCATTCATATATAATACTCACATGTATGTGTATGTAAAGTTAAGTATATACAAGCACTTTCAAACTTATAGGGTTTCCATCAAAATAAGGCTAAAGGAGTTCATTTTCTTGTCATAAATGATACACTTATTTTTACAAAAATGCATAAATTTTATTCTTATAAAGAAAAATATAATAAGTATTTGTTTATGGTCCAAGTTTTTCAAAACGTCGACTAGTTAACTGCTGTCAGACACATGACCTCGCCTTTGAAGTAACTTGACCCAAAACAATAGGGTTTCCATCTAGCTCCTTTTGCAGACAAGCGATAGGATTTCAATACACTATATCAAATTGAACCAAAATTTGATTAACCAAATCGTAACGGACATAATCAAACTGAACCTAACAAAACAAAAATTGACAGTTAGAGCCTTCTGATAACTGACTTTTATAGTTCAGCTCAAGTTATGCTTGTGCCACTGAACTTAACTATAACAACCCAAGTAACTTGTGTCATGTAATTGTTCGCTTTGTCCTCATAGGTTGCCTATCAAGAATTCATGGTTTTGTTTTCACACGACGAATTGTTCCTCCAAACAAAACAAGCACTGGTAGAGAAGGTTTTAGTCCACTTATAAGAAGGCTTTGTTATCCCCTCAACCAATGTGGGACTTATATTTGTAACAACCCAAATAAGTCGTGTCCGGATATTGTCTATTTGCCTATGAAAGATTTGCCAGTCTAGAAACTCAAGAGATCTTGGTCCCATAGTAATAATAATAATAAAATAAAAATAAGGTTGAGGTGTCTAGTCCCGTAATGAACAATTCTAAAATAAAGAAAAACAGTCAAACTGTTAAAGCCAACATTCAGGGCCTGTTTGGTAGCCTTTTAATGAGGCTCTGAACCATTCAGCTCTGGATGGTTCAGCATTCAGACTGTTTGTTTCAACCTAAAAAAGGTTTTGAATGGAATGGTTAAGAGCTGAACCATTCAAACTTGGTGTATAGCTGAATCATTCAACACTTAATCATGCAGAGCCTCTTAGCCATTCAGACATCTTAATGATTCAACACTTAATCAACCAAACAGCCCCTCAGACTTGTAGTTTTTATATTGTGGTTCCTTGCTCTCATTGAATCATTTGTAATTCTAACCGCTCTCTAACTGAGATCAATCTTCTTACTTGCTGCCAGTAGGATTCCATCTTGCCGACTTATTATACCTTTATTTGTTCATCGAAGGCTCGAAGTGTGCTTAATTTATGCTTGTATCAACAAGGAGAAGAAATTTGCCGTTCAAAAAAAAAAAAAAAAAAAAAAAAAATGAGGTATGCTTTTACCAAAGCCCATCTCACCTGGTAATCTATAGGGGCGGCAATTATTGACACGACCCGAAAACCGACCCGAACCCGACACGAAAAAAAATAGATTTGGGTCAACTAACACGACCCGTTTAAAAAAACGGGTTGGGTTCGGGTCAACTAACACGACCCGTTTAAAAAAATGGGTCGGGTTCGGGTTGACACGTATATAAAATGGGTTGACCCGTTAACCCGTTTAAGTATTTAGAAAAAAAATATATTATGTTTTTGTTTTTCTTTTTCCATTTCTATGTACATGGTTAGTTATAATTGTGTTATTTTTGGCACACTGTATTATTTATTTGTCACACTTATATACTCACCATTAAACATTTTATTGATAACCCGCTTACAACCCAACAACCCGCTTATAACTCATGAACATGTATTACTCATTTAAAAATATGGGTTAAACGGGTCGTCTTCGGGTTGACCCGGATTTTATGTGGGTTGGGTTAGGGTTGAAATATTTGACACGAATAATAATATGGGTCGGGTTCGGGTTGCACATTTCAACCCATCAACCCGCCAACCCGCAACCCATAAACCCGTCAACCCATCAACCCGACACGATTGACACCCCTAGTAATCTAGGAGTCAAGCTGTAGAAAATACTTGTGACGTTTCGATTTGCGAGTTAGTATTTTTGCTCTTTTTTGTTTTTTTGTTGATGACCTATCATTCAATTCAAAATTTTATATATTTATCATTGTAACATTACTCACCCAATGTTACGGTCAAAACAAAATTAAACTAAGTATGCCATCTTAAATAAATTGTGATCTCCAAATCTCCAATGCATTATGTTCAATTCCACTTAAAATTAAGTGGTCCTACCATTGATCTGCCAACGTAGACGTTGTCGTCCTATTAAGTGGAGTTGTATTTACGTTGTCTAGAATTCAATATGTTAGGACATGACTAATTGCCATTGTATTTATGTTGCCAATCAACTTCTTCCAAATTCATATAAATACAAAAATACACCAAAACTTCTTAAGTATTATATACATCATTGTAAGATTTATTATTATTATTATTATTATTATTATTATTATTATTATTATTATTATTATTATTATTATTATTATTATTATTATTATTTAATTAAACCTTTGTTTCTTTACCTTAATCTTCACAATTTTTATAAGGTGTTTTTTTTGCTAAAGCTTTTACCCCGGTTTTGACGTGTTTTTTACCATATCGTTTTACTGCACCGTTTACACATGTATGTTGTATGTCTATATTGCTAATGACACTTTTTTTCTTGGTATATTGGATTTAAACAATTCCAACTATGAGTTATTGGCTACTAACTTGCTACCAGTCTCAACTTTAAAAATCAATACTAATGGTCACACCTTTTAACATATTTTCCACCAACATACCATTACTACCAGGGCCCGTTTGTTTCACGTAATCCATCGGAATTGGAATCAAAAAATATTGTGTCAAATATAATATTTGTTTGGTTAAATAAGGAATTTGAATTGGAATTGATTCCTCCAAATTCCACCAACCTAAGGAATTCAAAAAGGGTTATATTATCTACACATTCCTGAAATTTTTCAGAAATCCCCTATATGGGTCGTAAAGAGTACCATGACCTGTATAGCGTTAAAACTTAAATATATACGGCCTGTGGAGACATTTACGGGCAGTATATTTGTACGAGGTATTGTCCCAATCATTGGCAATAAATGCCAATCATTGGGTGGGGCACATGCATACAGGGGCGATGCTTAGTTGGGCGGGAGGGGGCGGCTGACCCCCCGAATTTTCATGCAGAAGTTCCGATTATATAGTATTCGTATAGAAAATTTTGGAAATATAGGGTTTCGACCCCCCGAAACTGGTTTTCGACCCCCCAAAACTAGTGACTTCGGACCCCCCGAACTTTCGGGTCAAGCTTCGTCACTGCATACATATCTTTGGCTGACACATTTATACACGACCCGTGGATGGTTTTTATTTATTTTAATTTATTTCAAAAAGTACAAAACTTCTTGTGGAAGCTTTGTTTTTCCACGGCTCTTTGAAAGCTCGTTTACAATTTTTGTTCAATTTTATATATTAAAACCAACAAGAATTACAAGTGAGGCGCGGGTAGACGGGCAACAAGCTGCGCCGCAACCCCCTTTTGAATAGCAAAGCCTACTCTATTAAATATAAAGCTTGTGTCCTTGGCCGCAGGAGAGTTACTCTGCACCACCTTCTGCACTCGATCTAAAAACCGGATTGCATCGGGAGCAAGGCCCCCAAATGTGTCAAAAGCGAAGGGCACAAAGACGTGTTGGTTTTCAAGACAAGCAGCTTCATGTTTGTCAACTTTCTTGGATTCAGCTTTTAAAACTGCTTGCCCTGCCACAAACCCCGAATCCCGAAGTCCCACCAAAGGAGACACCCCTGTGAGATCAACGCACGCGTGTTTGCCCTGCGCCCACCCGAACACAAGGACATCCGCTGGTCTTAGGGTGGACCGCCCCTCAAGTGGATCCGTCAAAAAATTAACCGGGGCTTCTTTCCTAGCTGAAATCCCTGCTCTTAGTAAGACGTCCCATAAGACATCCCTGACCAGGTCATGTCTGTATTTAAATCCTGGCAGCTCCTTACAGTGAAGGGCATGCTCCTCAAATTTGTCTAAACATGCCTTTTTGCAAACTGGACACGGCTCATCAACTGGGAACATGGGAATCATGAGTCTATACTTAAGGATAGCCCAATATTCAACAGCCGACATGTGTTGTCCAAGCCCATCGATAGGAAGGACAGTCAAGAAATCCTGGGCATGCGCTCCTTTAAGGCATTCAAGCACAGCTTTCTGGCGCGGGGACATAGAAAACTTTTCTCCCATAGTTTGAAGGATTTTACCGGTAAAAGCACTCGCCAAAATATTTTGAGGTTTTTTGGGGGCGGTGTCCTTATCCATAAACCCGCCCAAATCAAAGTCCGGGAGAGAGCTGCGAATGTTGTCCAAGGCACGCTCATAATCCAGGTCCATCCCCACCAACCCGCTATTCCTTAAGATGTGGTCTTGAAGGTCCCAGGACTGCACCCGAGAGGCCACAAAAGCATAGGCAGATACGTCCTCCGCCGAACAAAGGCCAAGCCCTCCCAACCGAATCGGCAAAGTCGCTAAACGCCATTTTATATTTATATTTTTGTTCTAAATATAAAATAACATAACAAATATTTTTTGGTTATGTATTTGACTATTCTTGGTTATGTATGGCTCAAACTATTTGTTCTTGATGCTTAGTCCACACTTAGTCATTAGATCAAACTCCACACTTAGTCTTTGTATCCGACTATGTGGTAGTTAATCATCATTGTTGCATACGACTGTATAACTCTTAACTATAATAATTATAATAAGTCACAAATAATTATATATATATATATATATATATATACACTAAACAAAAGGGATATGACATATGACACTATGTGAGGCCTTCACACCCTTGATTTTTCACCAAAAATCTCTTTTATTTATATTTTAAATAAAGATAACTATAAACTATTATTTTAAAATTTCAAATATGTTAATTAATATTTTTATTTTTTATCCTTTCCTTATTTTTCCCTCACAATTTTTAAACAATAGTAACTTTTATGTATGACATTTTTTTTAAAAAAATATGCTAAATTAACGAGTGTTTTATTATCTTTTCAACGAGCACCATTGTGCTATACAAAAAGCGGGTAAATTTTTTTTTTAGTGGGTTTTTGTTTATGGAGAAAAAAAAAACACAATGTGTTTAGGTAATTCATTAATCATGTTTAGGCAAATCCCTAATCATGTTATGATAGTATTTATACTTGTGAACGTACTATTACATATAAGAACCCACAAATTACATATATATTCACAGATGTAGTCAGTTTGGTAAGAATATATTGTTTTGTATTTTGATTCTTGTTGCTAGTAAAATTGATTATAAAGGTTGCTATGCTTGTTAGATGTAGCCTATGATAATTAATCACCTCAGCATGCACGTCTTTTAAATCAATTATCATCATGACATATCTTGATACCAATTTGGTGATTTTTTTTCACAGGTTCACATCACAGATTTAGAATGTCTTGAGTAAGTGACAAAGTTGTACAAAGGCTTCACTTGAGCAAAAGTACGTAGAATTTAAAGTAGGTTTTATGAGTTATAAAGTGTTGATCATTTACATTTTTTTTTCTTCTAAAAATGACTTATTGCTTTTACAGTATACAAATTTTATCATTTTATATTAGACTAGGTTATGTACCCGTGTGATACACGGGTTGAACAATTTAAATTATATATATTATATATAAATTTAAAATATAATTAAGAAAAATTAGATTACATATTTTATTTAAAATAAAAAAAGTTGCCTTTACAACCGAAAAAAATATTAAACATTCATCAGCCCCTAAATGATTTATTGTAAAAAACATTTTTATTCACATAAAACTTTTTTCAAACATTCCAAAATGTATCTTTCATACCGTGGCTATTACCTTATAAGACTGCAGGTACAACAAAACAAACAAATCAAAAGAGTAATAAAGGTAAATCTGTTTAGGCTAGGATATAAAAAATGAAATTAATTTAAAAGTATCTCCTTATCCGTTAAACCATCCCAATCGAGTATTGTTCATTTTGGAATTTGACATCAAGTTTATTCCAAAGCCAAAGTATTTCTAACTTTGAGTGTATAATCATTTTTTTTCTAACGTCAAGGTCCTTAAGCATAATGACATTTACTGGTTCAATTTTACTGTATTATAAAAAAGAATGTGTTTTATTTTATTAATGATTTCAGTTACAACTATGATTATCAATATAATTGATAAAATTCAATTTAATAAATGTATAATATTCTTTTGCAAATTGATTATTATATTTAAAATTTGAATTTATTGTATTAAATAATAAAATGAGAGAATTCATGAGGGAGTGTCATGTGTTCCTCACGTGTTTTCTTTTATTAATGATTTCAATTACAACTATGATTATTAATATTTTTTTTTTGGAAGGTGTACTTCAGCGGTGAAACCAATCGACAAACAACCCCTCAACCCGAGTTCGAATCACTACCCATGCACCAGTGTCCACTTTGAAGTTATCTCAAACCATTACAGGGAATTTTTTCGTGGTGTGCAGGATTCGAACTCAAGACTAAGCCCGGGCGGGAACCCTCCAAAGAGGTAAACCCTGGCACCTCTCCCCAGCTAGGCTGGAACTATGATTATTAATACTTTTTTTTGGAAGGTGTACTACAGCGGTGAAACCAATCGACAGACAACCCCTCAACCCGAGTTCGAATCACTACCCACGCACCAGTGTCCACTTTGAATTTATCTCAAACCGTTACAGGAAATTTTTTCGTGGTGTGCAGGATTCGAACTCAAGACCAAGCTCGGGCGGGAACCCTCCAAAGAGGTAAACCCTCCCACCTCTCCCTAGCTAGGCTGGAGGTCATTGGCACTATGATTATTAATATTAATAATAAAATTCATTTTAATAAATTTATAATATGCTTTTGCAAATCAATTATTATAATTAAATTTGAATTTGTTGTATTAAGTTAAATAATAAAATCAGAGAATTCATGAGGGAGTGTCATGTGTCCATTATGTGTTTTCTTTTATTATATAGTGTATATGTAGATATAGATGTAGATGTAGATTTCAGTTACAACTATGATTATTAATATAATTAATAAAATTCATTTTAATAAATTTATAATATGCTTTTGCAAATCAATTATTATAATTAAATTTGAATTTATTGTATTAATTAAATAATAAAATGAAAGAATTCATGAGGGGGTGCCATGGGCGGAACCAGAGGAGGGTCAGGAGGGTCCGTTGACCCTCCGACGACCGGACTTGTAGTAAACAAGATTGATCTTAAGAGAAGTTTTTTTATAATTGGACTCGTTGAAATGCATCAATAGACCAGTTAAAATGAAGAAAAAAGAGTAGCAATAATGAGAATTTTATTTTTTTCGGCCAGCGCCTACCTCTGCAACTTCTTTCTGAGTTGAGGTTCTTTTTGAAGAGATGAACTTAAAAGATCTTTTATATTTAATATAATATAATTCTTTATGCCTAGTATTTAGAAGAGGTTTACTCTTTAGAATAGGTTTACTGTATGAAAGTGTGAGAAGGTGATAAAAGGTACCAACCAATGTCAGCCTTATCAAACCATTTCAATATAAACGATCTAAATTTAATTCTTATAGGGTCCTTATTTTAACGTGAAATCTATGCATTAATTCTCCTTTTACATGTTTGATTCCTACTTTTACATGTTTTTTTAATTCGATATGGATCCTCAACTTACACAATTTTTTGATCGTAAAATTAAAAAAAAATATATATCTAATTAACTAAGCTAACATTACCATTCTATTAATAAACCATGATACAAGAAAATATTATATTGCGAAAATTTTATTCCGACCCTCTACTTGAAAAGTTCTGGTTCCGTCACTGGGGGGTGCCATGTGTCCCTCATGTGTTTTCTTTTATTATACAGTGAAGATGTAGAAGTGTAGATGTAGACTTGTCTATCCCGAGAAACACCCGAGCGATAATCTAGTATTCTCATATACGTGATATGCGTGAATGATTCCCGCATAGAGAACAATTGTACAACCAAATCAAATATAACCAAAGGTAACTTTATAATAAGTTAATAATTAGTTGAATTGTATAGCAAGTTTCACTTTGTGTACATTGTATTATTAGGTAGTGATAGGTGATGTGAGGATTGATTATTTTTATATTAGTCATTTTGATAACCTGCCTGTCTTATTTAAAAAGATAAGCTGTGATCTCGTGCAACTGCTTTCATTTTAACTTCAAGTGGTCCTAATATGGATATATTAATACCAAAATATATCAATTTTTATTTGTTAACGTACAAGTTGTGGTCCTGTAAAGTTGAGTTGTGTGTACTGTTTAGCTAGTTTGTGCAATTTTCTAACATTCAATTTAATAGGAAACGACTAATTGCCAATGTATTTATGGCGACAATTAATTTCCTTCTTTTTTTATTTTTCTTAATACTCATGATGAAAAACTAAAGCATATTTTATGTTGTGTAATAGCAGAAGGAAGATAGAAGTGTGGGACTAGAAGTCTAAAACACTATTGAATTCAACATGAAAAGTACAAATACGTGTTTTTTCAGAGTAATACATTTTGACATTGTCACATCTTGAGACTTTTGCATGAATATTTGTTGTTTGATCAAATCACTTGTATTATGTTTGAATGTTATTGGATTAAATCATTTAACTTGAGTGCTTGTTATAAAAAATCATTAATCAATGTTAAAGAAAAATATAACTAATGGTTATATTGCTCAATTAACACATTAGTTATGAAAACACAAATCAACATTCAATGCTTGAACACGACCAAATTGTTTAAATGGAAAACCAAAATTAAATTCAGTCAAAACATAAAGGGTTAACAAAATTTAATCTCAATATCCTAGGTTAAACAAGAAACGGATATATCTAATACAAACCGTACACCCGTAGAAGATCACGGGTGGTTTAGGCGTTCATCATCATCGTTGAATCTTCAATGGCTGTTGTGCATCTTCTTGGCATGAAGTTGTAAGCTTGAGGGATGTTTTGAACTCTAAAAATGACATTGGGAAAGCTAAAATACGGCTGGGGAAGTTGTAAATTTCTAACCTATGGCTTATATAGGGATATAGAATCCTGATCAATTTTCATAACTTAACCGACATAGGGCGTACATTAGGCATTTCTTCACTGATGTCCGCCCTTTCGTACTCCCTTTTGTTGTTTGTGATTGCGTACATTACGCCCTAGGGAGCGCAATCTACGACCTCCTTAGTTTCTTCTCCCATTCTTTGTTTCTTGATTCTACTTGTCTCCCACTTACTTTCAAACGCCCGTTTAGCTCCCGAAAATATACATTTAAGCCTTGAGCAGCTGCAAATTAAGCAGGTGTTTGGGATTGTGTTTGAAAACAACTTATTGACTTCTTCAAAAAAAAACCAATAAGTCAATAAGTTGTTTGTGTAATTCAAAAACACTTTTGGTTTTGAATTTTCAACAAGGGTGAAAAATCTATTTTTAAGAAGTCAGAAATCATAGCTTTTGCTTTTGGCTTTTGGAAAAAAAATTACAAATCTACCATTGAAGGGGTAGGGTACTACTTCTCGCACGCAGGCGTACCCTACCCCACAACATTGCCATTTTCATATACCCGCGGAGAGCTTTACCATTCGAAATGACAACTCCAAGCTCATTATACGCCTCCGCGGAATCCAGCTCACATGAGGAGTACAACCTGCTCGCGTGAGCCCATGCGCCAAACCTGGCGATGCTCACCCGTGGAAAGTGACAGCTGGCGTTCAGGTGCAGCTCCCTTTAATGTGACGCATTTTTAACAAAACCTTCATGTTAGAAAAACCCTCCTCGCAAACCAATTACTACACATTTGTAACACAATTTTCAACGCATTTCCTACGAAAACATGGTGTAGGAAATTTGTGACGCATTTCCTACGCAATTTCCTAAGAATTTGTAGATATATTGTGTCGCAAATTTGTTAAAATAATTATAGATTTTTTTTCGTCACAAATGAGTAATAATATTGTTAAAATTTGTGACGCATTTTTTTATGTAAGAAAATTTTGTAGCAAAATGCCACTTTTCTAGTAGTGTCTTGCGATATGGACACATGAGCACACATTAAAGGTAGTTTATTTTTAAGATGTAGAGATGTAATGTAGTTTATATCTAAGATGTGAAAACGTAACGTAGTTTATATGTAAGCTCTGGTATTGTAGTGTAGTTAATGTGTAATATACGGAAATGTTGTGTAATTTATTTGTAACATGTGAAAATGTAATGTAAGTTTTTTTCTAACTTAATATCGCTTTTAGAACCTAAAAAAAACCCTACTAAGACCTACTAGTGTACAATATTAGGCAAAACAACCAACTCACTAATACCATCAAGGCCGAATAATGTACGATAATTATACACATTTATCATAATATCATTAGTCCCAAAATGACTT
Organism: Ambrosia trifida; assembly: GCA_028751855.1. Lineage (NCBI taxonomy): Eukaryota > Viridiplantae > Streptophyta > Magnoliopsida > Asterales > Asteraceae > Ambrosia > Ambrosia trifida. Next base: position 74,216,207 of record CM054122.1, read on the forward strand.
GTTATGACTAAGGGGCCGTTTGGCAACATCTGAATGGATAAGTCCTGTCTCACTTTAATTTGCCGTAAAGTTCATATGTTACGGAAACATTATTACTATAACAAATAGCGAATAAGCATGTGATCACGACGCTTTCTTGCGACGCCAAGTTTCCTCATCACAATAACAAGATTCACGTACTTCCCAAAACAAGGCTTTACTCAAAGCAAAAGAACATTCATACTCGAATATGTTCAGTTTTCATGCATCTATAGTTTCTTTTCATGAATACTTGCAAGCAAAAGCAAATTACATGATCCAAAAATGGCAACCATCCATTAGTTCTTTAATATTATCAATGATTATAAATATGTACTTAATCAACCATGTTCATGAGTACTTAATTACCATGTCATCGTATCGCAATCTTATTAGCGTTATCGTCCCAATATGGCTGCTCGGACTTGTACATTACGCGGCTACAGAAGTAAGTTTTAAGATGTTTTAACGAACATTGATTTTCCCTACAGAAACAAACCTTTCGTCGGAAACTTCCTTAGTTGGTTTTGTCTATTAGACGGAAAATGGACAGAATTTCCGACCAATTTTTTTCGTCGGAACTTTTCATAGGAAAATCAACAGATTTCTAATAGTGATATGTGGTGTTCATAAGATTAACTTTGTGTTGCCTTTTGTTTTCAGTGGGTGAATCATGGTGGGGGGATAGGTAACCGGAGATTCGCGGAGGATGAATATCTAATCAACCCATCAACGGTGCACATGCTCAAGCTAAGGTGGAAGTTCTTTACCGGAAGAGACATATCAGCGACGCCAGCTGTCGCTGGCGGCGTCGTTTACTTCCCGTCATGGAACGGATACTTGTATGCATTGAATGCCTTCACTGGTGCTCTTATTTGGCAGCAGAATATAAGCCAGCTGACTGGATTGCCTGGAACTGGAGTGACCGTGAATGTATCCGTCTCAAGAACCACTCCAGTTGTTACTCGCAATCTTTTGATAGTTGGGATCTATGGGCCTGCTGTTGTTATTTGTTAAAAATGTAAGGTATTACATTTGTCCAATTTTATGTCACAACAACTTTATTATTTTTACACGTTTTATGTTTTTTATTTTGCATGATATGAGAATGGGCCAAGTTGATCAGTTTGCTGACTAAAGGGATTGCTGACTAAAGGGAAGCCCAAGAGTTGAGTCCAGTTCGAGATAAAGGAAGGCCCAGATAAAGCCCGGCTCATTATTGGATGGCTCGGATTGGATTGCCAAGCTGGCAATCCGGTGTTATAAATCAAAGGCTTAGATTAGCTAAGATTGTGTTTTCACGATCTAATCCTACGGTCATTAGTGGCTCGGGTGTGCTACTTACCGAGCCTCATTTGTGTTATATAAATACCCTTTCTCGAGATCAGTTCATTTTTTAGCTCATTTTGTACGTTTAGGGTTTTCTTTCTTTGTGCTTTATCTCTCTGATCTCTCTCAGATAACCTAGGGTTTAGATTGTGTGTTTGTGTTGTTCATCTCGAATAACACAAGTTCGTCTGTAGATCTGTTAGGGTTTATATCAGATTATTGTGTTAATAATCTGTAGAGTGTGAGAGTGATTGTAGTGAGATTTCTTTTGTATGTAATTGATACATTGGGTATTATTTCTGGGTTGGGTTCATAATAAAGAGTATTTTAGTTTTGATCCATGTTTCTTAACATGGTATCAGAGCCAGGTTCTCTGATATTTTTTGGGATCTGATATTCCGCTGCACATCTGGTATTGTTGGATCTGGATCATCTCCCTGGAATATTTTCTTGTGTATCTTGTGAAGCACTGGAAATAAGCGATCTGGTGAGTTAGGAGTGCTGAAGCTTGTTCTCTTCTTGATCTTGTAACCCTAAGTGAAGGTTACAGATCTTGAACTATTTTGGAGGATTGGAGCTTTTTTTCTATTCTTGATCTCGTAACCCTAAGTGAAGGTTACGGATCTTGAACTGCTTTGGAGCTTGCACTCGGTGAGATTGTTCCACTCTTGTTTTTTGTTTAAAAGTCTTGTGTCTAGGAGCACTGACCGGGTTAGGTGGACCGGTATTGGCTCAAGTATTTGGTTGTGTCTGTCTAGGTCCTTAGAGGCTCCCACAATAAGACTTGCGTTGGCACCCTTGAGTGATGAACCAACGATCTTGATCACTGTTGTGGCTTCGCCTGTGTCTGTCTTTCGTATCTGACTTGATTGTGTGTGATTTACTGTCTGTGTGATCTCTACTTGTTTTCTGTGATTGCTTGATTGTGTATTGTGTGATATAGTGATTGATCAATGGTTGATGATCAAGTAGTTGTTCAAGGGGGAGGAGGTAACTCTGAACCTGGTACTAGTGAGACTCTGATAAGCAAATTAGATGCTAGTGATCCATTATACCTGCATCCATCAGATTCTAGTAATTTGACCATTGTGTCTATAAAATTAAAAGGGTCTGAAAATTACAATGTGTGGGCTAATGCTATGCAACTAGCATTACAGGTTAAAAACAAATGGGGCTTCATTGATAGGTCATGTATTAGGTCTGTTGATAATGATGTGTTAGGTAGACAATGGGACAGATGTAACTCAATAGTACTAACCTGGATTTTAAACTCAATTAGTGAAGATTTATACATGGGACATGTGTTTTCTAAACTTGCTAGTAGTGTATGGTCAGAATTAAAAGAAACTTATGACAAGGTTGATGGATCAATAGTATTTGATTTGTATCAAAAGATTAACTCATTTACTCAAAATGGTAGTCCTGTTTCTGAATACTATCACAAGTTGAACATTATGTGGAGACAACTTGATCAAATATTGCAATTACCTGCATGTACATGTGAAGCTGCTGTAGAGTTTAATAATTTTAGTAGCATGATTAAGCTAATGCAATTTTTGATGGGTCTTGACAGTGTTTACCAAAGTGTTAGAACTAGTTTGTTGATTAAAGATACTCTACCTTCTGTTAAAGAAGCATTTAGTGTCATTTCTAGGGAAGAATCCCATAGAAATGCCAGTAATGCTAATAGAAAAACACAAGGCATTGCCTTATTTTCTAAAACTGATCAGAACTTAGAATTTAATAACACAAACAAGGTGTCTAAACAAAATCTTAAGTGTTCTCACTGTAATAAGATAGGTCACACTGTTGAAAGTTGTTTTGAGGTTATTGGTTATCCATCATGGATGAGGTCAAGGGGTAAGCAGGGTAAAAAGGTTACTGCTAATAATGCTTCTATTACTGATAAACCTGAGAATAATCTAAACAGTTTAACTAGTGATCAGATGAGCAGGTTACTGAGTCTATTAAGTGATAAATCTAAAGATGGTCCTCAAAGCTGCAATGTGTCAGGTAGTTTTATTAGTCCATTCTGTGCTAGTGTTTATTGTAAACCTGTGTTTTGTTTTTCAAGTAAAGATGGGAAAATTAAAATTAAGGGTTGGATATTTGATTCTGGGGCAAATCAACACATGATTAGAGATGAAAGAGACCTAACTGAATATATAGATGTGTCTGAGTTAAACATTAGAGTCAAACACCCTAATGGGACTGATGCACTTGTAACTAAAATTGGTAATGTTAAGTTAGGTGATAAGGTCATGTTGTTGGATGTTTTTGTGGTTCCTGACTATAATATCAATCTTATTTCCATTCATAAGTTGGCTAAAGATAATAAGGCTCATGTTATCTTTGATGAATATAAATGCTATGTTCAGGACTTAATATCCAAGAAAGTCCTGGTGACTGGTAGTCAAGTGGATGGTCTGTATTTCTGTGGAAACTCCTTTGTGTGCAATAAGGTGTGTAGTGATAGTGATTTGTTAAATTTGTGGCATGATAGACTAGGGCATCCATCTGAAACTGTTTTAAACATTTTGAAAACCAAACTTGAGTTAGGGTCTGTTGATAGTCATAGTCCCTGTGAGATATGTCACAGGGCTAAACAACATAGGGAACCCTTTCCTTTGAGTAATCATAAGACCACATCCTTAGGTGACCTTGTTCACTTGGATGTGTGGGGACCATACAAGGTGCCCAGTAGAGAAGGAGATAAATATTTCCTCACTATAGTTGATGATTATTCAAGAGCTGTTTGGGTGTGTCTTATGAAACATAAAACAGAGGTGTTTGATAACATTTGTGAATTTGTTAATGTTGTTAAGACACAGTTTAAGAAAGATGTTAAATGTTTCAGAAGTGATAATGGTTCTGAGTTTGTAAATGTTAAAATTAATAACTTTTTTAAAGAAAAAGGTATTTTGCATCAAACATCCTGCACATACACATGGGGTGGTTGAGAGAAAACATAGACATCTTTTAAATGTGGCTAGGGCATTGTTATTTCAAAGTTGTGTACCAATTGGTTTCTGGTCTGAATGTGTTCTGACTGCTTCATATTTGATCAATAGGACTCCTTCAAGTGTATTAGGTGGTAGAACTCCATATGAACTAGTATATGGTTTTGAGCCCTTTCTAAAACATCTAAAAAGGTTTGGGTGTTTATGCTTTTGTACTGTGTTAAATGATCCTGATAAACTTAGTTATAGAGCAGAAAAATGTGTTTTTTTGGGGTATTCAACTGTGAAAAAAGGATATAAGGTTTTTAGTTTGGATACAAAAAACATTTTTTATTCTAGAGATGTAAAATTCTTTGAACATATCTTTCCTTTTAAAGAAGAAAATGTTTATAAAAACTATGATAGATATGATCATTTAAACATAACAAACTTGAACTTTTTTGACATGTATGAAAGCATAAACTCAGACCTAGTGGAAGATCCCGATGATGAAGGAAAGGGCATAGGTAAGAATGAACTAGGGACACATGAACCACTTGAAACCTCAGCTGAACAGTCAAAAGATACTGATGGCTTGGCTGGTTCACAGCAGCCCAGTGTCAGTTCAGCAGGTGAAAAGGATGGTTCTGTGAGGACTGGTGATGAAATTACTTTCAGTTCTGAGGGAAATGACCATCAGCCACTAGAACAAACCATTACTAGAAAGTCATCCAGGAGTTCTAGATTACCTAAGAGTTTAAATGAGTTTATAGTTGAAGGGAAGGTCAAATATGGATTAGAAAGATCAGTGAACTATTCTCATTTATCTGTTAATAATAAATGTTATGCTGTTGCTTTGAATAAAAGTCTTGAACCCAAACACTTTAGTGAGGCTGTTAAAGATCCTAATTGGATTAATGCCATGAATGAAGAGATTGAGGCATTACATAGGAATAGTACTTGGGACTTAGTTGAATTACCTAAGGGTAGGAGTTTAGTTGGTTGTAAATGGATATATAAAATAAAATACAAATCTAATGGTGAAATAGAAAGGTATAAGGCCAGACTTGTAGCCAAAGGCTATAGTCAGAAACATGGCATAGATTATGAGGAAACTTTTTCACCAGTTGTAAAACTGGTTACTGTTAGATGTGTTTTATCCATAGCTGTCCAGAATAACTGGGAACTTTTTCAACTAGATGTTAATAATGCATTCTTATATGGTGATTTGTATGAGGATGTTTACATGTCATTGCCTGATGGTTATTATTCTAAGGATGAAAATAAAGTGTGCAAGTTAAAGAAATCCTTATATGGGCTTAAACAAGCCCCTAGGATGTGGAATGATAAACTTGTGGGGGTTTTGATAGACTTAGGATTTAAGCAAAGCAAGTGTGATTATTCACTTTTTTATAAATTGTCTGAATCTATTACTGTATACTTGTTAGTCTATGTGGATGACATTGTCATCACAGGTAATAGTATTGATGAAATTAAAAATGTAAAGGATTGTCTTAAAAAACAATTTTTGATAAAAGATCTTGGTGAACTTAAGTATTTCTTGGGGATAGAGGTCATAAAACAAAGTAATGGCATTTGTTTGTCTCAGAGGAAATACTGTATAGAACTGTTAACTGAGTATGGCATGACTGCATGCAAACCTCTTAACAGTCCTATAGAACAGAATCATGTTCTTACATCAGTGTGTAAAGAACATGATAAGTTATTGACTAATATAACAGCATATCAAAAGTTAGTAGGAAAGTTGATATATCTGGCTCACACAAGACCAGACATATCATATGCTGTTCACTATTTAAGTCAACATATGCATAAACCTTTAGATGGACACCTTAAAATTGCTTTCAAGTTACTGAGGTATCTCAAGAAAGCACCTGGAAAAGGTATATTGATCAAAAAACATGATGTGTTTGATTTAATTGCCTATTCAGACTCAGACTGGGCAAAGTGCCTTGAGTCTAGAAAATCCATTACTGGATTTTGTGTATTTCTTGGAGGGTCTTTAGTTTCTTGGAAGAGTAAGAAACAGTCCACTGTCTCTAGATCATCAGCAGAAGCTGAGTATAGAGCATTGTGTTCTGCTTGCTGTGAGGTGATATGGTTAAAAAACATGTTGTTTGAGTTGAACATAAAAGTGTCATTGCCTATAAAAATGTTTTGTGATAATACAGCAGCTTTGTCTATTGCTGCAAATCCTGTGTTCTATGATAGAACAAAACACTTTGATTTAGATCTCTTTTTTCTAAGAGATCAGATATCTAAAGGTGTTATCAAAATTGAGTATGTAAGATCAGAGGATCAGATTGCAGATATCATGACTAAAGGCTTACTTGTTCATCTACATGAGGTAATGTGCTCTTATTTAAATATGTTTGACCCATTTGGTGGATAAAATTGTGGGGGGGTGTTAAAAATGTAAGGTATTACATTTGTCCAATTTTATGTCACAACAACTTTATTATTTTTACACGTTTTATGTTTTTTATTTTGCATGATATGAGAATGGGCCAAGTTGATCAGTTTGCTGACTAAAGGGATTGCTGACTAAAGGGAAGCCCAAGAGTTGAGTCCAGTTCGAGATAAAGGAAGGCCCAGATAAAGCCCGGCTCATTATTGGATGGCTCGGATTGGATTGCCAAGCTGGCAATCCGGTGTTATAAATCAAAGGCTTAGATTAGCTAAGATTGTGTTTTCACGATCTAATCCTACGGTCATTAGTGGCTCGGGTGTGCTACTTACCGAGCCTCATTTGTGTTATATAAATACCCTTTCTCGAGATCAGTTCATTTTTTAGCTCATTTTGTACGTTTAGGGTTTTCTTTCTTTGTGCTTTATCTCTCTGATCTCTCTCAGATAACCTAGGGTTTAGATTGTGTGTTTGTGTTGTTCATCTCGAATAACACAAGTTCGTCTGTAGATCTGTTAGGGTTTATATCAGATTATTGTGTTAATAATCTGTAGAGTGTGAGAGTGATTGTAGTGAGATTTCTTTTGTATGTAATTGATACATTGGGTATTATTTCTGGGTTGGGTTCATAATAAAGAGTATTTTAGTTTTGATCCATATCGAGTCTCTGGGCGGCTCGTTTGGTTAACAACCATTGATCCTCGTCCGCTTACTGTCATCACCGCTTCCGGATCCGTTTATTCCAGGTCAGTTAACTCAGAAACGTCGCTAAAAAAATCCAAGTAAAATAACAGTTATACTAAACGATATTTTGGCTGATGTTCTTTTCGATATGTAGGGGATTTTATGTGGGAGTGTCATCCTTGGAAGAATTACTACCTGCCGAAAAATGCTGTACGTTTCGGGGAAGCCTAGTGAAGCTAGACACTAGATCAGGAGCGATTCTATGGCAGACATACACCGTTCCCGATAACGGTGGTCGGCTTGGCGGTTACTCAGGTGCCGCGATATGGGGAAGCAGCCCCGCCATCGACGTATCAAGGGGGTTTGTTTATGTGGCCACCGGAAACCTCTACACCGCGCCACCTGAGGTGACAAAATGTCAAGAGAGGCAAAACAATCAAACTACTAAACCGACCAAACCCGATCAATGCACGGGACCCGACGTTCGGTTTAACTCGATAATCGCGTTCGATATGAACTCGGGAAACGTTGTTTGGTCTCAACAACTTGGTGGTTATGATATTTTCTATTTTGCGTGTTTGGTTCCTAATAATCCTGATTGTCCACCTGGACCTAATCTCGATGCAGACTTCGGAGAGGCGCCAATGCTGCTCACGATCACATCAAACAGAAGGCTGCGTGATGTTGTCGTGGCTGTGCAAAAGAGTGGCTTCGCATGGGCACTAGATCGCGACAATGGTGACATTGTTTGGTTTAAAGTAAGTAAAACAAAGTTCATCTTTGCGACCAATTATACACGGGGTTGTAACGTACCCCCAATCCTATGGTTTTTACTCTCTAATATAGTAATATACCCCCCCTCCCCCCTATTAAGTTAGTCACATCTCTTACATCCGTGTTTAGCTCCAGCCACTCAAAATGTTATTTTTTTCTTGTAGCTTGCGGGACCGGGAAGTAATGAGGGAGGAGGGATATGGGGCGCGGCTACAGACGGAAAGAGGGTATACACCAACATAGCCAATGGTGCGCATTTGCCATTCACACTTGCACCGTCTAACCAGACCACAACCGCAGGTGGTTGGGTGGCTTTAGATGCAAACACTGGACAGATTCTTTGGACCACAGCTGACCCAAGCAATGATTCGGCTGAAGGACCAGTGACGGTAACTAGGGGTGTGGTGTTTGCAGGATCAGTGGCTGCAAATGGTCCACTGTATGCGATGGATGCCAGAACTGGGAAGGTTTTGTGGTCGTATAACACCGGAGCCACCATATACGGTGGAGTGTCCGCAAGTTATGGGTGCATATATGTTGGCCATGGGTATACAGTGGCGGTGGGGAAATTTCATCCTTGGACTCCGGGAAATTATCTATTTGCATTTTGCGTTATCTAAGCGTAATACAAGGAAAAAAATAATAAAAACATTCGTGAAATGATAATAACTATTTGGAAGGAACACCTTTACCACACATCTTAATACCGCTAGGCTCACAGTCTCTAAATCTAGTTTGATACTGCCGAATAGGGCTGGGATGTTACACTAAGACTGGCGGTTTAAAATTATTATCACAAGAAAAATGTTGTATGCATTATTTATATAATTTTTCTTCTTGACCCGTGTGTGGATCGAACATTGTAGTAACTTCTAATACATGTCCTATGAAACATATGATATAAAGGAAAGCAAAAACCTGGTTTTGATTCAGTAAGTTAGTCATGATGAACAAACAACGTTGGTTCGCAGGTTACATTCCACCTAATTAACCCGAGTTCCTACTCTGCTCCTTGCTTAGAAGTTCTTTGACTGTAGTTCCTTGGACCTCCATTACGTAATTTGGAGGTTCAGTTATGAAGCAAGAAATAACATCTCTCAGAGTAATGATGCCGATGACGTCATTAGCATCACTCACAACGTATACCCTATGAACACATTTTGAAGCCAGAGTGCTTATGACCTCCCCAAGAGTTGACCCGAGTTTGCATGTTATCGGCGAAGTGATTTTCTTGTTTTCCTCTGATGTCGCAGCAATGGTGTTAATGAAATCTTTTACCGTCAGCTTCCTAAAACCACAAGATTAATGATCGTAAAGACATGATAGAAACTGAAACAGGTATGCATAGACAAGACTGTACCTGAAGTTGGTGAAAAGCTTCTGCTTGAGTAACAAAAATCTGATATCTTTTATGCTCATGTTACCGACAATCTTCTTTGTCGGGCCTTCGACAATCGGGAGACCTCCAATTTGGTTGTCTTTCATTTTCTTGAAGGCTTCAAGAACTAGTTCATCGCCTTGACTGCTAATAACCTGCGCATGAGAATATTCAAGGAGCAAATTTAGCTCTAAATTTACAATAAAACTAGGGTTAGAAAATAAAAGCACAACTCTTAACCTTATCTTTCGAAACGAATGGAAGGCCCAACTCGGTTATAGGATGAACGGAGATCGTATCAAACCAGTCTCTTCCTTTGCATTGTTCAAGACCCTGAACAACTGCAGACTGAGTTATGAAGTTTTTAATCACTCGGTTACCGGGTTCTATAACAGGCACATTCCTCAGCCGATATTTTGACAGCAGCAATAGGACACTTAACATAGAACTATCTGTCGAGACTGGAATATAAGGGGCCCAACGGTAACTTTTGACGATGGATTTAACCTGAAATCAACGCAGGTCATCGATTTTTATATTGCAGTGACTAAAACAGCCTTTGTAAGGTGAACTCACCTGAGTAGACTTAAACGGCTCTTCTTGAAGGATAATTTTGTAAAAATCCTCTCCCAATTCATCAGCCGCAGTAGGGGCGTCTTTTCCCATTCCTTTTTCAGCAGCAACACCACCAGCAACGGCTGCACCAACTGCAGCGACGGTTAGTCCAGCTGCAGCAACTGGACCTGTGGCACCTAACGCAATAGCTCCAATAGCGCTTGCGGCTCCAGCACCTACCCCTGCAGCGGTTGCTGATGTGGCAGTTAAGGCGGCAGCTGCCAAATCTGCAGTTTCCAACACCCACAAAACTATGGTGGAGTAATCTAGGATTCCAAGGTATCTTTCTTTCCAATCTGTACTGTCTACGGCATCCGGATATTTCACTGGTGCTGATAATATATTGGATTCCGAAAGGATCTTGACAGCATCGGAAATTGTGGTGTCTGCTTGAATTTCAATCACTACAAAGAGAATAACTTCTCAGTTTATTTACTACACCATACGTAATAATGACGTAATAATGGCTAGCCGCTACAGTATTGTTCATCTGTACATGACAGTAATTCTAACATTAAATATTTTAACTTCCTACCATTACGCCTTTGATCAGAGATTAAAATTGGATTCAATGTAATATTTGATGCGTTACATTTGCAAGAGGTATCGTAGGTTTCGGATTTCGTACTTCATGGATAACTTTCTTAATCATGTAATGAGTCCAATTTCATATTTAAAGAAATTCGTGTCTAACAAAATCAATAATCAGATAAGGCATAACGTTTTCTCTAAGAGCGAGAAGTTTTCTTGTGTGAACATTTGAAGTAGAAAATTCGATTAATTAAATTAGTCCATAAAATTACAAAATATACAGGGTCAAACCATCGCAATATTTCAGTTATGTTATTGCAAAAAAAATACGAGCAGTAGCAACCGATTCAATAACTTAGTTGCTACCGAGCTTATTGTGACCGGTTGCTACCAATTTAAACTCACTTTTTAAAATTATTTTCCAACCAACTTTGAGCCAACTAGCACTACCCGAGCCAGGTGCGTCACCCCTTGGACCCGATATCCCTGCCAGGGCGGTGCCCCCTTCGCCCCTGTCAACCTCATATGTACTTTAAGTACCAAATCCATAATAACGTCAAACGAGCATACACTCCACACTCCCTAACTCATATTAATATTTATTACGATTTCTAAATGGGGTGCATGCAAATCCAATTATCCGAAATAGCTCGATGACACTAAAATCACCACATCAAACATTAAACTATATCAATATCAAAACTATATTGAAGGATCACTATTCCATCATCAAAATTTTAACTGAATACAAATTACGAAAAAACGGATACAACCGTAGATATGAATGTTACCTTTGCCTCTAGGCACTTGAGGAAAAGACGAAACCGGAATTCTAGAGAAAGCAGCAGTTAATTTCTCCTGCAATGAAGGAGACAGTTTCTTGCTGCTTTGAACCAACTCAAAGTATGCATCATACTCTGTTTTCTCTTTTGCATCCCACATCTTATCTCTTATTATACGTCCTATGTAATTATTATCTACCAACAATTAAATAAAATAATGAAGAAAACCCATGATTATTTATTTATATAAATCAACCCCAGATTAATAGATTATGTGAAGATATAGTGATTTGAATTGGAAAGAATAAAGAGAATGTTTATTACCTTGTGTTGTATTATTATGTTTGCTGATATGTAGGATCTGAAACAGACAAAGAAGAAGAAGAAGATGAGGATCTGAAACATAGGATGAAAAGATTGTTTAAGGAAGAAGAAGTAACATGATGTAGGTTTTGTTCATCTGCCACGTGTAAATGTTGTATGAAGTGGCGGGGATGGCTGATGGAAATGTGGCGTAGAATTGGTAAAGTAAAGAGAATCAAGTATTTCACTTTTTGTTCCTAAGGTTATTTGTATTTTTACTTCGAGTCCTTCGAGTTTATTTTAAGTTTTTAAGTCCTTTTGGTCTAAGAGCACTCACATCCCATCCATTAAATGTATGTGAGTGTGTTCAACAAATTATATGAGGTGAGTGTAAGTGGTTGTGAGTGGAGGAGAGAGAAAATATTTGGTAGAATCACTGTTCCACCCTAAATATATATTTTAATAGTTGTGAGTGAGGAGAGGGAGAAAATATAATGATAAAAGTATGATTATTTTAATTAGGAGAGAGAAGATTTAGGGGTAAGTAGTGATTTTTAGTGTAATTTGATGGATGAGATTTGATGGATGGGCTGTGAATGCTCTAAGACCACCCGTAGTGGTTAGAAGATTGGGCACTAAAAAGGGGAAATTGGCGCCCCATTCACGCCGGAACACAGCCCCATCAACGTTAATTGGGCGCTAAAGGTGAGTAGATCCTTGTGGCGTGAAATATTTCGCGGGGGGGGGGGGGGGGGGGGGGGCACTTGTTCAACCAATCAACTCATTCCACATCACACCCACCTTCAACACTAACCACTCTCTTTTTTTATTTTTTATTTGAAATTTAGTATTTTTATATAGAAACATTCACACAACATCACACCACTACACATCTTTATTAATTTCAACCCTAGTGGGACCCACCTAACACTTGTCAAAAAATGCCCAACTAAGGAGCTTGAAATGTTTTTACCACTACACATGGTTTAAGTGTATGCGTAGTGGTGGTGCTGTGATGGCATTTTGGCCCCCATAGCGTCGGGGAACACCCCCCCCGAAACGCTATGGGGGCATTATGGTGGTAACGAGCGTTGTGTCTTGGGGATTGGAATTTGAACGTTGAAGATGATGATGATGATGATGATGATGATTATTATTATTATTATTATTATTATTACTATTATGAAGATGATGATGATGAAGATGTTGATGAAGATGTAGTAGTGGTGGTGAAGATGGGGTAGGTGGGGTATTGGACTCTTGCATCTGATAGATTATAGTATTATTATAGATTAATAATAATAATAAACAATAAAAAGCAATGGTTACCCAATCATTTATACAGCCACATAAAACCCCTTCCCACTACACCATCTTTTCCCATAACGCCCCTTCTATTACTTTATAATATTTAATTCTCCATAACGCCCCATAACGACCCTCCACTACACATGCCCTAAGGTAATGTTTCTTCCGAGGTGTGAATTGTGCTGGGTTGATAGGTTAATGAGTCAACTGGTTGAATCATCATTAACTCAAACCGTGTACTTATTTATATTGTGTCGTGTGGAACTCACTTAGAATTATATCATGTTCGGGTTGACATGTTTTATATTTATGAGTGAATAATATTTAGTGATTTTTTTAGAGTTTAAACAATTAGAGTGTGTTTGGGATTGAGTTTGGAAATGCAAACGTGCTTTTGATCAGAAGTGCTTATTGGCTTATTACTTTTTGAAAAGAAGTTTTAAAAAAAGTGTTTGGATTAGCTTTTGGGATGAGAAACGTCAAAAAGTTAATAGATTGTTGTTTTTTAAGTGTTTCACTTAACTTATTGTGAATATTGGTTGTATGGGTGGTAAATTTGTAATTTTTTTTCCAAAAGTCAACAGCCAAAAGCCAGGATTTCTAACTTCTCAAAACAAAAAGTGTTTTTGGGTTACACAAACAACTTATTGACTTATTCGCTTCTTGGAAAAGCCAATAAGTCAATAAGTTGCTTTGAAACTCAATCCCAAACACCCTCTTAGTTGCTCATATCCACATGAGATTTTTGTAATTTTAATTGCTTTTTGCACTTCTCTCTCATTTACAGTTAACAAACTTATGTTAATATATTTAGCTCGAGATTAAAATAAGCAAATTGGAATAATAGGAGAACTGGTGGTTTGAACTAGCAATGTGGCGTTTTGATGGCGCACTTTGCACTTCGCACACTCGCAATGCCGCGAGCCGCTTGAGAGCCGCCTTTGTATTTTTGACCTCGTGCGCGTGGTTTGGTACGTGGCAGAAGACCAGGTAGCGTCCTGGTCTCCGCGGTTGACGTAAACCATAAACTACAAGTGGGGCGCGGGTTTTCATCCGCGGATGACGTGGCGGGTTCCGATGGCACATTAGGCACAAACTTCTGGGTTCAGCCAGTGCGCGGGTCTTGGGTCTGCTTAGCGCATCACCAGGTGTGCGCAGAGGGTGTTCACCCGCGAGAGACGCAGCGAACTGGTATTGCTGTACAGACTCGCAATACGTTCTAGACCTGCTGTTTCTAGTCAGTCTCGTAGACTGTTTCAACTCGTGTCTTAAATGGTAAAGACCATTTTGATCACCATTTAAAATCCATTAATGAAAAATTAAACTCTATTTTATTACAAAATTAAATCTCTTGTTTATGGCTTGCTTAATAGAGTTTAATGAGCCTTTTAATATTGTGAGTATAAGAATGAACATGGTGATGGTGGTTCATTCTAGGTAGTTGAAATATACACACACAAAAGATTGCTCAATTCGGTTCCAAGGAATTTAGAGAGGAGCGCTCTCTAAAGTATTAACAACTTTCTTTTTCCTTACGTTTCATAAACACAAAAACATCCGGTGTAAGGTGTTATCTCTGGCTTAAGTGCCATATCCGACAGTACATCATTGTTCCAGTTGTACTGTTATATTTCCTACGAATAACGAGAGTTTCGTTATTTATTTTATTTTTATTATTAGTTTTAATAAAAAGTGAACCCATTTCCTACAAACATAAAACATCTTGTTCTAGAGAATTTGTAGAGTGCATTTGTTAGAATCCGGTCACGCCAAGAGAATGTTGCTGGCGTTAATCTCCCAAAGTTCGATTATTTTACGGACGGTGAGATGACAAAGAATGGTCTGACTAGAGGGCGAGTGGAGGGCTGCAAGTGCATGGCTGTCGTCTTGCTTACTTGAAAGCTATTGTGGTTCTTGTTGATCTTGCGTCTCTCCAAACATCGTTTCTAACCCCTTGATGGTATGATCAAAACCACGGATCGCAGGGTTAATGCATTGTACACCAACTAAGGTTATAATCCATGAACTCTGAAATTCTAGTAATATTGTACACCAAGTATATATATGACATGTACGTACATTATGATAGGCTTATTAATGAAATATACATGTTACAGATATTCAGGAAAAACAAGAGAAACTATAAGCAGTGGAAACAAAATTGTGTGCACTTTAAAATTACAATGAAAATGTTAGGTTCTTGATTATCATATCTTGGACCCGCCTCCGACGTTTCTGACAAGTGATGTAATTGAAGCTGCCAATGCTGTCCGGAAAGATGGATTTGAGGTTAAAGCTTTTGTTGCAGCTGCAATTGTGTCTGCTGACTGTTGTTGTTGTGAAGCAGAACTAGACATGTTCTTAAAAATATCATGTGATGGTGTTTGTTTCCCATGATATGTAAAGGGAATGGAAATATTCTTGTAGTTGGATTCAATTGAGGAAGAAAGAGATGATGATGGAGAAGAAAAGTTAAGGCAAGTGGAAGAAGAATATCTTGGTGTCATTGTGAAGGTTGATGAGTTTGATCTACTAAAATAGGGATTTGATGTGAGATCAAGGGTGATAGTTGGGTGTGATTGATAGGTGGATATTGTGGTTTTGGGTAAGTAAAATGGGTATTGATGTGCTATTGAGTTGTAACTCGTGCCATGGTGGTTTGAGAAGGTGGTTGTGGAGGTAGCGGTGGTGGAGAATGGGGCAGTGGTGGTGAGACCGAGTTGTGAGGTTGATGAAGTGGATTTTAACATTGACGCTGCGGCTGAAGTGGTGGAAGCCATTGCAGTTGCTGATACCGAAAGCGGGTGGTTATGAGTTCCTTCATAGGTGGTGATTAGGATAGATTTGTCCTCGGCACATCTTTGCACCTGATAATTCAGTTAGAATAAAAATGGTTTAGATTTTGTATAGTAACATTTTTTTATGATACATAAATCTATTATTACTTTTAGTCAACACACAAGTAGGCTTTATTTCTTGTTTTGAATTGTAAAGATATTAAATATCTGATGTAAGAATAGAGGTGGCTAGCTAAATGGCCATATTCAATTATTCATCCAGTATTTTATGTGTCAAATTTAATAATTTTTTGGAGGGTTGGAACGCTAATAGGTCAAATGGTCACACTTGTTAGGTATATTCACCCGTTTGATCTTTTAGAGATAATACGTCACTCAACTGACCCGTTTATAAGTAACGGGTCAAGATTGGATTCTCAAAGACCAAATCAAGTCAATATTAATTAAGAATTATTTACTTAAAATAATTCAAGAAACGCAAGCAGTAGGAAAAAAAAAAAACTTACATGTTTTCTGACTGGACAAGATGGTGAGAGCGTGCATCGGTAATATGCTCGAGGGCATGGATTCCCTTTCGCTATTTTCTGTCCATATTTCCTCCATTGACATCCATCATTCATCTATATTGTTATAATTCATCAAAAGTCAACTTCTTTCTACACTTATCATAACAAGTATCATTTGCATGCATTAATAAACATGTCAAGATTTTCATTCGCGGCGACATAACCAATTTTTTTAGTCGAAGTCATCATAAGGTTCTCTTATATTTTACATCTAGAGTGTTCAACTCACTTCCTAGTATCCTACAACCTAACAATGCACTGAAAATAGATCAAATAATTTGTCGAAAAATTATTACCGTTTGGGTGTCACACACAACTTTTACAGAAACTCTAGCTTTCTTCAAGGGAAGCTGATCCAAAAGCTCATTATCATCACTTCTCTCAGTTTTCAAACCATGAACCGGTGGTTCCACCGTCTGTGTTCTTTCATCCTTCTTCACTTTGTTTGAGTCAACTACAGTTGTAGTCGGTTCAAATTCGCAGCCCAACCCGAGTTTGAGTTCTTGATCATCATTATCATCACTCTCTTGTTTGCTTTTATTGAAACAATTCACCTTCTTTGGATCATCACTCTTATGTGTATAACTTGAAAGTGTCCCAAGGCTTAGAGAAATGAGTTCATTCCCATCACCAGCTAGCTCCTGATCAGGAGTCAGTTTTTCTGAACTTTTTATAACTTCTTGTTGTTGGAAAAAGTCTTTAAAGTGCACTTGCAATGATTTGTAATCCTTCCAAACCATGGATAATTTATGTTTCAGCTTTTGGTTCTCTTCTCTAACATGACCCATCTCATCTTTAGTTGATGAATCCAGAACAGTCTGTAGAACAAGAGCATGAACACGCGATTAATTCTCTGATGAACACGCGAAATCAGTCTACGAAAGCATGTTCAAGAACAAACAAATCACAGATACAAAACATATTTGACTGATCAACATTAAGAAACTAGTCTGGAAATTTTACCTGGGATGCGGTTTTCGATGCTACGGTCTGATTATCATGAAAGTGATTAATATTCTTGATTTTTGGTTCTTCTTCAACCTCAAAGAAACTGAACATAGGTTTCTCCATGTTCAAGCTAGTTTACATGGAACTTGAGCTTAATTTTGACAATTTGTAGCAAATAGCAAAATGTATTACTTATAATAAGATTTGAGATCACCAACTCGGTTTGACCAAAAATTTAGTAAACTAATATTATTTTTCGTAGACTCGTATGTGCATGTTGCTTCTACATGTGAATTAATTGTTATTTTAACGGGGTTCGTTAAACGCATATAAATATAGTAGTACAACATTCATTATTTTATTAAATTAATTAAATTAACAAATGACCAGCAAAAATTTGACATCCTATGGATGTGGTTCATCAACCCCTTTTAACAATGTTGCGATTTCCAATTTTTTATTTCTTCTTTTCTGTTTCTTAGATCGTGTAATGTCGATGTTAAATTTGATATTACAAGTATACATATATAAAGTTTTTTTTTTAAAGAGTGGGGGAAGAGAATCATCTTATTTATTAATGTAGTACTTGATCGAATGTCAATGAATTATTATCATCAAATTGAGAATTATTTTATAAGGGATATATGGGCGCCATTTAATGGTATTTATCCTAGTCCCGACTACTTCTAGAGTGTCACGTTAAAATGGAGACAAAGTACTATAGAACCACCCAATCACTTGTGACACTCTAGGATACTTTTCCTATATGTTTTTTTTTCTTTCATTTTTCATTTTAAAAATCAATAAACTTTAAAAAAACACAAATAAAAATACATTTATATATAAAACATATACATGATTAAACTAGACAACACAATATAAAAACCACAAATAAAAATACATGTATATACAAAACATAAACATTACATAATTAAAAACACAATTAAACTACAAACACACACACACACACACACTAAATGTACAATTAAACTAAAAACACACATTTAAACTAGAAAAACACACAATTAAACTAGAAATAAACTAATCTAAACACGACTTTAACATTTGTCACACCAAAATGTGAGGAAATTCCCCACGTACTGACATTGGTACCCAAATTGGGTAACCCCAATGGCCACGTCTGCGGCCGTGTCCGCACTCTCCTCCTTTAAGGCTCTTCAACAATGAGTATTGAATTGCTCACATTTCTTGTTGAGGTTGTCTCACTTCCGTTGAAGTGAATCAACCGTGCGGTTGGATTCACACATTAGCTCTTGGAATTGAGCTAGTACATAAGGACAAAAGGATGGTCGCGGCGGTGTCGGTGCATCCTTCACTTAGGTATACGCTGTGCAAAGCTATCTCATCATCCTCCTCGGTCTAGTGAACCATGTTTGGTGACGGTGGGGCTCGGTGCGTTTGGGGGTGAAAATGGGTGAAAAGTGAAGGTTCAGTAACAATGACAGTGGAGCTCGGTGAATTTTAAGGGCTTACCTTAGTCATTTTGGTCTTAAATTTACTTTTGTTTTGATTTTTAGATAGAAGCATGATTAATGGGGGTCCTAAGTTGATAATAACTCAATGATTGTATTTTTCTACTACAGTTTAAATACTGAAACTTGATGAGTGTTTAACTTGGCCAAACTTACTTAATACTCCAAATAGTTATTCGGCTAAGCGGGATAACGTTGGACTCACATAAATAAGATGGTCTCAAAATCATTTAATTAACTTTGCCAAAATGATCATTCGGCCAAGTGGGAGACTCTTTGAAATAACCTGTTAATGTGGTCTTATGGATCATTTGAGTAACGTTACCAATGTAACATACTAGTCTCTCAACAATTTCTTGATGGTATTAATTGTAAATATTGATTAGTTTAAGGGGCAATTAGGATTTCCCTTTATGTACCTTTGATAAAGAATACATAAAGTTTTCATAACTGATCACCATTCATGATATTAATATTAATCATAATTTAAGAAAACTCTTGAAGAACACTACACAAGATCTTCTCTCTAATGTGATCCGTCAACACAAGGTATCATAATAGAAATCATGGCTTACTCATCATCTCCAAATATAATCATTCGTACAAGTAAGTTTTACTAATGTTTATTATTTTATTGATTGAATACACATGATTAGGTTCTATACTTTTGACTCGTGTTTAAGGATATAATTGAAGGGGTAGGGTACCACTTTCAGGCGCACCCTACCCGCCATTCAAAAATACCTCCGCAGGAAGTTCTAACACCCGCGGGAATAATCACTTCCAGGACTACCACAGCGCCAAAGGCGCAGGGGCACCAGTTGACAACACCTAAAGACATCCCCCTTGGACACCAACTTGCCTCCCCCCGTCAGATGTCAGCTGACGAGTGGTCAGTCGTCTGACAGCTGACTGTTCACAGCTCGCCACGTGTGTGGAGGACAATGAACCTCCCAACCAGCCAACCGCGGGATGACACGTGGTCCAATCGGAAGAGGCCCTCCCCAACTTGAATCACTTTATCTAACCAAGAGTTAGGATCTAACTAGGTGGGCCTGCCAACTAACCGGCCCGGTCCCCCGACCCGGCCCAGTAAAGGAGAGATGGGCTCCAAAAGCTGAGGCCCATGCATCTCCTATAAAAGGAGGGCTCGACCTCCTTTCTCTCCACGTTGAATACTAGCCAATAAGAACAAGCATACTTGTACTTCCACTTGTATCGTTATTCACACCATATATCAATAAAGATCACCTTTCACAGTGGACGTAGATCTTACAAGATCGAACCACTTATATCTTTGTCCATTATATATGTTTGCTTGCCATTCGTGCATATAACCATAGATCAATCGTCGTTGTGAGCAAAGGATTATACCCTGCTGCGAACACGAGTCGTCACCTCATATTTCACTTAAATCATACCCTACATCTAACCCAGTTATACTCGTTGTTTCTTCATTGGCGCCATCCGTACCGGCTGAAAGACTCACAAAACTTTCAAAACCACATCTTTTACTCACAAAATGACTGATCTAACCCCTGTCGGATCCAAGGGAGCGACCCCCTCTACGGTCGTTCAGACCACCAGAGCGGCAACGCTCCAAACTCCGGATAAGGACACACAGGCAGCAACCATCAGGGAACAAACCCCGCCCCGCGCAGTCACGGCTTCAGAATCATCTGATTCTGACGCACCCAACACACCAATGGACCCTGATGAGTGGCTCTTCCGAAAGCAACTCAAAAACACCAAGATCTATCAAAACATGCTGGCAAAAATCCAAACCAGCAAGTCCAAGAGTAAGGCTTCCCCTTCCGCAAAACACAGCCGAAAGGGGAAGGAAAAGCAGGCTACAAGACCAAAGTCTCACGTCGCAGGTCGCAGCAAGAACACGCGTGACCTAGACCTAGTAGACTCCGCGTCAGAATCCGACGGATACCAACCCACCAGCGATTCAGACGCCACACCCTCAAGAGCCAAAAAGCGGAAGCTGACAAAAACCCACTCGGCGACATCACACCACAAAGAAGACGACGACTTAAACAGACCATACAGGCCTAAGTCGTTCGCTTTAAGCTCTAAATTTTGTCAACGAATAGCCACCGCACCAATAGAAAAACAAGCAAAACTCCCAAGCAGCATCGGTAGATACGATGGCCTGCGAGACCCCACCGATCATCTACATGATTTCGAGTGCGCCGGAACCACAGTCCTTTGGCCTGTACAGGTTTGGTGTCACCTATTTGCACAAACCCTAACAGGCGCAGCCAGAGTTTGGTTTGATAACCTCCCCATAGGAGGCATTTTAGACTTCGATGACCTCATCCAGAAGTTCAAAGATCACTTCTCCCACCTCATGCGGCACAAAAGAGACAAGGCCCACATCCTCCTATGCCAGCGCACAGACAACGAATCCATCGATGACTATATCGTGCGCTACAACAAGGAAGCACTTCAAATCGGCTGCGGAGAAGAACTGACCCGCGCAGGCTTTATTCACGGCGTGCGCAGCGAGGATCTGATGAAAACCCTATCCGGGAAAACAGGGGTCCCTGATTCCTGGGAAGAAGTCATTAAAGCTTCAAAAATATACGCATCCTCAGAGCGCTCCATCAAACAACAGCGCGGATACAATCAAACCAACAGCTCCAACAGAAACAAAGGCAAGCAATCCGTTTGGTCGCGCATTTCAGGACCAACGGACGAAGGCAAATACTCATCCGCCAATGACGCCCGTCAAACGATCACAAACAAACAATCAAGGGACCACAAGGCCCCAGCCAAAAAGAACACCGACTGGACGCCGCTCACAAAAACTCCGTCGCAGGTGCTCAAAACAGAGCAGGTCACTTTCAAAGAACCCAAGATATTGGGCAAAAGAAAGAATGTCGACCATACCAAATACTGCGAATACCATAACGATTATGGCCACCTAACGGATAACTGCTACAGCTTAAAGCTAGAAATAGAGGCGGCATTAAAAACAGGCCAGCTCGGTCACCCCGTCAAAAACGTCAACAAGAGCGGGCGCAACAACTACGACGACAAACACGAAGAGCCCGGAAAGAAACAAATCCGGAATCTGCAAACAAGCTACATCAGACATACCCCGCACCATCACTGTAACATGATCTCCGCCACGGGCAAACGCCAGAACAAAGGAAAGCGCCCACGAGAGACTAACGACTCTTGGAAAGAGGTGGATGTCCTCCTCCCCAAAGTACGAGGAGGACCCTCCGCCACCGCGCCATTAATCGTCACCGGCGTCGTAGGACATTATCGAACACAATCAATGTTCCTAGACGGCGGAAGCAGCACTGACATCATATATGATCAGTGTTTTCAACAATTGGACGAGGACGACAAAGCCCGCCTCGTTCCAGTCAACGCACCAATCTCAGGCTTCATTGATGAAGTCATCATGCCACGCGGCATTATCACCTTCCCGGTTACCTTAACAGATGGTACCCACGAACGCACAGAAATCTGTGACTTCATGGTACTACCAGCGACCTCTCGCCATGATGTCCTACTAGGGAGGGAAGGCTTGGCAAAGTTCAACGCCAATGCCTCCACCCCGCACCAAATGGTGGGTTTCCCAACCCGAACCGGCGTAGCAGTAATCCGTGGCAACAAACAGTGCCACACGATCGACGTGGCAAAACCACAAAAAACACAAACCCGATCGGAACCGGAAAACTGGGTTCTTAACCCTAAATTCCCGGACCAAACGGTAATCATCGGCCATGAAATCTCCAACACCATACGGGCGCACCTTAAGCAACTGCTAGTAAAGAACATAGACATATTTGCCTGGCAACCATCTGACATGATCGGCGTTCCAAGAAACATCGCGGAACACAAACTCAACACGTACAGATCAGTGGAACCAGTGGCCCAAAAGATGCGCAAAATGGGACCGGAGAAAACAAAGGCGATGAACGAACAGGTCAACGAACTACTGAACGCCGGCATCATCCGCCCAATACGCTACCAAACATGGGTCGCCAACCCGGTCATGGTAGGTAAAGCTACAGGCGGATGGCGCATGTGCGTCGATTACAAAGACCTAAACAAAGCTTGCCCAAAGGATTGCTACCCTCTTCCAGAAATCGACTTAAAAGTGGACTCCCTAGCACCATTCCGCTTCAAATGCTTCCTCGACGCCTACAAAGGCTACCACCAGATCCAAATGGCGAAGGAAGATGAAGATAAAACGGCCTTCCGCACAGACACGGGCATCTTCTGCTACACCAAAATGCCTTTCGGTCTGAAAAACGCGGGAGCCACATACCAACGTCTCATGGACAGCGCTTTCGTCCATGAGATAGGAGTACGCTTGGAAGTATACGTTGATGACCTCGTCATCAAAAGCAAAGACGAAGATAACATGCTGGAAGACATCCAGAAGACATTCAATCAACTGCGAAAGGTGCGCATGAAGCTCAACCCCAGCAAATGTTCCTTCGGGATGGAAGAAGGAAAATTCCTAGGCGTTGTTGTCACGCGCGACGGTTTCCGCGCGAATCCAGACAAAGTCCTAGCCATTGAAAGAATGCCTTCACCAACAAGCATCAAGGAAGTACAAACGCTAATGGGACGCCTAGTCGCCCTCAACCGCTTCCTTTCAAATTACGCTTCTAAGTCTTTTCCATTTGTAGACACTCTCAAAAATTGTCTTAAGAAAAGTAATTTCCGCTGGACCCCTGAGGCGGAAAAGGCTTTTAAAGAAATGAAAGAATGTCTTATGAATTTACCTACTCTCACAGCACCACTACCCAAAGAACCGCTAACCTTATACCTCTCTGTAACAGAGCGGGCAATCGGCGCGGTACTTTTGGTAGATCGAAAAACTGTACAAACACCCATCTACTACATTAGTAGAACCTTGCTAGACGCAGAAACCAGGTACTCCACCATGGAAAAATTAGTACTAGCTCTCATTCACGCTTCGCGCAGACTACGCCGGTATTTCCATGGCCACCCAATAAACGTCCTAACAGACTACAGAATCAGCGACGTCCTACGCAAGCCGGAAACCTCAGGACGTCTAGCAAAATGGGCAATCGAACTAGGTGAACACACCATCAACTACAAGCCCAGACCCGCAGTTAAAGGACAGGTCCTCGCTGACTTCGCAACCGAAATACCAACGGACAAAATCGCCGAGTGCTTAGCCGAGCAGGACCCCGCGCAACCAACGCCGGAAAATGAAAGATGGAAACTTTATACCGACGGAGCGTCCAACTCAGACGGCGCAGGTGCAGGTTTGCGGCTGATCAGCCCAAACAAAAAAGAGTACACATACGCCATCAGATTAGATTTTGCCGCAACAAACAATGAGGCAGAATACGAAGCGCTACTAGCAGGACTACGCATCGCACATCAAATGGGAGCTTCTCACGTAGAAGCGCATGTCGACTCACTACTAGTAGCAGGCCACATCAATGGCACGTATGACGCAAAAGACGCCACAATGGCCCTATATCTACAACACGCCAAGACACTCATGCGCAAATTCATTTCCTGCGCAGTCCTTCACATCAACCGAAGCGACAACAAACCCGCCGACGCGCTAAGCAAAATGGCCTCCACAGTCTTTGACCACATGGCCAAAAACGTCCGGGTTGAACTACAAGAAACTCCATCCGTCCCAACAAGGCAGGTTAACGTCATCCAAACAGGTAACACCTCTTGGATGGCGCCACTGAAAGTGTACTTCACATCCGGAACAATACCCGACAACAAGGCGGAAGCACGAAAACTTCAGCACAAAGCCCTGCACTATCAATTAACGGATGGAATCCTTTACCGACGATCATACTTAGGTCCACTACTACGATGTGTCGACAAAGAAGACGCCTCATTCCTCATCAAGGACATCCACGAAGGTACCTGCGGACTACACGCAGGACCCAGAATGGTAGTGGCTAAGCTAATGAACGCAGGCTATTATTGGCCGGGTATGCACCCAGACGCAGTAGCAGAACTGCGCAAATGCGATTCCTGTCAACGCCACGCGCCTAACACGCTGCGTCCAAAAAATGACCTAATCCCCGTCACAGCAGCATGGCCATTTCAGAAATGGGCAATCGACCTCGTTGGCCCATTCCCCACAGCGCCAGGAAACGTCAAATTCTTAATAGTAGCAATCGACTATTTCACAAAATGGATCGAGGCAAAGCCACTAGCAAAAATCGACGGCGCACACACCAAGAAATTCATATGGGAATTTATCATCTGCAGATTCGGCCTGCCATACCAAATCATAAGCGATAATGGAACCCAATTCACTGACCAACATTTACAACAATGGTTGGCGCAAATGGGAGTCCAACAAATCTTCACCTCAGTAGCGCATCCCCAGGGAAACGGCCAAGTCGAAAGAGCGAACCGAAGCATCATCGAAGGCATCAAAAAACGCCTGGGCACCAAGCGAACAGGATGGGTAGACGAACTCCCGCATGTCTTATGGGCAAATCGCATACTGGCCAAAACTAGCAATGGCGAAACCCCATTCAGCCTAACCTATGGCTCCGAAGCCGTCATTCCCGCAGAAATAGGATGCCCCTCCGCAAGAGTACTCATGGCGGAAAAAGGCCAAAATGACGAAGAGCTACGATTAAACCTTGATTTACTCGAAGATCGGCGGGAGCTTGCCGCCATCAAAGAAGCCCGATACAAAAATCAACTGGAGCGCTACTACAACCACAAAGTTAAACTACATAACTTCAACATCGGAGACTACGTCCTCCGAAACAATAGCGCCTCGAACACAGAAAAGCAAGGAAAACTCGCCCCAACATGGGAAGGCCCCTACAAAATACAAGAAATTTTGGGCAAAGGCGCCTACGCGCTAGAAAAACTTGATGGCACGCCCGTTCCGCGCTCCTGGAATGCGGCACAATTACGTTTCTGTTATATGTAATCCTTGTAAACGTTTGGGCTACACATGCCTAAGCCCCCCTTTTTTGGGAATCCTAAGAAATTTCTATCTTTTAACTTACATTGTGTACTACTGGAATTGGGTCTTCAAGGCATAGATACCACTCATAACTATCGCCGGACTAAACAATCAATCCAAAATTTACACAAAGTACTTCATATATTCACATCACAAAAGGAGGCGTTCAAGCTGCCTCAAGCTTTACAAAAGTTTAAAAAGGAAAAACATACTAAACAACCTACTCCTCCCCGGACGCTTCAAAGTCCACCAGCTGTTCATCTTCACCCTCTGGACCACCGCCGGACGTACTTTCACCACCACCCGCTGGTTGCTTCCCCTTCTGCTGCGCCTCCGCACCCAAACGGTCGGATTCTTCTATAAAGTAACGGAGGGCGCCAGCTGGGTCGGCATACTGGTTGCACTCTGCAACCGTCTTCAAGATAGGGAACTCGATCTGCTCGAACTTGAGAAGTTCGGCTTCATACTCCTTCTCGCGGGGTTTACCATCATGCGCACCATCAGTAATACGACCACCGTTCAACGCATGGTAAAACCCGCTGTCGAATCCCTCCGCCTCCCCAGCAGCGCGCGCAGCAGCGGCTATAGCAGCAACCTGATCGCCAAGATTAGGTTCGTTCCAGAACCGTTTGAAAATCTGCATAAATAACAAATATCAGAATCAGATTATAGATAAACACAAAGGCAAAGTTAAAAGTCTACAAAGTACTTACCCCGGCGATACCCTCGGTCATCACCCAGCGAAGGATTTCCTGATACTTCTCCTGCGCCACGTTGCCCTCATCCAGGAGGGTCTTGGCATTCTCAGCCTCTGTCTGCGCCAGGGTCAGTAACTCCTCTAACGACGCCCTCTCCGCTGTGATCCCCGCCTTTTCCTTCAACCAAGCCTCTTTCTCACCCGCAAGCTCAGACAGCTGAGAAGAGGCAGCCACCAGCTCATTATCTTTGTTGCGCAGATCGGACCGCAGACCCGCCACCATCGAGTCTTTATCAGCCAACACCTTTGCGTGACTCTCCGCGGTCTCTGCCAGCTTCGCATTCTCATTCTTCAACACCTGCACCTGATCCTTCAGCTTCATCATCTCTTGATTAGTAGCCTGACAGGCATCAGTCCAGCTTTTATGAGCCAGCGCATGATCGCGCTCCAATGCCTTCACCCGGTCTTCAGACTTATAGGCCCGATCTCGGTACCTATCAACCTCGGACTTCAACCTCTCCTCCCTTTGCGCCTGACTGACCCGCCTAGAGTTGAAGTCCGCCACATCCCGGGCAAACTCTTCGTCTCGCCGCTTCAAAGACTCCACCGCGGCAACCTGAAGAGCCTGACCGACGCAGATATCAGTAATCAGCTGCGACCGGGATAGGCTGTCCTGATACTCCCTTTCCTTGGGAGGAACAGCCTGAGAAACAAACTCCTCAGCAGTTAGAGGATTGGCAAACCGGGAGTTCTCCCGGATACTCCAGTGCGGGCGCCAGATAACATCGCCCGCGAAGTAACCCGGGTCACTCCGGTCCACGCTGGACCTCACACCTGAAGCCCCAGCCCCGCCCATAGGAGAACCACCAGAATGCGCCTGAATACTGGCGATCCTGGCAGCTTCCTCCTCCGCCCTGACCCGGGCGGCCTCCTCTTCAGCCTTTGCTTTTGCCTCTTCCTCTGCCTTCTCTTTTTCAGCACGCAGCTTTTCAGCCGCTACCCTCTCAGCCTCCGCCTTCCTCTCCATTTCCGCTACACGCAGCTTTTCTGCTGCCACCCTCTCTTCCTCTGCTTTCTTCGCAGCAGCTTCATTGGCCCGCTTCACGGCCTCGGCTGCCTCCCTCTCCGCCCGCGACTTCGCCGCCGCCTCCTCCTCCAGTCTCTTCTTATTAGCCTCAACCTCACTAGGCTCAGAAGAAGAAGGTGGATCTCGCGGAGAGACAACTACAAGAAAACAGAACACTTGGTAAAAATAAATGAACACAATAAATAAGAGAAAACCAAAGGCGGAACACTTACTAGTAACCTTCTTCAGCGTCTTCTGAATCAACGGTCGACGCTCAGGCGGAGGACTTATCTCCAAAGAAAACGGCGCGGGCCCAGCCCCGCCGGACTTTGAAGTCCCAGACTTCGCACCAACCTTTCCAATCTTCCGCTTCTTCTTCTGCGGACTAACTTCAGCAGCATCTTCAGGAGCGGAGGAAGAAGACTCAGCGCGCCGCTCGCGCTGCCCAAACAGAGGCCCTTCACCACCTGCACTCAAAGGCGCAGACTTAGGTTTGGATAACACCTTATGCCTATGAAAGCGCGGCACACTCTTCTTACGCCCGCGCGGAGGTGGGGGGCCACCGTTTCCACAGAAGACCCTGTCGATTCCTCATCAGAGGAAACAACAAAACAAGGGCCTATCCCAGTATGCGGAATAGAAGTTAAAGGATCAGGGTTTATAGGATGCTCACGTGAAAAAAGGAGGACAGTAGGCTTGAACTCCAGGTAGGGAAAGTAGAACCTGTCCACCATCTCGTCAATCACGGACAACCTACCCTCCGGAGGATCTCTCCACTCCAGCGGGGCTTTATCCCTCAGCAAGAACGCCTGGAACTTCGACATTCCTGAAAACAAACAACACTTCATTAGGTACAAAAAAAAAAAAAAAAAAAAAAAAATTATTAATAACAGAAGAGGGACTTCAGCAAAATGAAAATGAAAGAACCTTACCAGGGACGGTAATCACGGGCTCTTTCCCTTCGACAATCTGAACCCTACTCATGCCCAACAGAGCCAACATGGCTTCAGAACACATACCCGTATCAAACGGGGAAGCACGGGCCACAAGTTCTTGGAACCACTCCTGGTCCTCGAAACCCTCCATCACAGGATGGTCTCCCACCTTCTGCCGCTCAGCAACCACTTTCCACGGCATGTCCACCGGAATCACTCCCCTCTTGACATAGAAGAATTTCTCCTTCCAGTCATGAAGGGACTTGGGAGCTGTCGTCCCACAGGGAGACACCTGAGAACGGGGAACGAAGTTGAACCAGGAACCCTCCATATTCAACACATAGAAGACATTGAACCGTTCAAACAACGGTTCAATATCCAAGGCTCGGCAGCAGGCTTCGAAGTGCACCAGACGAAGCATTCCAAACCCGCTCACCTGGGTAACATGGACTCCATATTTCACCAATGTATCCACCTGGAACTTGGTGGCAGGTAGCCGAAACCCACACAGGGCAAGATGAGCTCCGTACAAAGTCATCTTCCCAGTGGGAGGAGCCAAAGCAGTACCTTTGTTCGATGGCAACTCCACCTCCCACGAGGGATCGAACTCCATAGCTTGGACAAACTTGGCAAAGCTTCTTTCACCCCACTTACAGGTGGTGTTGTGAATCAGTTTCTTGGACTTCTCGGTGGCCTTAGCAGGGTTACCACCAACGTCAGAACTCTCAGACATGATGGTGATGAGGTAAGAAAAAGAAAGAAAAAACTTTTTTTAGGATCACCGGAAAACTTGAAGGTTCACCGGAGAAGATGAAGGAAATGGAGAAGACAAATGTGTGAAGAAAGAAAGATGAGAAGGAATTTGAAAAACCTCCTCGGGTATTTATACCCATCGCATTTAATGCGACCTGAAACAGCTGGCAGACGACCCTTCATCTTGCCAGAGAAGGGCACATCTGGACGCTACACGTGGCATCACAGCTGGATGAGCAGCTACTCGTCAGCACGAGAGGACACGCGTCTGCCCAAAAGGACTCCTCAACTGCCCAACATCAGCAATCTGACTGACAGGCTGCACCACTCGCGCGCGTGTACGGCCACTCGCCTGACACACGATGGATAAACTTCCCACCCACGTGCTGACATGACAGACAACTGTGCAGACATCCTTTCTGCACTCTGACACGTCCACCAAAACGTCTCAACTTCCCATGCACGTTTCCTAAATACAAGGAGACCCTTCAAAATTCAAAACTTTAAATTCAAGGGTAACGTATTTAGCACACCAATTAACACCAGATCATTATGACTGCCACGTCATCATCTGGCGCTGGCTTACTGCCACGTCATCATCTGGCGCTGGCTTACTACCACGTCATCATCTGGCGCTGGCTTACTGCCACGTCATCATCTGGCGCTGGCTTACTGCCACGTCATCATCTGGCGCTGGCTTACTGCCACGTCATCATCTGGCGCTGGCTCACTGCCACGTCATCATCTGACGCTGGGTTACTGCCACGTCATCGCTTGGCGATGGGTTGACGTAAAATCCAGAAGACGTTCTCCGCCGGATTTTACTTTTTAAACACCCGAAAAAAACTGTTTTATAAAAGAGCCATGTGCAAAGATAATGGGACGCCAATATCTTTTCACATAACACAAGAGTAGCAACGCGCACTCATTCGCTCTAAACAAAAACAGTTCCCACACTGCTACAACAAAAGCGAGCACAAAGGACACATTTTAGTCCAGCGCCCCACCAGCCCTCTAAGCAAGAACAGGAGACACCCTGGACTTGGGGGACTTGAAGGGGTAGGGTACCACTTTCAGGCGCACCCTACCCGCCATTCAAAAATACCTCCGCAGGAAGTTCTAACACCCGCGGGAATAATCACTTCCAGGACTACCACAGCGCCAAAGGCGCAGGGGCACCAGTTGACAACACCTAAAGACATCCCCCTTGGACACCAACTTGCCTCCCCCCGTCAGATGTCAGCTGACGAGTGGTCAGTCGTCTGACAGCTGACTGTTCACAGCTCGCCACGTGTGTGGAGGACAATGAACCTCCCAACCAGCCAACCGCGGGATGACACGTGGTCCAATCGGAAGAGGCCCTCCCCAACTTGAATCACTTTATCTAACCAAGAGTTAGGATCTAACTAGGTGGGCCTGCCAACTAACCGGCCCGGTCCCCCGGCCCGGCCCAGTAAAGGAGAGATGGGCTCCAAAAGCTGAGGCCCATGCATCTCCTATAAAAGGAGGGCTCGACCTCCTTTCTCTCCACGTTGAATACTAGCCAATAAGAACAAGCATACTTGTACTTCCACTTGTATCGTTATTCACACCATATATCAATAAAGATCACCTTTCACAGTGGACGTAGATCTTACAAGATCGAACCACTTATATCTTTGTCCATTATATATGTTTGCTTGCCATTCGTGCATATAACCATAGATCAATCGTCGTTGTAAGCAAAGGATTATACCCTGCTGCGAACACGAGTCGTCACCTCATATTTCACTTAAATCATACCCTACATCTAACCCAGTTATACTCGTTGTTTCTTCAATAATCAACAGTCACTTCATGTTATATCTGTCTATTTCGAGAAGGCACCCGAAGGATAAACTAGTATATAAGTATATAAAATAATTTCTTGTACATTGGTATCCATTGTTCATTACTCGTTAGGCTTTTATGGGTTTCCTCGCTAGTTCTACGTACTAATCCGGTTATAACCTTATGTGATGAAAATGAAATTACTCATTGAATTTATCATCAGGCAATCTCAAATAACTCTAAAAACCGACTAGCAATATTAAATGAAGATATGTACTTAAGATTATTATGTATTTTGAGAATTTCATATGTTTGTGGTCTATGATTTATTAAATAAAAAGAATGCTATTATTTTTCTTATATTCCAAAATTTAGTCATATATCAATGAGAAATAACAGGTAAATTAATCTATCTAGCTAGGAGGTCGACAGAAAGTTGAAAGTAACACAGTGATAATTAAAGGGCTACTATTGTTTTTTTCTTATATTTCAAAATTTGGTCATGTTAAAATCAAGAGAAATAACAGATAAATTAATCTATTAAGCTAAGAGACTGGCATAGTTAAAAAGGATAAATATGATAAAATATCAAGCCATTAGTAAATCACCAATTTGGCCAGTTGACTTGGTCAACTTACCAAAATAGCCACCTCCCATCTCTTGGGAGAGTCGGCTCACAGGTCCCGAGGCGTCTCCGTGAGACTTCAGCGGAGGACCAATGAAGGAGCGACACGTGTCTAAAATATAATAAAAAAATAATCACACTCTCCAAAAATCATTCCACCATCTCCCCCCCCCCCCCCCTCTCTCTCTCTCCCTTTCTCTCTCCTCTCTCTTTCTCTTTCCTCTCTCTTTCTCTTTCTCCATGAGACTTCAACTGTATTAATTTCAAAAGATTATATGTTAGCATCATTCATAATTACATACTTTTCAATTATATTAACCAGCTCGTTGATTATTGGCTTTTGGCAAAGTATGGCAACAGTAGATAGTATATCTTGTCTAGAAGTTGAACGCAATCCAACGATCAAACCATTTCTGATCTTCTAACATTCCAAACCATATCCAGTGAAAGTTACGAGTTTATTTCACTCCAAACCATTTCTGATCGTTCCTGAAAGTTACCAATCGTTCCAATCATTTGAATGTGTTCTGCACCACCGGAAAAAGACGTAGCAGCAGCAGCACCTGAGAAGGCGACGAAGTCGGACGTCTGCGGAAGACGCCATGATCATCAGCAGCATCGGGGAAGACGACGAAGTCGGACGTCTGCGCGAAGACGCCATATATATTCGTTTCCGTTTTTATGAAGGATTAATGGGAATAGAAGTGCATACACCGCAGAGAGTATGCGGAAGGTATTTGGAGAGAGTATGCGGAAGGTACTAAGGAGAAAGAGAGAGAGAGAGTAGAGAGAGGAGATGTCGGGTGAGGTGTCGCTCAGCTAGTGGTCCATCACCGAAGTCTCACAAAGACGTCTCGGGACCTGTGAGTCGACTCTCCCAAGAGATGGGAGGTGGCTATTTTGGTAAGTTGACCAAGTCAACTGGCCAAATTGGTGATTTTCCCTTAGTTCAATTATAATGGTCAAGATTGATTTTTATATTGTTGATTAGATCTCCGGTCCTTTTATAAAATAAAATAAGGGTGATACTATTTGGACACCCAAAAAATTATTTGGACACCCTAGGTATGCCTCGTATAGCTCTATACGAGGCATATACGCTTTATTGTCCCCCAATCTGACAACACTCTGACAAAAAAAAACCCTATATTCCTCGTATTGGCCAATACGATGCATATAGGGTTTACGTGTGTCCTTTTCAGTCAACTTGGCAGGCCAATTATTGGTGTCATATCCCTCGTATAGACCAATACGAGGAATATTAGTACGATGTCCGGTACGATGTAACATAAAGCAGCTGCCACTCGTACCCTATATTCCCCATATAGACCAATACGAGTCATATTCAACCAAAGTTGATTATTTTCTTCCCTTCCTTTCTTCTTCATTTTTCAAACGTCAATTTTTCTTCTTCTCTCAATTTTATGGTGGGCTATTTTTTTCTCCAAAATGGCATGGTGGACTAATATTTTCGATGAATCCGGTATTCCTAATTCTCACGAGACGATAGGTATTCCTAATTCTGAAGCAGCGGGTATTCCTTATTCATAAGAGGTTGTGTCTGGTTACAAAAAACCATTGTTGCCAGACCTGAACGAGCCGTTCTATGAACCCAATGTTGAACATTCATACGTAGGGGAAACCTACCAGCACTACGAGCACGATGATGAGTATGCATACGTACCGCAGTATTCTTCGTACGACCCGAGACAAAACCCGCAAGTTCGAGAAGAGCGACCCCACAACTCGCATGTTTCAGACGAGCAACCACGGTGTTCGCAAGTTTCGTATGAAACTGAAGAAGATTTCGTTTCCCGAAAAGATGTGGTTACGTGGGTTAAGAAAATGGGAAAAGATAATGGTTACGTCATTGTGACCCGACGATCCAAAAAAGTTGATAATATGGACGTGAAGGTTTGGCTAGTGTGCAACCGTGGTTGCGAGCACAAGAGTATAGCCACCGAGAGGAAAACAGGCAGCCAAAAATTGGTTGCCCTTTTCTAGTGATCGGGTTATATGACGGGAAACGTGACGCCTGGAGGGTACAGGTGAGGAATGCCGAACATAACCATGGTCCTGCTGAATATCTGGAGGGCCACGCGTATGCAAGAAGATTGTCTCCCGAACAATTAAATTTGGTGGAGGAGCTCTGGGCGCGGGAGATGGAGCCGCGTAAAATCTGGAAAACCGTAAAGGGACACTTCCCGGAGAGCATGTGTGTTTTGAAAGATATACACAATGCGTGTCAAAAGATTAGTGCTATAAAGAAACGAGGTGGATCACCCATGCAGGAACTGGAAAACCTGCTGGTTGAGAAAAAATACACGTATTACACTCGGGAGGATCCTTTAATATTATTATTATCCGAAAATATTATTATTATTATTATTATTGTTATTATTATTTATTGTTATTATTATTATTATTGTTATTATTATTTATTATGTATTTATTATTGTAGCAATGACGATTGAAGTTCGAGATGATGATGATCCACCGGATCCAACAATCGCAACTTTTGATGACTTTCCATATTTAGTCAAAAACGAAGTGCAGGCAGGTTGTCCTTTTTCGCTTTATGCATCGTGTCGAGATGATGATGATCCATCGGATACCGCAACATTTGATGACTTTCCTACTATAGTCGAAAACGACGTGCAGGCAGGTTGTCCTTTTTCGCTTTATGCAGCGTGTCGCTACAGATGAACCTGGATGAGGAGGAAATAAAGGTCGAAACGACGCTAATAAGAGCTTCGGATCAGGTTCAAACTGCAGATGAACCTCGAAGGGGAGGAAATAAAAGTCAAAACGACGCTAATAAGAGCTCCGGATCTGGTTCAAATTTTGTATGTAGAACCGCCTCCCATGTGTTATAAATAGGAGGTTGGTCTTAGTTATTAAGGTTGACCGCTACGTCGGTAATTTTGTATGTAGAACCGCCTCCTATGTGTTATAAAACTCATTTTGGTTTTAGTTATTTACGTTTATATTTTTTATTTGCATTTGTGAATACAAATAATAATAATAATAATCAATAATCATAATAAAAAATAAATAAATAATAATACTAATAATAATAATAATAATAATAATCAATAATAAAAATTAAATAAATAAATAATAATAATAATAATAATAATCAATAATCAATAATAAAAAATAAATAAATAATAATACTAATAATAATAATCAATAATAAAAATTAAATAAATAATAATAATAATAATCAATAATCAATAATCAATAATCAATAATAAATAATAAAAAATAAATAAATAATAATAATAATAATCAATAATCAATAATAAAAAATAAATAAATAATAATAATAATCAATAATCAATAATAAAAAATAAATAATAATAATAACAATAATAACAATATTTATTAATAACAATATTTATTAATAAAAAATAAATAATAATAATAATATTTTTTAAAGTTAGTTTAATATATTTAAAAATTTATAAAAGATAAAAAAGAAAAACACCTATGGGGTGTAGACAAGTCCAACTCTACAGAAACAAAGCAAACATCTTTAAAACCTAACAAAAGAAGCTAAACAAAACCAAAAAATCGAAAACGAATCGTATCGGTGACAAAAACTGAGAATTTTTGTCACATTGGGTTGAGAATAATAAAACTAATTTTTTGTAATTTTTTATATTTTTTTAAGTTAGTTTAATATATTTAAAAATTTATAAAAGATGAAAAAGAAAAAGGAAAAAACAATGGTATTCTTCGTATAGCCCAATATGAGGCATATAATGGGCCACGTATTGGGTTGATACTGTTATTGACGTATTAAGAAGACTCAATTCAACTTCGAAAATATACGTAATAAATTCAGACTGATATTGACGTATTAAGAAGAGTCAATTCAACTTCTAAAAATATACGTAATAAATTTAGACTGATATTAACGTATTAAGAACAGTCAATTCAAGGGGTGAAGATGATTATCTATCTGCCAGGGAATATAGTGGAGATTGAGATTAGCAACTTCATGACTTTTAATCATGTGGTTGTTGGTGTTAAGAAGAGTCAATTCAACTTTTAAAAGTATACGTTAAAAATTCAGACTGATATTGACGTATTAAAAAGAGTCAATTTAACATCGAAAAATATACGTAATAAATTCAGACTGATATTGACGTACTAAGAAGAGTCAATTCAACTTATAAAATTATACGTTAAAAATTCAGACTGATATGTATCAGACTGTTATTGCACTCGTTCAAAAAAAAAAAAATCCTCGTATTGCCCTCGTATAGCCCAATATTTGAAATATCAGACCCACATATTCCACAAAACCCTAAGTATGAAAAAATTAAAAAAAGTTAACCCTATATGCCTCGTATAGCTTTATACGAGGCATATAAGTACGAGGTTGCAGACTGTATGTGCCTTGGAGTCAGTGTTTCAGCTTTTTGAACCCTATATTCCTCGTATAGCTCTATACGAGGCATGAGCAGGGTGTCAAATTAGATTCCTTGGGTGTCCAAATAGCCAGAGCCTAAAATAATTAGTCTTTCTATGTAAACTATAGTCTGTATACTGATTTTATTTTTAAGAACATTTGTTTTATTATAGATAAAACCCTTGATCTCTCTATTGAAATTACCACTATAAATAATACATAATGAGCCCTTAACTTTATAAGTAAGGGATAAATACAAATAAATACAAATTAATACTTTACTAAAATACATTATCTATTACACCCCCGCAGTTGAAGCGGGAGGGGACCGTATGCTGAGACTGGCCCGAAAATCTTCAAAGAGAACTCGCGGTAGACCTTTAGTGAAGATGTCTGCTATCTGGTATCTGGAGGGTACATGGAGTATACGAACATGACCACGTTGAACCTGTTCCCTGACAAAATGGATATCCAGTTCGATGTGTTTCGTACGTTGATGTTGAACCGGATTGCTAGAGAGGTAAATAGCATTGACATTATCACAATACACCATGGTGGCACGGGAGATCGGGACTGACAGCTCTAGTAAGAGGTTGCGTAGCCAGCAGATTTCAGCGACGACATTAGCCACACCCCGATATTCAGCTTCGGCGCTAGAGCGGGACACAGTCGGTTGACGCTTGAAAGACCACGAGATGAGGTTATCACCAAAATAAATACAGTACCCGCTGGTGGAGCGTCTAGTATCTGGGCACCCGGCCCAGTCGGTGTATGCAGTCAAAGTGGTAGACGCCGATGGACCGAGAAGTAAACCATAGGATGCCGTACCCTGGATGTAGCGAATGATGCGTTTCAAGGCATTCCAATGATCAGTATGAGGAGCGTGCATATACATGCACACCTGTTGTACGGCATATGTGATGTCAGGGCGGGTAAAAGTGAGGTATTGTAGTGCTCCAGCTAGGCTCCTATACAACGTGGGGTCATGAAACAACTTGCCAGGAGAAGCGCCGAGTTTGGAATTGGTGTCAACGGGAGTGGCAACGGGGTTGCAAGATTGCATACCATCACGGGCTATGATGTCGGTGGCATACGACTGTTGAGACAGAAACATGGTGTTTTGCTTACGAGAGACTGAGATGCCCAAAAAATAGCTTAAAGGACCGAGGTCTTTCATGGCAAATTCGCTGGCAAAATTTGCTAGAAGACGTTGGCGAAGGCTGTCAGAAGAGGTGACAAGAAGGATGTCGTCCACATAGAGTAGCAAATAGGCAGTATCGCTGTCCCGACTATAAGTGAATAAGGAAGTATCACACCGACTATTGAGAAATCCCAAGTGAGTCACATAATTCGTAAACCGTTGATACCATGCTGTAACACCCCAACCGATGGCGGAATCATCGAGGTGCCACGTAGTGACGATTGTTCAAAAGCTCATGGTACTAAAATGTAAATATTATTGAATAACCAAAATTGTTTTACATGATAATGGAAATTACATTGTCTAAATGAAATGTAAATATTGAAATAACTGAATTGAAATAAAGCACTAAATGTCCCTTGCTAAAGCACTAGATCAAACCGCACCTGAAACATGTACAAAAATAGGTTTGGTCAACATTTGAAATGTTGGTGAGCATTCCTAGATTTGATATATATAGTAGGTTAAAAAGTTATACAATTCAAGTGCAAGCTACAGTGCAATTATGTAAACTATGTATCATACAAATGAGCGAAATCAACCCTGTGACTGTATAATGTACTGTATGAACTGTAGTGTACTCAACCAATAAATGGATGATAACTTAACACTGGCCACGGATTCTCCGATGAAAAAGGGGGAGAATCAATCTAGGCGGGTTGTCAATCCAAATAGCGCTATCCAATGTTAAGGTCGGCTTGTACCATGTTAATGATTTCACTAAGTACAAATGTAATCCACATGTATTGTCTAAGCATAAAGCACGTTTGTAAGCAAATGCACATAGTACTAGAATTGTATTGTAAAAATGTGAACTTGTATTTGTAATTTGTATAAGTGTACATGTAACACCCCAAAAATGAATAAAAGCAAAAAGGGGATAGGAAATACTCACTGTATACGTAATAGCTTGTAATTGAACTGGACAACGAAATGTGCGTTGGAAATATTCCAAAGAATCAACCTAAAGAATTTTAATAATGTGTAAGGAATAACTCTAGGATACATGGAATTCTAGGGTTTCGAATTTGGGGATAAACGTTTATTTGATTAATAAACAATTTGTTTATTAAATATAAGAAATTTAATGAATAAATAAACAAAAGTCTTTTTGTAAAATTTTAAGTTGAATATAATCACAACATAAGGTTTTAAGTATGAAAATAATTTTTATAAAATTATTTTATTGAAAATAGAATATTTAATCTAATTATTTCAAATTGTCAAAATACGACTTTAATATCTAAAAATATTAAAATCAAAGAATTCTTGAATTAAAAATTGTATTTCTGTTCCAAATGAATAGAAATAATTTATGTAAAATTTTGGTACAAAAATATTGTAAAATGAATTTATTATGAATTATTTATGATTAAAACTAACAAAAATTAATTAAAAATATAAAATAAATGATTTTTCAGAAATAAAAATCATTTCTGAAAAGTTTAAAGTTATAACAACTCAGGATAATTTTTGTGGAAATTAATAAGATCGTTTTGATATTTTTATAGATTTTTATAAATAAAATAGAATAAACTTGATTTATTTATTATATAAATTAAATAAATAAATTTCTGAAAACTAAAAATTGTAGTTTGAACATTTATATCAGATTAATATAAGATAATTTTTGTAGAATTTATAAAAGGGTTTTGGTATTTTAAAATGAATTTTAAATATATAAATGGATGTATATAAAAGTTAAGCTTTTACAAAAAAAAGATGGTGCTTGTGGGATTTGAACCTGCATCAGTAGTGTATCAAACCAACAACACAACCACTTGGTCTAGACCAGTGGTTGTGATTGTTCTCTGTTCTAAAAATATTTATATGTTATGCAAATTAGTGTTCTTCCCCAATTTAATATGTCATGAACCCTAGTTTCTACAATCAGACAAATCATACATATTGAACCCGATTAATGTTGGGGCTTTTGTTGTATGTTTGCCGACTAACAAAACCCACAAAAATAATTGGACTCACAGTGTAGAATCGTGTTCGTTTGCCCGGTCAAGCCAAAAGTCAAACAACGTATAGTTTGATAATTATCAGAGATGTTTTAGAATAATTGGAGGTGAAGAAGAGAGTGTGAGCGAGTTGTGATTATCTAAGCATGTCTAATTTATAGTGTAATGGTCGGATTAAAGATTTAGCAAGGTTTGACCATGGTTAAATGTATGCGCGTGAAAATTGTTCAATTAGGAAGGATTGGAGCTTGTCAATCGCGATGATTATGCATAGGGTTGACTCGTTTTAAATTTTCGTTCAACATAGTGTAATAATTATAGGTGATTACTGCATGATTTGAGGCCAATCATGTGGCCAAAGCCGCGCACAGCAGCAAAAAGGAAAAGAAGAAGAAGGTGACAGCGTTTTACAAAGGTTAAATACAAATGAGTTTGGGTTTAAAACAACAAAGGCTTCACAGCTCAGTGGTTTGGCGCGTGGTGTTGTAGTTGGCCCGTCTCCGGTTCGATTCCGGGCAGGGGGCGGGTTTTTGTTTCTTTTTTCTTTTTAAAGGGATAAGGGAAGGAGCAAGGAAGGTGTTTGGGCCAGCTTGTTGATGGGCTGAAGTCTGGGCCGAGGTTTTTATCACAAAGGAAGGTGGGCTTATGTTTGATTGGGTTATGGATTAGGAGGAGTATATTAAGATGACTAATGTATAAAATCTGATTTTTTTTTTATTATTATTATTAAACAACAAAATATATATATATATATATATATATATATATATGTAATGAAAAAGTGACGGATGTCACAGCATCCCCTACTTTTAGAAACTTCGTCCCGAAGTTAATAGTAACATAGGGTTATGGATGCTTGGGTAGAAATTAAAATAACTGTGGTTTGGAAAATTTGGGTTAAGGCACGACGTAATTTATAGGTAACAAAGAGATTTGTTTCGAATGATTTGGATAAGAGGTTTGATAGGTGAGAGTTAAGGATTAGGTTCGTCTCGAATAGTAAGGAAAAATAAGAATCTAGTAAATCACTAAATTTCAAGTTTTAGGAATCCTATGATAATGTACGGGTTGGTTGACTACAGTAACACTAAATGAACTACCAAGTAAGCATAGCTTGTTCCTGGTCCGACTTCCAGTCACACTTTCAATGCATCATTAGTGTTTGTATACAGGGTGTACCGCAGCTAACCCACCACACCTTTGATACCTCGAAAACGTACTGGACGCCTACCAAAAAAAACTCTAATAGAATTTCACACTACCCTAACGCACCTGTAAATTCATGATTACGTTCCGGACCGGAATCATCAATTTACCTTACATTAGGGTTTTGTG
Source organism: Ambrosia trifida (assembly GCA_028751855.1). Lineage (NCBI taxonomy): Eukaryota > Viridiplantae > Streptophyta > Magnoliopsida > Asterales > Asteraceae > Ambrosia > Ambrosia trifida. The sequence continues at coordinate 74,256,873 of CM054122.1, forward strand.
TCCTTCTATGACCCCACCGATTGTTGAGCAGGTTTGATAGCCTCCACCAGCCGTGGAGTAGGTTGTAGGGCCTCTCCCGACTGTTTGAAAAGGCATAGTGACCTCTACCAATCGTTGAGTATGTTCGATAGCCCCCACCAGTCGTGGAGTAGGTTGTAGGGCCTCTCCCGACTGTTGAAAAAGGCATGATGACCTCTATTAAGTGCAGCAATTATTATTCACATAGATTGCAAATTGATAGTATGTTTATGCAAGCAAGTTTGTAAGTACTACAACCATTAAGTGTAAGTGTTATCATGAATAATTAAATGTTTACGAGTATCATGAATAATTAGATGTTCAATGCGTAGTCAAATTAAAAAAAAAATCTAGTTTCATGTAATAACCAATGATGTTTTCTTAGAAAAGCATCTGTAAGATCAAGTATCAAGTCCAAACGTTTCAAATAAATGTAAGGTAGAGTCTTGTATGATTCAAAATAAACGTAGTCAATAAAATAAATTTCCAATCTGTGTTAATACACAATAATACGCAAGGAAATTTCTAGAGGTTATATGCCTATGAGTATGACATAATTGGGTAACAAATGATAACAAGATCAAGAAAATGAAAACACGAGTATCATGAATAATTAAATGTCCAGTGAATAGTCAAATTAAGGGGGAAATCAAGTTTCACAAACAATGATGTTTTGGAAAAAAAATCTTGTAGAATCAAGTATCAGGTTTTTAGTAGTTTGATTATCAAGGGTAACTAGCTCACGTGTGAGAAGGTGAAGGATATGAATTTGGCTCTTGTGAGAATGATGAAAAATTTTGAAGCAGAATCAAGGTTGTGAGAGATGGTGAATGTGAAGATAGTTGATAAAGAGTTTATTTTATAGTAAGGAGATTATATAGCAGTGTAAATTTTGGGGTTTGGATCAAAGGTTATAATCAAGTGTATAAGAAAACATGATTGTGGTGTATGCCAAATATTGTAAAAATTTGAACAAGTTGAAAATGAGTGAGTGTTGATGAAGAATCTAGAGACTTGATATTATTCCAAAAAAATAAATATTTTCAAAATTTGGTTTTGTACATAAGGCAAAAGTTGTTAAATAGTACAAGCTAAGTAGGCTTTGTAATAGTTTAAAACATTATATAGGAAATCGTTTGTTACGTCAATAAATAATCAATTGAATTTAATGTTCGAGGAAAATATGTACTTTGTAAAGTTACTAGGTAATACAACTAGTTTTAGAAATCTTTAGTTTGTGCTAAAGTATGAGGTTATAGTTTTTTTTTTAAAATAAATAACATGTGGAGAAAAGAAATAATATGATTTGGGTAGGGTGTTGAATATTTAAAAAGTGGCTAAGATGGTAAGGTGAAGTGTGATTGTGAAATCCATAGATGGTTATGAAAGTATGAATTTGTAAGCAATATATGAAAATCGTGAAATACAAAATATTGTATATGAACCGAGAGAGTATTATTGAAAAAAGCTTGCATAAAATGCTTGGAGTGCCCTTGTCTAGCTGTAAAGCCCAACAAGAACGTTGACTTTTCAAAGGAGTTTGAACCCAATGTTGATCAAAGAAGACATGCTTTAGCCTATAAGTGGACACTCACTCCAGGAATCCCCAGGTAAGCATAACAGGTCCGTAAATGGATTTATGCGCTATGCTTGCCTCTGCCAGAAAACCCAGTGTACAGGCGTCCACCCTTCCAGATTGCACGTGTCCTTATCACACTAATTAAAGTTCAACAACTTTGAAGGAACAAAAGTAAGAGTAGGCATTATGCCTAAGAGTGTCTTCATGAAAGGTACTGTCCCTGTTCCATGATGATGTAGACATTTCCATTCCCTGTAGTACTCCATCTCTATGCACCATGATGAAAGATAAGAAGAATAGAGAGAGAGAAGAAGGGAAAGATAGAAGGAGGAAAGTAGGGTAATTCAGGAAATATTATGCATGCAAGTTGTAGTTCGGTTATAGTCTAGGCCTTTTTATCTAATAACCTAGTTCCCTATAACCATGGCTCTGATACCAATCTGTAACACCCCAACCGATGGCGGAATCATCGAGGTGCCACGTAGTGACGATTGTTCAAAAGCTCATGGTACTAAAATGTAAATATTATTGAATAACCAAAATTGTTTTACATGATAATGGAAATTACATTGTCTAAATGAAATGTAAATATTGAAATAACTGAATTGAAATAAAGCACTAAATGTCCCTTGCTAAAGCACTAGATCAAACCGCACCTGAAACATGTACAAAAATAGGTTTGGTCAACATTTGAAATGTTGGTGAGCATTCCTAGATTTGATATATATAGTAGGTTAAAAAGTTATACAATTCAAGTGCAAGCTACAGTGCAATTATGTAAACTATGTATCATACAAATGAGCGAAATCAACCCTGTGACTGTATAATGTACTGTATGAACTGTAGTGTACTCAACCAATAAATGGATGATAACTTAACACTGGCCACGGATTCTCCGATGAAAAAGGGGGAGAATCAATCTAGGCGGGTTGTCAATCCAAATAGCGCTATCCAATGTTAAGGTCGGCTTGTACCATGTTAATGATTTCACTAAGTACAAATGTAATCCACATGTATTGTCTAAGCATAAAGCACGTTTGTAAGCAAATGCACATAGTACTAGAATTGTATTGTAAAAATGTGAACTTGTATTTGTAATTTGTATAAGTGTACATGTAACACCCCAAAAATGAATAAAAGCAAAAAGGGGATAGGAAATACTCACTGTATACGTAATAGCTTGTAATTGAACTGGACAACGAAATGTGCGTTGGAAATATTCCAAAGAATCAACCTAAAGAATTTTAATAATGTGTAAGGAATAACTCTAGGATACATGGAATTCTAGGGTTTCGAATTTGGGGATAAACGTTTATTTGATTAATAAACAATTTGTTTATTAAATATAAGAAATTTAATGAATAAATAAACAAAAGTCTTTTTGTAAAATTTTAAGTTGAATATAATCACAACATAAGGTTTTAAGTATGAAAATAATTTTTATAAAATTATTTTATTGAAAATAGAATATTTAATCTAATTATTTCAAATTGTCAAAATACGACTTTAATATCTAAAAATATTAAAATCAAAGAATTCTTGAATTAAAAATTGTATTTCTGTTCCAAATGAATAGAAATAATTTATGTAAAATTTTGGTACAAAAATATTGTAAAATGAATTTATTATGAATTATTTATGATTAAAACTAACAAAAATTAATTAAAAATATAAAATAAATGATTTTTCAGAAATAAAAATCATTTCTGAAAAGTTTAAAGTTATAACAACTCAGGATAATTTTTGTGGAAATTAATAAGATCGTTTTGATATTTTTATAGATTTTTATAAATAAAATAGAATAAACTTGATTTATTTATTATATAAATTAAATAAATAAATTTCTGAAAACTAAAAATTGTAGTTTGAACATTTATATCAGATTAATATAAGATAATTTTTGTAGAATTTATAAAAGGGTTTTGGTATTTTAAAATGAATTTTAAATATATAAATGGATGTATATAAAAGTTAAGCTTTTACAAAAAAAAGATGGTGCTTGTGGGATTTGAACCTGCATCAGTAGTGTATCAAACCAACAACACAACCACTTGGTCTAGACCAGTGGTTGTGATTGTTCTCTGTTCTAAAAATATTTATATGTTATGCAAATTAGTGTTCTTCCCCAATTTAATATGTCATGAACCCTAGTTTCTACAATCAGACAAATCATACATATTGAACCCGATTAATGTTGGGGCTTTTGTTGTATGTTTGCCGACTAACAAAACCCACAAAAATAATTGGACTCACAGTGTAGAATCGTGTTCGTTTGCCCGGTCAAGCCAAAAGTCAAACAACGTATAGTTTGATAATTATCAGAGATGTTTTAGAATAATTGGAGGTGAAGAAGAGAGTGTGAGCGAGTTGTGATTATCTAAGCATGTCTAATTTATAGTGTAATGGTCGGATTAAAGATTTAGCAAGGTTTGACCATGGTTAAATGTATGCGCGTGAAAATTGTTCAATTAGGAAGGATTGGAGCTTGTCAATCGCGATGATTATGCATAGGGTTGACTCGTTTTAAATTTTCGTTCAACATAGTGTAATAATTATAGGTGATTACTGCATGATTTGAGGCCAATCATGTGGCCAAAGCCGCGCACAGCAGCAAAAAGGAAAAGAAGAAGAAGGTGACAGCGTTTTACAAAGGTTAAATACAAATGAGTTTGGGTTTAAAACAACAAAGGCTTAACAGCTCAGTGGTTTGGCGCGTGGTGTTGTAGTTGGCCCGTCTCCGGTTCGATTCCGGGCAGGGGGCGGGTTTTTGTTTCTTTTTTCTTTTTAAAGGGATAAGGGAAGGAGCAAGGAAGGTGTTTGGGCCAGCTTGTTGATGGGCTGAAGTCTGGGCCGAGGTTTTTATCACAAAGGAAGGTGGGCTTATGTTTGATTGGGTTATGGATTAGGAGGAGTATATTAAGATGACTAATGTATAAAATCTGATTTTTTTTTTATTATTATTATTAAACAACAAAATATATATATATATATATATATATATATATATATATATATATATATATATGTAATGAAAAAGTGACGGATGTCACAGCGCCCGGGGTCCTGTTTGAGCCCATATAAGGATTTTCGAAGAAGACAAACATGATTAGGGAAGCGTCTGTCTCGAAAACCCATAGGTTGATGCATATATATTGTTTCATGAAGATGGCCGTGCAGAAATGCATTTGTGACATCCAACTGGTGCACAGCCCAACCCTTAGATAAAGCAAGTGATAGAACCGTGCGTATCGTGGCTGGTTTGATAACCAGACTAAAAGTCTCCCCGCAATCAATGCCCACTTGTTGAGAACGCCCGTCACAGACCAATCTAGCTTTGTACCGTTCAAGTGTCCCATCCGACCTGTACTTATGTTTAAACAACCACATGGAACGGATAATATTCATAGATGGCTGACGAGGAACTAACTCCCATGTACTATTTCTAATTAAAGCGTTATACTCGGTAGTCATGGCCGCGTACCATTCCGGGGTAGCTAAGGCATCAATGGGTGTTTTTGGTATAGGTAGGATGGGTGGTGTGGTGGAGGTGTGGAGGTTAAAAGGTTGTTTAGGCTTGAAAATACAACTCATAGAACGTGTATGCATGGTACGGTTTGATGGCGGGATGGTCGAGTGAGTGGTGTCTGGGATGGGAGTGGATGAGTGAGGCCGTGTTGGGGTTGTCGAGGACTGTGAGGGAGCCGAGGGTAGGGTAGTGGGCTGGGTAGTGTTGTGGGAATGTGGTGTTGGGCCTGATGGGGAGGACGTATCAGTCGAGGGAGTGGGCTGGGCATCATGTGGTGTTGGAGTGGGCCGATTGTGAGGGATATGTGGACAAAGATGGAATGGAAACGGTGTATCCAGGAATGTGTAGGACGGGGTGGGTCCGATTGCTTGGGCAAACGGGAAGGTGGTCTCGTCAAACGCGACGTGGCGCGAAATATAAATTTGTTTAGACGAGAGGTCAAGGCATCGGTACCCCCGGTGTGTGGGAGGATAGCCGAGAAAGACACATGGGTGTGAGCGGTGTTCAAGTTTATGGATTGTTGTGGGTGGTGTGAGTGGGTAACAAAGACAACCAAAGACACGAAGGTGGTCGTAAGTGGGTGTGGACATATATAATAGTTCCGTGGAGGTTTTGTTAAAATGTTAAGTAAATATGTTGCGGTTTCAAGTGCAAAATGCCAAAGGTGGGTGGGTAGGGAGGCATGGGCCATCAATGTGCGAAGCATATTATTGATAGTTCTAATTTTACACTCGGCCTTGCCGTTTTGGGATGAAGTGTAAGGACAAGAGAGACGATATAAAATGCCGTTAGTGGTTAAAAAGTTTTGGAAGGAGGTATTGACATATTCACGTCCGTTGTCACATTGGAAAGTTTTAATGGTTTTGTTAAATTGTGTTTTTATTGTGGTGGCAAATTGTGTAAAGGCTTGAAAAACTTGGGATTTGTGTGTAAGGGGGTAGGTCCATAAAAAATTGGTGTAGTCATCAAGAAACAACACATAATATTTAATATTTATGGCCTGAGGAACTAATTATTGGTGATGTCCACACGTCACTATGTATGATATCAAATGGTTGAAATGTAAAATTGGGAGAATAAAAAAATGGCAATCGTATACTTTTACCAAAAATGCAAGACTGACATACATTATTAGAATTTAAATCAAAGTCTAAAACATTGGAATGTTTAAGTTTATTCAAAGGTTCTCGTCCTGGATGACCAAGACGGTGATGCCAGACTTGCGAAGAAATAGCAGAAAAAGCAGAAGGTTGGTTTGTGGAAGACCCGAACACCAGGGGATAGAGATCACCGATGCTGTTGCATCGCAGGAGGGTTGCCTTGGTCTTGTAATCCTTCACAAGAAAAACCAAACGGGTCAAATTCAACGGAAACCCAATTGTCCGTTGTAAAACGGCGAACAGATATTAAATTTTTAACAAGGCGGGGTGAGTATAAAACATTCTTTAGGACAAAAAGCGGGAATGGTTTGGGTAGGTATTTGGTGCCTTGGCCTAGAACCGGAATGGTATCGCCATTTCCTACAATAATATTACGAGAAACGCAAGAATTAAAAAAAGTATGAAAGTCACCTGACTCGTGAGACATTGTTGAAGATGCTCCGGTATCCATGTACTGTGTGGGGTCTGGTTGTTGAAGGCTCATGGTGTAAAGGGCCTGCTCAATGTCTGTCGGGCAATAGGCGGTATGGGCCTGCTGTGGCTTTGGGCCGAGAAGGCCAGGCTGAGAAGAATTGTTGTAAGTGGGCCTGTTTGGTGTAGTGGGGTAGGGACAAGTGGGTGGAGTCCACTGCAGTTGGGCCAATGTGAAATGGTTGGATTTGGCCGGATGGTAGCTAGGTGGGACAGAAGCCCAAGGTGATGAGTAAGGCCAGTATGGAGCCCAAGGGCTGGGAGGGTATTGCGACTAGTTTTGTGGCTGAGGAAACCTTCCTCGGCCGAAGCTGTTGCGACCGCCCCGACCACGTCGGTTCGACCGACCACGGCCATGGCCAAAGGTAGTAGGGTCAGAAAAATTGGTACGGTCAGTAGGCTAGTTGGGGTGGCGGTTATTGTCGGTGGGGTTGGTGCGGGTAGTTGTGGCGGCAAGGGCTGAGGAACCAGTTTTAGAGGCATGTAAGGCACGCTCGACTTTGTCAGTTTCGGTTTGAACGAGTTTGGACCGAGCGTTGTAAAAGGAAGGTAGGGGATCTTGGTTTTTGAGGATTGTGGATATGCTCCAACTCAAGAGGGTTTTCATTTTATAATTGGCCTATATATATATATATATATATATATATATATATATATATATATATATATATATATATATAATTACACTAAAATCATTACATTCATTTCTCATTTTCTATTTAATAATACTTATTCTATACTTTTATCACTCATCTACTCACAACCACTTTAAAAATATTAAAAAAATAGGACTCCAAATTTACTGATGAACAGTAACTTTTCTTTCTCATCCACTCACAACCATTTACTACCACTTATTAAAATATGGAGGTTTGTCTCACATAAATATAGAAAACCAAATGTGAATGCTCTAACACACATTTTTCTTTTTTGTTCTCTCTCTCTAGTTTGAGAGTTGTTCAAGAGAGTTCGTTTCACTCTCTCTCCCATGGTTTGTTATCTTAGGGTTTCTTTGAGACCTCGTCTTAAGATCTCTTAGTGTTTACGTCTTTATCTTCTTCTTAGATCGTAGATAGTTTCTTGATCTGTTGAGTTGTAAGGTTTTTGATGTTTATTTCAGATCATCTCTTTGTGATCTGTGAGTGAGTCATAGATTAGGTTTTGAGTCTGTAATCATTTATGTTTTTCTTGTTTCTTGTTTAGTGTTTAAACTTTGAGTTCAGTGTTTGAATAAAAGTGTTGAGTTTGTTTTGTGTGTTTATTTCTGACAAGAAACAAGCCTTATTTACTGACAATTACTTCTTTTTCTAATAACTTCTAAATTATTTAGGGGCTGTTTGATTGATTAGGTGTTAAATCATTAAGAGGTCTGAATGGTTAAGAGGCTCTGAATGATTAACTGCTGAATGGTTCAGCTATGCACCAAGTCTGATTGGTTCAGCTTTTAATCGTTCCATCTAGAGCCTTTTTTTAGGTTGAAACAAACAGTCTAAATGCTGAACCATTTAGAGCTAAATGGTTCAGAGCCTTATTAAAAGACTACCAAACAGACCCTTAGTGATTTATGTTTTTACCTAATGTGTAATTATTAGTAAGAGCCATAAAGAGTAAATTACATAAATCATCCTTTATGTTTATAACAGATTGCAAATCACGTCTTTTAGAAACATAAATTACAGAAATTGTACTTTATGTTTGAAAACCATTGCACGTTATGTCCTTCACTCCAAACTCAGTTTATTTTCATGGTTAAATCTAACTAAGTCGACCAATGTGAGGGAAAATTTGTACCACTAAACAAAAAATAATAATTGAAAAAAAGAATTTTAAACACTAAAAGTCAGCTAGTAAACCTCCCCATCCACAAATATAAACCTTAATTTTTTCTACCATTCATCATCTGCAACAACCACCACCACCGCACCTTTACCACTGATCACCACCACACATACCGACCTCGATCCTCATCCCCAAACAAGTCCTTATCCTATCCACCAAACATTTTAGTAACAATACCTTCTGTATATTCCAACAAATTGTGTCATTTCATGAACATTGATTAATAGTATGTTTAAAACCAAGAAGAAGGCTTTACGCAACAATGAAACCAACAAAGGCTGGGCTATACGAGCCCTAAGAACATATTCAACAATGAATATGAACCATTGTCCATGCTTTAACTCTCTGGCCATCATCATAATCCCATTCGAAGCCACTGCGAAATGGTAAGATGGGTTGTGGAGATGGGTTTGTTATTTGTTAATAAAACATAGCCTTTTTTAATTTATTTTTCCTATTTGTTTTCTCCAGGGTTTATATTTGGGGATGGGAAGGTTGGTGGGTGTTGTGGTGAAGGTGTAGTAGTGCGGTTGTTGATAGTCAGATGGTGGTAGGTGGTGCGTCACAAGAACTCATGGTGGGGGCAGTGCTTCACCGGAGAAGACTAGTGAGGGAGATACGGTTTTAGGGGTGGCCATGGCAGGTGGTAGAAGGTGGCGGTGGTAAGTGTTGAGATGGTGAGAAAGATAAAGTGTTTAGAGAAGAACGACGGGGCGAGTGGTGGTGGTCGGGTGATGGGTGGAGGTTGACAGTGGTTGTGGTGATAGAGTTGAGAAAGACAGAGGATAGGGTGGGGGTTATGGGTTTTTATAATTTTTTTAATTTTCTAAATTATTTTTATTTTATTTGTTATTAATATTTTAAATAAATAGATAAAATGACTAAATTACCCTCACATGGAATCCATTTAGTCAGATTTAACTATGAAAATAAACTAAGTTTGGACTAAAAGACATAACATGCAAGGATTTTCAAATACAAAGTACCATTTATGTAATTTACTCACCTATAAAATAGTCTAATTTGAAGGTAGAGAAACAAACAAAAGTAAAAGTAAAACGTCTATTTCTTCTACTGATGTATTAATAATAATAAAATTTTATAATTTAAAACAAATTAAGAAAGATGGCTTAGAATGGTGGAGAGGCCTTATGTTCAATTAGGTGATCAAGGGTTCAATTCCAACTTCCAACATTATGGTTTGGTATCCGGGTGAAGATCGAATATGGGTGGCGCCGGTTCGAATCTGACGGGCGGCGAGGTTTTACCGAGTTCTATAACACTGTCGTGCTTTCGGGCGGGTGGGGCTCGGGTTTCCGCGCATCGGGAGAAGGCGGGGGCTGCTGGAGATCGAGTAGTCGATTCTTGGGCACGGCGCCCCGCAAGGGTGGTTGCCACACAGTTATTCGCCGATAAAAAAAAAAGATGACTTACACTCTTTTAAATCAAGGAGAAAACAGCTACTTTGATTAGTTAATGACTAATTTTAAACAACAACACATTACCAACGGAATACTTTAATGGACATACGTAGTTTTCAAGTCGCGCCGACTTCGTTATAATATTGAACCATCTTACGTAAAATGTTTAATTTTGATGTCATTGTTTTTTTACTTTATTACTAATTTTTTTCTATTTACCGACTTCAGTTAATAAATACTAATTATATGTATCATTCAAATCAACTACATATAAGCCTACTTGGTAAAGGTTTATTATTCTTTGAGGAGATGATACAGGTTTAAACCTGAGTGAAAGTTTGTTGTTTTTTTTTTTTTTTTTTTTTTGAAATGCGAACTTCTTACAAGACTCCAACCCCACTCCTTTCAATTCCTATTTCCTAAACCTTATTACTATTCCCAAGTGAAAGTTTGTTGTTTAAATTAATTTGGGGTAAAATAGAGTAAAGGTAACCTTTACTCTTAAAAAAATTAAACCTATAAATTACCTTATTTTTATTTTTTTTTCATTTGGTTACTGTTTTATACAATGACAAACCTTTAACAGAAAACTTTCAAAAGATATTGTTAACTTCAATTAAAATTGAGAATATTTCACAGAAAAGTAACCAAGTTTTAAAAGTGTTTCAATTAAATTACTCGTACCCTTTTGTTACAATTAGGTAAGTTAACTTTTAAATCGAGTCTTATAAAATTTTATATGTGTCAAGAATGAAATGGAAGAGAAACTGCTGGAATTATATATTTACTAGCTTATACCCCGGGAGCGTTCCGGGTTGGGAAATCTAAGTGAAGTGAATAAAATTAGAAGTATCTAAACTATAAAAATGACATCTATGTATCAACCTACATTAGATACTTTAAAAAAAATACCAAAAGATCCATTTCACCTTACAACATCAACACCTAAAACAGAATATTAAGATCCCAAGCACTTCAAGGGGACATAGATTGTCTAGCACCAATACATTCAGTCAAAGGTCTTTAACTGCATACAATAAGATTTGAGCTATTTCAGAATATGGTAGAAAAAGAAAAATAGCAATTACCTGTTAGAGAGCGTCCCAGGTTGAAATATCTAATATGACATAATAAAATATCTAATATGACAACATAATTAATGACTTGCCAATATATGATTAATAAATATTATTATTATTATTATTATTATTATTATTATTTTAAACAAATCTCTGTCATAAGTTATCATATTCTAATATAAAAAAAAAGGGCGGATATCACCTAATCCCAGGCCCGACCCAATACCTGTCGGGTTACAAAAAATAGTCGTTTTTTTTCTCCGTTTTTTATATAGCACTATGGTACTCGTTGGAAAGATAATAAAACGCTCGTTAATTTGGTGTAATTTTTTTTTAAATCTCGTGTATAAAAGATATTAACGTTTAAAAGTTATGGGAGGAAACATTAGAGATAAAAATCTAATTTTATTTTTAAATTTTAAATTATTATTTTTCTAGAATAAAGGTCTTGCCACATGGGATGACACATGACACACTCAATAAAGAAAATACCATCTTTGAATACCATGTTATTAAAATGGCTTTGGTTTATTATATGCATAGATTTTGTTTCTTCTTATAAAATATTTTTATCTTTTGTGAATAATTTAAAAAGAAAAAGGTTCATCAGAAAAAAATAAATGAAATTTTGCCTTTTATTTAGTTTACTCAATATATAAAATATTTAAATTTTCATGTTAATTTGGTATATATAATTAATCGTCGGAAACGATGAACTGGACTGATGAAACGGAACCATTCTAGAGCCGAGTTTTTCATTTTTTTCGAAAGGTGGCAGAGGTGCTGCCTAGAGAGAGAGAAAGAGGGAGGGAGGGAGGGAGGGAAGGGGGAGGGGGAGAGAGAGGGGGGAAGGGGGAGGGAGAGGGAGAGGGAGAGCGGGAGAGGGAGAGGGAGGGGGAGAGGGGGAGAGGGAGGGGGAGGGAGAGGGGGAGGGAGAGAGAAAGAGAGGGGGGAGAGAGAGGGGGGAGAGAGAGAGAGGGCGAGAGAGAGGGATAGGACGAGGGAGGGGGAGGGGGATGGGGAGGGGGAGGGAGGGAGAGACAGGGGGAAAGAGAGGGGGGGAGCGGGAGAGGGAGGGAGGGAAGGAGGGAGAGAGAGATGGGGGGAGGGAGATTATAGAGAGAGAAAAAGATGAGTCTGGAAAGAGATACAACTTGAAGTGTGATATGTAGAGGAGAAGGGAAGAATAAGGGGACACATACTTCAATACATGTCCCTAGTGTTTCAACTATTTACTCTAAGTCAGTAACCACATAATTTTTAACACATGACACACACACATGTAATATCTACTCTTAAAATTCATCTTTTGTTTACTTTGAGGACTCGAACCTATATCATTTTAATGATAATATACACCTGATGTTACTAATTTAAGAAGCCATAGATCGGGAACCTCATATACATACTATTATTCAATTAGGTATTCTCAATGTAAAGTTAACTGGGTCGTTTAGTTGACCTTAGTTAATAATTGAAGTATTGGATTTAAGCAGTTTCAATTATCAGCAATTGGACGTCACTGGTCTCAACTAACGAAATGTGTGATGACAGTGCCACCTTTTAACATATTGGTTACCAACAAACTATGACTAAAAATACTTATTCCATTTATATATTCAGTTAGTATTCTATTAGTCATAGTCCGATGATGGCCAATATGTTAAAAGGTGAGACTGCCAACACACATTTTGTTAGTTAAAACTAACGACGGTCAATTGCTAATAGTTAAAATTATTTAAATCCAATACTCCTCATAATTTGTGTATCTGTATTTGCAATATTTGATAAGTACTTAATAGCATAGTTGTCAAAAGCGCGCCTAGGCGAGCCTAGGCTCGAGGCGCACCAAGTGCGCTGCGCCCTGTGAGGCGCGCCTAGGCACTGAGGTGCACTATCAGGGCTGATTTCTGGCCAAATTCAGGCTAAAAGTTGCATAAACCTCTAAAACATCCTAAAATGAGTCATGAACAAGTGTCACAGCCTCAAATTACCACTTGCGGGGTTTCACCGCGAGGCGCATGACAAACCAGGATCCAAGTCAACGATCACAATAAACAACTTTATATGAAAACGTAAATAGACATAACCATTAATTTAATAAGCGGAAGCGTTTAAGTAGCATTTAATCAACTATGCTATCATCTCAAAAGTTGTTCAAAATACTTTTATTACAAAACGTGCAACCTAAGTAGTTAACTCGGCCGATATATCGGTGATATATCACCGATATCTCGGTTATCGGTCATCAACCGATATATTGGTACCGATATTTTGACCGATATTTTGTACCGATATTATCGCCGATATTGGCCGATATTTGACCGATATGTTACCGATATTTGACCGATATATCACCGATATTCCCGATATTGGTGTTTTTATTCTTAGTTCTTTCATTTTTCTTACTTCTTATAGTTGTTATTACCTTTTTATTACTGTTTTAAGTCTTAATTGTTAATAGTTAGTGTTAAATATTAGTGTTTTAAGTCTTAACAAGTTCCCACGTGCTACAATTGTTAGTGTTTTGCAAGTTGTAGAAGGTTAATTTGTTAATGGTAGGAGGGTATGCTGAATTGTTAGTGTTAAATTGCTACATGTATGTATCTTGCATGATATAAAAAGTGCCGATATTCCACCGATATCTCACTGCGATAACCTATATCTTAAATATCGGTCCTTCACCGATTTCCGATATTTTACCGCATTAACTGCTTAGCGTGCAACTATGCCTAGACGCCAATGCAGACTCGTGCGCCTAGTTCCGTTCATTGCTACCTTAGCGACCTGAGAAAAACATGCCAAAAAGATGTCAACATATAATGCTGGTGAGTTCACAGGTTTGTTCAATATGTTACCAAAATGTTACCATGTCCATACTATATCAATGTTACCAAGTACGCTAGCTAGGCGTATGTTTCATTACTACTACGATTGGAAACCATTACTAGACACGTTTAGCAATGTTTAGCATGTTTAAGCAGCCCGTATGTTCAGCACGATGATGTTCCTGTTCGAGACAATATGCACCCGCCCGGCCCTCCAAGCCGACGAGTGGGGCAGGTCACGCCCAATAGATCTATCCACATTTCCCCCGTTGTGCATCCCCGCACATTCATGGTTTCCCCCGGGACTTTCCAAAAGATCGTATAGCAATATAAAGTTAAAACCATAGTATGACATATGTTACCAAAACCGTTTAGCGCATGTTTTCTCCCCCAAAAGTTAAAGCAGTAAAAGTGGGGCCGTGAACTCACCTTAAGTAGCGTTCTTCAATTACAAGTAAAGATGTTTAGCCCTTGATAATCCCTCTACCGGAGATCTATCAAAATGTTCACATAAGTGTTCCGACTAATAACCATAAGGTTATCTAGTCCCCGATTGTCCAGATCGTAACCAAGTATGTTTTAAAACGTGTTTAAGTGTTTAACCAACACACTAGACCGACCCGACATCCCGTTGGTGACCCATTACCCTAACTAATCAAGTACACATAGATTACACACAAGGTTCAAGCATAAAACACTTAGTTTGTATCAAAAATCTCATTTCTGCATCAGAACGGTCGAACCAGTCAGTTTTAAGTCTCCTTCGCACCTTTTCAGTCTCCTTCGCCCGTTTTACATTTCGTTCGACCGTTTGATGCTTCCTTCGCCCACTTTATCACTTTCGCCCAATAAAAGCCCAGGTTCGACCCTGGATTCCTCCTTCGCACCTTCGATCGGTTGAAGGAGGCCAGGTTCGCCCCTGTTGTGTAAATTTTCCTAAAAACGCTTCAAACACATTCAAAACGACTCGAAACATCATCAAACACAGCAGTCAAGCATGGATAACTTATCCCTACAAAACCCCACCGATTTCCCCCGATAATTCGTCCGTTTCAGCCCTTTCCCAAAATGGTAAAGATTATGGAAACATCACTTTCATGCATGAATAATTTACCCAATTTGGAAACTTTTGAAATCGATTCATGCTTAGCTTAAAACACTCAGTTTGTCGATTATCCGATCTTGTCTTATCAATTCTATTGATCATAAATATCATGCATCAAGTTTAAATCCAATAAAACCCCCAAATACCCATAATATCATCATATCCAATCCTAACCCTAAACAACAATATTCCAACATCAATAACAATCCTACATCATGTTTCTATCATAGATATAGCAGCAAATCATTGAACAACACACAACACCACATAATATACAATTTACATATGTTATTCACCATGAAACCTATGTTAAATGATAATGTTTTGATTTAGAAAGATGTTTAAAAGGTTTTTAATCATAAAAACACCCTTAGAACAGATCTGGACAATTTGGGTTAGATGAAAACGAATTAAAATGCTTTTAAAAAGGTTTAGGATTATGAACACACCTTGGATTGTTGTTTAGATGTTGTAGATGGGTTAGATTATGAAAAAGAAGAGCAAAAACTCCTTCCTTAGTGTTTTAGATCGTTTGAGAGCGTTTTGGGACGGTTAGGGTTTGTGAAATGATGAAAAATGACAAAGGTTGGTATTTATACTAATCCTCCTTCGCACCATTTCAATGGTCGAAGGTGGTCTCCTTCGACCCTTTCACAGGGTCGAATGAGCCCTGTTCTGGTCGAAGGGAATTCCTTTAATTCCACTTCCCTGGTTCGCCCATCTACAAAGGGTCGAACCAGACGATTTCTCTCCTTCGACCACTCGAAGTGGTCGAACCAGGATTCCTTTTTGACTAGTTTTCCAGTTTGTCGTGTTTAACGCATTCTAACACATCTTAACACATAAGCATGCATCCTTAGTCTATATTTAACATATTTAAGCATAGATAATCATTTACACATCATTTAAACACATCTATGTATATAATCCACCAAACGACCCATAATCTACACATATACTTAATTAGTTCATGTAATGTCACCAACAACGGAACCTGGTACTAGTGTATTACCAAAACGACTCCCAATGATCCTCCAGATCATTGTACCCTGGACAATCCTAACTTGACCCGACTCAACTATCCCAGTTAAGTTTGTTTATAACCGTTTCTCGCTAAGGTAGACTTAGATGTTACTAACATGTTTAAGCCAAACATGCCGGGTGTCACATCATCCCCACGTTGAAAGAATTTTCGTCCCGAAAATTGCGCAAAGCCCCAAAAGTAGGAAACAAAAAGAACAGAACGAAAAGAAAATTACCGGATGTCACATCATCCCCACGTTGAAAGGAATCTCGACCCGAGATTCATTCCGCTTCAGCAGTAACATGCCTCGATTCAAACGCGCGCTTCGGAAAGAGATGAGGATACTTAGCTTTCATCTGATCCTCCCGTTCCCATGTGAACTCCGGTCCACGGTTCGAGTTCCAACGGACTTTAACGATGCGGATTTTACTCCGACGAAGGCTACGAATCTTGTAGTCGAGGATCTCGACAGGTTCCTCCACAATGCGAAGACGATCATCAACCTTGATCTCTTCCAGTGGTACAATGAGAGATTCATCAGCCAAACACTTCTTCAAGTTAGACACATGGAAGACGTTGTGTACACTACCGAGCTCCGCCGGTAAGTCAAGTCTGTATGCCACCAGTCCAATCCGATCCAGGATTGTGAATGGTCCGACATAACGAGGGTTAAGCTTGCCACGCTTTCCAAAGCGTATGACGCCCTTCCATGGTGAAACTTTCAGAAGTACTTTGTCCCCAACCTGGAACTCTAAAGGTTTTCGACGGCGATCGGCATAGCTCTTCTGACGATCCCGTGCAGCAGCCAAACGTTGACGGATCTGTACGATTTTCTCCGAAGTTTCGTACACGAGTTCCGGACCAGTGAGTTGGCTCTCGCCCACCTCGGCCCAACAAAGTGGTGATCGGCATTTTCGTCCGTAAAGAGCCTCGAACGGAGCTGCCTTGATGCTAGAGTGATAGCTGTTGTTGTAGGAGAACTCCACTAACGGCAGGTGGATCTCCCAACTTTTGCCAAAATCGATAACACATGCCCGAAGCATGTCTTCCAAGGTTTGAATCGTCCGCTCACTCTGTCCATCAGTTTGCGGATGATAAGCCGTACTCATATCCAACTGAGTACCCAAAGCCTTGTGCAGAGCCTTCCAGAAACGCGAAGCGAAACGAGAATCACAATCAGAGATAATAGAAACAGGCACCCCGTGCCGAGCAACCACCTCCTTAAGGTAAAGTTGAGCCAACCGCTCGAGTCCATCGGTTTCCTTAATAGGTATAAAACGCGCCGATTTTGTCAGCCGGTCAACAATCACCCAGATCATATCATAACCACTAGGCGACCTTGGCAACTTGGTGACAAAATCCATCGTGATTCGTTCCCACTTCCATTCTGGAACCTCTGGTTGTTGCAGGAGACCAGACGGCCTCTGATACTCCACTTTGACTTTAGCACAAGTCAAACATTTGCTGACGTAAGAAGCTATATCAGCTTTCATGTTCAGCCACCAATAAAGTATCTTCAAATCCTGATACATCTTATCGGAGCCAGGGTGAATAGAATACCGGGATTTGTGAGCTTCATCCAAAACAAGCTCGCGCAATCCCCCGAACAATGGGACCCAAACACGTCCCGCAAAATAGTGTAAGCCATCGGTCCTAAGCTCAAGATGCTTGTCAGCACTGTGCATAGTTTCAGCCTTAAGGTTTTCCTCCTTCAAAGCTTCCAACTGTGCAGAACGGATTCAGTCAGGCAACGACGAATGAATGGTGAGCTGTAAGGCTCGAACACGACGAGGATTCGCAGACTCCTTCCTGCTCAAGGCGTCCGCCACAACGTTCGCCTTGCCAGGATGATACTTGATGGAACAGTCATAATCGTTCAGGAGTTCAACCCAGCGACGCTGCCGCATGTTCAACACCTTCTGGTCGAAAATATGCTGAAGACTCTTGTGATCGGTATATACTTCACACTTGGTACCGTACAAGTAAT
Organism: Ambrosia trifida; assembly: GCA_028751855.1. Classification (NCBI taxonomy): domain Eukaryota; kingdom Viridiplantae; phylum Streptophyta; class Magnoliopsida; order Asterales; family Asteraceae; genus Ambrosia; species Ambrosia trifida. The sequence goes on from CM054122.1 coordinate 74,274,910, forward strand.
GTCTCCAAATTTTCAACGCAAAGACTACCGCACCCAGTTCCAAGTCATGAGTAGTGTAGTTCTTCTCATGAACTTTGAGTTGACGAGAAGCATAAGCGATAACCTTCCCGCGTTGCATCAACACGCAACCGAGACCACGAATAGAAGCATCACAGTACACAACAAAGTCACCCGTACCCTCTGGCAAAGATAAGATAGGTGCAGAACAAAGTTTAAGCTTCAGCATCTGAAACGCTGATTCTTGTGGTTCATCCCAGTCGAACTTTCGATCCTTCTGGGTAAGAGCAGTGAGGGGTTGAGCGATCTTCGAAAATCCCTCAATGAAAGGACGATAATAACCCGCAAGACCTAGGAATTGCCGCACCTCAGATGGCGTCTTTGGTGCTTCCCAGTCCTTAATAGCTTCGATCTTAGCCGGATCGACATGAATTCCCAGTTCATTCACCACATGCCCTAGGAATTGAACTTCACGTAACCAAAAATCACACTTCGAGAACTTAGCATACAACTGCTCCTGTCTCAAAAGTTCCAAGACCAACCGCAGATGTTCCTCATGATCCGCCTTGTTCTTGGAATAAATCAGAATGTCGTCAATGAACACGATGACGAACTTTTCAAGGTAAGGTTTACAAACGCGGTTCATCAAATCCATGAACACCGCTGGTGCGTTAGTGAGACCGAAAGGCATGACCAAAAACTCAAAATGGCCATAACGAGTGCGAAAAGCAGTCTTCTGAATGTCAGCTTCCCTGACGCGCAACTGGTGATAACCGGACCGCAAATCAATCTTCGAATAGTAGCTGGAGCCCTGAAGCTGGTCAAAGAGATCATCAATGCGAGGAAGAGGATAACGATTCTTGATGGTCACTTTGTTCAGCTCACGATAATCGATACACATGCGAAGACTTCCGTCCTTCTTCTTCACAAACAAGATAGGAGCTCCCCACGGGGAAGAACTCGGTCGAATGAAACCCTTTTCCAAGAGTTCCTGTAACTGGCTGGACAACTCTTGCATCTCGGGAGGTGCAAGACGATACGGAGCTCGGGCAATAGGAGCTGCGCCCGGAGTGAGATCAATACCAAACTCAACCTGACGATGGGGAGGAAGACCAGGTAAATCATCAGGAAACACATCAGAAAAGTCACGAACCACCGGGATATCCTCGATCTTCTTCTCATCGTCAGTAGAAACGTTAACAAGTGCCAGAATGGCCGAACAGCCCTTCCGAAGATACTTACGGGCTTTCATGCTAGAAATGATACTCAGCGGAGCACCGCTTTTCTCGCCACGAACCGAAAGAATCTCTCCATCAGGGAGAGGGATCCGAATAACCTTATCAAAACAAACGATCTCTGCGCGGTACAACGATAACAAATCCATGCCAACCACGACATCAAAACTACCCAGGGGTACCGACATAAGGTCAATGGGGAAAAACAAACTTGACAGTTCCAAGCGACATTCCCTAAGGGTGTGTGTCGCTTCGATTTTCTTACCATCAGCCAATTCTATTAAGTACTTAGCCTCTAAAGGTGTGGGTACTATATCTAGCAATCGACTAACATCCAAAGATACGAAACTCTTATCGGCACCAGAATCAAACAAGACAGAAACATAGCGATCATTAAGAAGGAACATACTGGTAACTGTGTCTGGATCCTGCCTAGCCTCCGCAGATCCAATGAAGAAAGCACGTGCAGTCCTGCCTCCGCCGCCGTTGTTCCCGTTACCGTTCCCGCCCCTCCCATTATCTCCCTGCTTCAGTTTGGGACAGTCACGCTTGAAATGTCCCGTGTCACCACAGTTATAACACCCCTGCCTCCCCTGAGTCCCCTGAGCAGCAGGAGCAGGAGTAGCCGCAGGAGTCTGAGTTGGGGTGAGTGCCACCTTGCAATCCTTAGCATGGTGCCCCAACTGATGGCACCGATGACAACGAGCCCTATCACAACCCCCAGAATGGTGAAAACCACACTTGTTACACTTGGGATGCTTCCCAACGTACCCACTCGTCTTCTGCCCAGAAGAAGACCCAGATGAATCAAACTTCTTTGCCGGCTGAGCTGGCACCACACTCTTCCCCACACTATCCCACTTCCTCTTGTTCCCCTCAGCGACCTTCACAGCAGCACCCTTAGGTGGCAAAACACCTTCCGCCACCTTCAGGTTAGTCATCCGATGAGCTGATCGGACAACTTCAGCAATAGTGGGAAGATTCCCAGCAGCCACTAACCCAGCAATCTCGGGCACCAGTCCAGACACATAGTGCTCGATCCTCCTGTACTCAGGTGTGTGTAAATCAGGACACAACACCGCCAGCTCATTCCTCCTCACAGTGTATTCCTCATTCTCAGACCCAACCATCTTGTAACTCCAGACCTCATGCTCCAACTTCTGTATCTCCTCTCTCGGACAGTACTCTCCTCTCAACAGCTGCACAAACTCCGCCCAAGGCATAGCAATAGCCTCCCCCAATCCCATGTTCTGAGTAGTAGCATTCCACCACGACAGTGCAGGCCCCTCAAATGTCGCAGTAGCATACTTCACCCGGTCCCCAGCAGGACAGTTACACATAACAAACACAGATTCCACCTTCTCCAGCCATCGGAGCAGTCCCACCGCTCCCTCAGTTCCAGCGAAGTTATGGGGCTGACAGTCCCGAAACTTCTTATAAGAGCACTGAGGTGGGGGTGGATTGGCACCAGCACCTGAAACACGGTGCACGAGTAAAACACAAACGAAAGGACACGAAACCCAAAAATGAGGCAAGGTCGATAGAAATCAACTCACCACCCATGGCATTAATCCCAGCCTGGAAATTAGCCATAGCCATGTTCACTTGCTGTTGTAGCAAGTTGTTCAGTTCAGCCTGAGTCATGTTGATGTTCCCACGACCACCGCCTCCAGCACGACCACCGCCGCCAGCACGGCCACCACCGCCACCACGACGTCCACCACCGCGAGCACCAGACATGATCTAACAATCAAGAAAATTGAGGGATTCAGATTCACTTCCAGTGTCAACCACTAGAAATTTACCAGAGTTAACCTAGGGACAAATCCAGGACTATACATCCAACTCGAAGTCCATCGGGATTTTCATGCATCCCAGTTTATTATTTCGTGTGCACCCGAAATGATAAACTGCTCTACATGGTCCTCCAAATGTACCCCTAATCTAGACCCCAGTCACTGAATATCATCGCCTAGTAACGTGTGACGATGGGTGCAAGTGTAAGAAGGCATGTGTGTGCTAGAACCAACAAATCAACCCCTCCTTCTTCAATCCAGAAGAAGAAGCCAAAAGTAGGTAAGAACCCAAATAAAAGCGGATGATGTAACGGAGAAGCATGATGATGATGTAAGGACACCCCGACAACGTTAGTACGTATCCCACTAATAGACCCAAATTATGTGACCGTCTAGTGTGTGCGACTCGGCTATAGACCAGACTCTACATGCAGTCCTAGTTCACTATAACCATTGGCTCTAATACCAATCTGTCACACCCTCAAATTACCACTTGCGGGGTTTCACCGCGAGGCGCATGACAAACCAGGATCCAAGTCAACGATCACAATAAACAACTCTATATGAAAACGTAAAAAGACATAACCATTAATTTAATAAGCGGAAGCATTTAAGTAGCATTTAATCAACTATGCTATCATCTCAAAAGTTGTTCAAAATACTTTTATTACAAAACGTGCAACTATGCCTAGACGCCAATGCAGACCCGTGCGCCTAGTTCCGTTCATTGCTACCTTAGCGACCTGAGAAAAACATGCCAAAAAGATGTCAACATATAATGCTGGTGAGTTCACAGGTTTGTTCAATATGTTACCAAAATGTTACCATGTCCATACTATATCAATGTTACCAAGTACGCTAGCTAGGCGTATGTTTCATTACTACTACGATTGAAAACCATTACTAGACACGTTTAGCAATGTTTAGCATGTTTAAGCAGCCCGTATGTTCAGCACGATGATGTTCCTGTTTGAGACAATATGCACCCGCCCGGCCCTCCAAGCCGACGAGTGGGGCAGGTCACGCCCAATAGATCTATCCACATTCCCCCCGTTGTGCATCCCCGCACATTCATGGTTTCCCCCCGGGACTTTCCAAAAGATCGTATAGCAATATAAAGTTAAAACCATAGTATGACATATGTTACCAAAACCGTTTAGCGCATGTTTTCTCCCCCAAAAGTTAAAGCAGTAAAAGTGGGGCCGTGAACTCACCTTAAGTAGCGTTCTTCAATTACAAGTAAAGATGTTTAGCCCTTGATAATCCCTCTACCGGAGATCTATCAAAATATTCACATAAGTGTTCCGACTAATAACCATAAGGTTATCTAGTCCCCGATTGTCCAGATCGTAACAAAGTATGTTTTAAAACGTGTTTAAGTGTTTAACCGACACACTAGACCGACCCGACATCCCGTTGGTGACCCATTACCCTAACTAATCAAGTACACATAGATTACACACAAGGTTCAAGCATAAAACACTTAGTTTGTATCAAAAATCTCATTTCTGCATCAGAACGGTCGAACCAGTCAGTTTTAAGTCTCCTTCGCACCTTTTCAGTCTCCTTCGCCCGTTTTACATTTCGTTCGACCGTTTGATGCTTCCTTCGCCCACTTTATCACTTTCGCCCAATAAAAGCCCAGGTTCGACCCTGGATTCCTCCTTCGCACCTTCGATCGGTCGAAGGAGGCCAGGTTCGCCCCTGTTGTGTAAATTTTCCTAAAAACGCTTCAAACACATTCAAAACGACTCGAAACATCATCAAACACAGCAGTCAAGCATGGATAACTTATCCCTACAAAACCCCACCGATTTCCCCCGATAATTCGTCCGTTTCAGCCCTTTCCCAAAATGGTAAAGATTATGGAAACATCACTTTCATGCATGAATAATTTACCCAATTTGGAAACTTTTGAAATCGATTCATGCTTAGCTTAAAACACTCAGTTTGTCGATTATCCGATCTTGTCTTATCAATTCTATTGATCATAAATATCATGCATCAAGTTTAAATCCAATAAAACCCCCAAATACCCATAATATCATCATATCCAATCCTAACCCTAAACAACAATATTCCAACATCAATAACAATCCTACATCATGTTTCTATCATAGATATAGCAGCAAATCATTGAACAACACACAACACCACATAATATACAATTTACATATGTTATTCACCATGAAACCTATGTTAAATGATAATGTTTTGATTTAGAAAGATGTTTAAAAGGTTTTTAATCATAAAAACACCCTTAGAACAGATCTGGACAATTTGGGTTAGATGAAAACGAATTAAAATGCTTTTAAAAAGGTTTAGGATTATGAACACACCTTGGATTGTTGTTTAGATGTTGTAGATGGGTTAGATTATGAAAAAGAAGAGCAAAAACTCCTTCCTTAGTGTTTTAGATCGTTTGAGAGCGTTTTGGGACGGTTAGGGTTTGTGAAATGATGAAAAATGACAAAGGTTGGTATTTATACTAATCCTCCTTCGCACCATTTCAATGGTCGAAGGTGGTCTCCTTCGACCCTTTCACAGGGTCGAATGAGCCCTGTTCTGGTCGAAGGGAATTCCTTCAATTCCACTTCCCTGGTTCGCCCATCTACAAAGGGTCGAACCAGACGATTTCTCTCCTTCGACCACTCGAAGTGGTCGAACCAGGATTCCTTTTTGACTAGTTTTCCAGTTTGTCGTGTTTAACGCATTCTAACACATCTTAACACATAAGCATGCATCCTTAGTCTATATTTAACATATTTAAGCATAGATAATCATTTACACATCATTTAAACACATCTATGTATATAATCCACCAAACGACCCATAATCTACACATATACTTAATTAGTTCATGTAATGTCACCAACAACGGAACCCGGTACTAGTGTATTACCAAAACGACTCCCAATGATCCTCCAGATCATTGTACCCTGGACAATCCTAACTTGACCCGACTCAACTATCCCAGTTAAGTTTGTTTATAACCGTTTCTCGCTAAGGTAGACTTAGATGTTACTAACATGTTTAAGCCAAACATGCCGGGTGTCACAACAAGTCCTAAACAACCCTAAAACATCCTAAAGTAGCCCTAAACAAGCCTAAAACATCTCTAGAATCCCTAAAAATGTATTTTATACTATGCGCTTAATTATAAAAAACCGTCGTTTTTTATGCGCCTAGGCTCCGGGCTCGGCCTATGCGCTTTGACAACTATGCTTAATAGCAAATTGAATTATAATAAGCGCACACACTTAAATGACCATTATTCAATTAAGTATCCTTTGTATTTTCAATTAAAGTTTAGTTGACCTTAATTAATAATTGAAGTATTGGATTTAAATAGTCTTAATTATCATGTATTAGATGCCATCAGTGTCACCTTTTAATATATTGATCATCAATAGATTATGACTAAAAACATTTGTTTCATTTATATATATATATTAAGTTGATATTCTGTTAATCATAGTACGTTGATGGTCAATACGTTAAAAACTGAGATCGCCTACATTTCGTTAGTTGAGGCTGCTGACAACTAATTATTGATAGTTAGGATTATTTAAATCTAATACTCTTTAATAATTAGTGTATGTGTAATTGTAGTATTTGATCAAGTAGTTAAATAGCAAATCGACTTATAGCACCTATAGATTATCATTGATGTTTTGTTGAACGGCCATTATTTCAATCTTGGGAACATTATATAAACTTAGCAAATGCCACTTTGGTTATAGTCTAGTGTTAGAGAGGAAATTCTCTCTTACGTAAAGTTGGGAGTTTAATTTTAAGAGTGTAAAAAAAAGATGTAAAAGGAGTAAAGAAAAGTGTGTAAGAAATTATTATAATTGTTTTTTTAAATCATTGTAACTTTTCTGTTTCCCTCGCAGATTGCACTGAGCCACTGATTGTTTTTTCTCTGACGATAATGGTTAAAACTTAAAAGTTAAATATAATATCAAGTATGATGATATATACTATTATTATTGAAAAAATAAAACAAACGTTGGTAGACAAGTAAACCTAAAAGCTAGTGGTAATAAAAGAAACACTAAAGTCAAATAAAACCTACTCTTACATAGAACGAGACTTTAAACTTTTTATATTTATTTACTTTTTAAAACTGTATAGAACACTTGATGGATAGAATAGGTATATAAATAATGAATAGTTAGTAGTTGTATTACATTACATAGTTGTCAAGTTCTTAAAAAAATGACTAGGTCAATGAATTAAATCTCACTTATAACAACTTACCATTATAATATACATCTAGATATAACAATAAGATTTTATAATTAATTATGAAATATGAAATTGTTTTTTTTTATTGATAGATCATGTCATCATTACATGTAGTTTGACCTTCATAATTAAGTTCTAATGATCTTTAGACCATGACATGTTACATCATCTTCGCTAAAGGTTTTGAACATGATACTATTACACATTATTAAGATACGTATAAATTGTACTTTTTCCCAATTTTTCTTTTACAAGTTTTTTTATATATGCATATGCATAATAGGCGCTCACTATGCACTTCAACCAAACTTCAATGATAAAGATTTGTTCAATAATTAGCACATGGTTTTTATTCATATTGGTCTGTTGGTCTAGGGCCGGTCCTGAATTTCAGGTGTCCGGGCTGAGCTGTAAAAATTGTGCCCTTAGCGTTAGACCTTAACAAAATAAATAATGTAAACTATTTTTTTTTAAGTTACGATTAAAGTAATATCAAATTGATGGATCAAATTTTATTTCCCACTTAGATTGTAGTCTAACGGTAACAAACTCTCTTCGGAAAGGTTAGGAGTTTGAATCCCACAAAGTATGAAAATATAAATGGGTGAAAGTTTGAAAATTAAAAAAAAAATGTTTCATAACAAAACTAAAAGTTAAAAAGAAAGTCAAAACCAACCGGTAAAAAGCAAAAACAACCAAGTATGAGCCTTCTTTATTTCATCTTCTCTAGTCTTACACTTATTAATAAACCTGGAATTTTTTTTTTCTCAAACCATTTTATTTTCTTTTTTAATTCTTAGCCTCTCTTAACATTTCTTACTTTCTATTTTATATAAACTATCCTTCACTTTTATTAATACTTGATTAAAAATTTTGGGGCTCAAACATACAAAATTCCATCGATATAAGGACATCACTGTTAAGAAAACTTGGATTGCCGGAAGGCCAATGTGCCCCCGAGAAATTGGGCTCGGGCCGGGAGTCCTCCCCGCACCCCTTAAGGGCCGGCCATGTCTGTTACAATATCATACTTTTGGTGTATTAAGATTTGTTCAATAATGAGTACATGGTTTTTGTGGTGAACTGCAATCAGTTGTAAGTGGCGATGCACATTTCTTTTCTTTTCTTTCTACGAATGCTTGTTAAAACATAGTGTGCACATTTCTATTCTTTTTGTGTAACTTGCGACAAAAAAACTAAGTATTATAATGTTGTATTGCAACCCATTTGTGGATCCCGATACAACGCGCATGTAAACCCACTAGTACTATTAATAGGTGAATGGATTTAATGAGTGCTTTTATTATTTTTCTTATTTCTTCATCATTTTTTTGTGTTTATATATTAATTTTGTGGGCTATATTATACATTATTGGTCTTGGTTTAGTGGTTTCACTTGGTACTTCAATACCATTTGACCTGGTTTCGAGTCTGTTGACCTTTTTTTTTCACACCTTATTTTGCCTTTACATGTTTGAGTGTGATTAAGTTATACCGGGCGGTGCAGTGGACACGCGTAAGACCCATCATTAATTACTTTTCATTTTGAGTTCCACCACACATAATTAGGTTTGTCATTTAGATTTGTAGAAACGCTCCACTTACGGTGTGCGCATATAATGTATATATGTGTGGCTTTTGGGGGGCAAAAGTAAAGTTACACTAGTTTTAACGTTATTTTACTAATTTCGTGAAAATAACGTTAAAAACGACGGACGGTTATTCATGCATCCTGTGGTGGCGTGGATAGTCAAAAGACAAAGGGATACATGCACAGATCGGGTTTGTCCCGATTGCTAAGTGTTTTGTGCCTTATGTCCAAGGCTTGATACCAAACCACATCGAGCCGGGGTCTCACTGGAAGCAACCTCTCTATTCTTAGGGGTAGAGGTAAGGCTGTCTACATCTTACCCTACTCAGACCCTATCTTAGCTTTGCTATAGGTGGGATTAACTGAGTACGATGATGATGATTTAGATTTGTAGAAATATTGTAATAGAGTCATAAACAAAGGCTACTTTTTGGGTTATTATTATTATAGTATATAATTATTCTAAACACTTTACAATTTGTTTTAACCTTTATAATATGAGGAACAAGCTGTCACTGTGTTAAATGTTAAGGTCAAAGCCGGCCCTAAGGGGGTGCGGGGAGGACTCCCGGCCCGGGCCCAATTTCTAACGGGGCACTTTAAGCGGCGACGAGTGTTTTCTTTCTGCAAATATTTTCTTTCTGTTTTTGACCAAAAAAAAAAAGATTTCATCTTAAACATCACTGGTTATAAACGCAAGAAGGTGAAGAGTAGATAAGAAAGAAGATAAGTCATACATGATAAACTAGATTGGTAGGATACGACATAATTAAAAAAAAAGTTGAAGTGTGTTAGTTGAGATTTGTGTTGTGGTACAGTAATTGTACAGCCTTTGCAGTAAATTTTAATATATAGTAGTACTACAAAACAGTAACTGTCTCACGCTTTTGCACATGATGCAAGTCAAATTCATTTTGTTAAAAAACTTTTGAAGTCTAGGAATAAAATAATGGCCCTTCAAATTATTATGGAATTTTAAAAAATAGTGTTTTTTTTATAAGCCAATTAACCAAACACATTAATTTGTATAATTATTACGACACTTTCAGTTCTATATTCGGTTCGACTAGTCCGACTAGGAAACCGATAAGGATACCGGTTCAACGTTTGCTTCAGTTATGAAAACATTGCTTAAAAGAACTAAGACTAAGGGGCACATATTTCATGGCTCGGCCCGGACACCTGAATTTTCAGGGCCGGCCCTGGTTAAGGTGGTGACCTTTTTTTAGCATTTGATGATTTACTTATAATTTTTTTTGGCATTTGATGATTTACTTATAACTAGTTATATACCACGCGCGCGTTGCGCCGCGTTAAACCGTAGCGTTCTAGGTATGCGGTAAACCGAATCTCGCTTTTGCTGTTTGTGCCTGAGATTGAGATTGTTCCTATTCGTGATGTTGGGCGTGATCTTGCTTGTATGTCTGGCTAACTAATTTTATTGTGTGTGCATTTGGATTAATAATATACAAATCATTTAGCAAATAAAGCATTTATCATTAACAGCAAGGCTTCACATATGTGTTATTCCAAAGCAGTATATTCACCATTTTGTTTTCTCCAAGGCTCCTATACGGCTAAAAGCATATTATTTTAGAACTATTAGTTTATTACAGTCGTTACTTTCATTTATTTTAAGATCAGATTATTGGTTTTTATACCCATTTTTTCTCTCTCTGTTCTCTCTAGTCTCCACCCTCTAACCCAACTCCACCACCAAATCCCCACGACAACAAAACCGCTTTATCACCACCACGCCAACACCAGCACGTAACCTCTCACAATACATCATCTACAGCCGTCAACACCACCGGCACAACCACCACCATTGACCACCTTCGGGGTTCGAGGTGCTACGGTGTCTTTATCCGATCTAGTGGAATAATGGAAATGCTCTAAAAAGGTCGCCGTCAAACCGTCGTCGCAACCCTCTCTGTCACTCTAACTCGATCTGCAATTTGAACAGTGGCGTGGCATATTTTCGTTATTAACTTACTTTACGGGGGGTTTCATGTTTGTTGGTAATTTGGTATACTTGTCTCTTTTGCCCTCTTTTCCTTAATCGTCATCTTGCTTTGGAGACCAGATAAGAGCCCTCTTTTTCCCTCATCGTGATGTTGCTTTGGAGCCCAGATAAGAGCCATCCAGACCCGGTGAACCCCAACGCGTTATCAGCTTTCTCACACAGAAATCAACGGTGATTTTTGTTTCGGATTGGCGGATTCTTCCTGTGACTGCTGTACGTGTTAAAATGGTGGTGTTAATATATGAAAGGGTGTGTGAGCGGTGGTGATGACACGTTAGGTGTCTGTTCTACACGCGTATATATGAAAGGATGTATGAACGGTGGTGATGACACGTGAGGTGTCTCTTCGGTACGTGGAGGGGAAGAGAGCTACCAAGATGACATGTGTAAAGCCTGGCACTCAGATAAAAAATGGTTAACTAAGCATGTAATATAATCTGACCGTTGACTGATAAAATGTTAGTGTTGACTGGATGATTTTACTTTTTTACTGAAAACACTGTTTAAATGGGTTGTAATATTAATATAGTATAGTATAATTATGCTTTAAACACAAAAGGTTACGTAATAGAATTGCCACATAAAATTTCAAAAAAGGAAAATAAGATTCGTTACTTTGTTATGAATTCAATGTGCAATAAGCACGTAGCAATGTCTCTAAGTCGTAACCTTGATGTTCGTTGATTTCAAAATGACATGAATGCCTATGTAAACCACTTAGTATATATTTTTTTTTTTCAAACATGTATTTTTAAATTATATATATTAGAAGGTGGTTGTAAATTATGTTGATATTTCTTTTTATATGTATGTTGGTATGCATAAAAAGAAACCTCCACCAAGAGTATATAAATTGCACTATAACTGAAGTCACTAATGGTAATCATGTTGCTCATTGTTTGCAGCCCTTGCTAGCTAGAGAGCATACTCGAGCTGAGTTACAAGCCCGGATATTGTTCTTTTACAGTGAAATACTTAAATGAGTGCAAATAGTATAAGTTGGATGGGTTGGCTAACATGTCTACTGTCGAGTTCAAGTAATAATTTTGTATATCTTTGGACAGGTCATATTGGATTGACCCATTTCACTTTTTGTTTGTTTTTTCCTCAAGTAACGAACTTATAAAATATGATCACAAACATCGTGAATCATACTGTTGTAGGTTTCTTTAATAGTTAATGATCAATATTAACATTTATATTTGTAAGTTTCATTACTGAAATCAGTAATCAAGAGGATCCTTGCCTCTCTTCCCCTTTGGGGTCTTTATTTATAATAATTACATTCAATGACAATTACAAGGATATGGAAACAATTATATGGAAACTATTAACTCTATACAAATCAGTGGCAATTAGTTGACCAATCATATTAATGAGGCAATCAATCTATTACACCCCCGCAGTCGAAGCCGGAGGTGACCGAAGGCTGAGACTAGAGCGAAAGTCTTCAAACAGGATGCGCGGGAGGCCTTTGGTGAAGATATCGGCAACTTGGTAGCGGGAGGGTACATGTAGAATACGAACCTGTCCTTTTTGAACTTTTTCTCGCACAAAGTGTATGTCGAGCTCGATATGCTTGGTTCGTTGGTGTTGAACTGGATTGCCTGAAAGGTAAATAGCACTTATATTGTCACAGTACACAAGTGTAGCCGAGGATAGTGGATGCCGCAATTCTAGAAGTAAGTTCCGTAGCCAGCATACTTCGGCGACTACATTTGCCACGCCGCGATATTCAGCCCCGGCACTAGAACTAGAGACAGTGGCCTGACGCTTGGAAGACCAAGAGATGAGGTTATCACCATAGTAGATACAGAACCTGCTTGTGGAGCGACGTGTGTCGGGACAGTCGGCCCAGTCAGCATCCGTATATGCAACTAATCGTGGATCACGAGAGGGGCCTAGTGTGAGGCCGAAGTTACTAGTGCCTTGGAGGTATCGAATGATGCGTTTCAGAGCATTCCAGTGATCAGTTTTGGGAGCATGCATGTGAATACAAATTTGTTGGATGGCATAGCTGATGTCAGGACGTGTAAAAGTGAGATACTGAAGAGCTCCTGCAAGGCTTCGATATAATGTCGGGTCATGAAAGTCTTCACCGGAGTGGGAGCTAAGCTTGCTGTTTGTGTCGACCGGGGTTGGAACCGGTTTGCAAGATGACATCCCGGCTCGTTCAATGATTTCCTGAGCATAAGCATGTTGTGAGAGAAATAGTGTGTTGTTATGTTGCTTGACCGAAATACCAAGAAAGAAGCTGAGAGGGCCGAGATCTTTCATTGCGAACTCGGCTGACAGGTGAGATAGTAGCATAGTGCGAAGACTGGCTGTAGAGGTGACGAGAATAATGTCGTCCACGTATAGGAGCAAGTAAGCAACCTGTGAGCCCTGGTGATAAGTAAACAAAGATGCATCACACCTACTCTGCACAAAACCCAAAGTGAGAACAAAATCTGTAAATCGTTGGTACCACGCCCGTGATGCCTGTTTTAAACCGTATAAAGACTTTTTGAGGCGGCAAACGTGATCCGGGAAGTTCTTGTCCCGAAAGCCCATTGGTTGATACATGTACACGGTTTCATTTAAATGTCTGTGTAAGAAGGCATTAGTGACATCTAGCTGGTGTATTTGCCATGACTATGAGAGGGCCACCGTGAGCACTGTACGAATGGTACCGGGTTTGACGACCGGACTAAATGTTTCACCACAATCAATTCCAACCTGTTGTGTGCGACCGTCACAAACAAAACGTGCCTTATACCTCTCCAATGACCCATCCGATTTGAATTTATGCTTTAGTAACCACATGCTCCGAATTACATTCATGTTTGGTAACCTCGGTATTAATTCCCAAGTCTCATTTTTAATAAGAGCATGGTATTCGTTGGTCATGGCTTGGTGCCACTCCGGTATGGACAAGGCCTCGGTCGGGCTTTTGGGTATGTGAACTATGGTTGAGACATTTAGGTTTAGGCGTTGTTTGGGTTTGGTGATACCGTCCATAACACGAGTGCGCATGATACGGGGTGGTGGGTTGGGCTCGGTTGAGGTGTGTGTAGGTGGGGAGTTTAGAGGCGGGGCAGTGGGCTGAGGGGAGGAGGGCGAGGGGGTGGGTTGCTGTGAATGGGCCGATGAGGTGGGATGATGTTGGGCCGTGATGTCTGGGCTGGAGGCGGGTATTTGGTTGGGCGAGGTGGGATGTTGGACGTGGGCAGGTGAGTGGGTAGAAGAGGGAGAGGTGTTTTGTTGGGCCGAGGTATTAGGAGGGGAGTGGTATGGGCCGGTTGTGAGGAGTGGGTCAACATTGGGCCATAAGGCAGTTGGGAAGACAGAAAGGAATTCGTAGCTTGGGGGAGGGGTTATTGTGTTGACAAATGGAAACGTGGTTTCATCAAAGGCAACATGTCTTGAGATGATGATTTGTTTGTTGTGAAGATCAAAGCATTTATATCCCCGGTGTGTGGAGGGGTATCCCAAGAAGACACAAGGGGTGGAGCGGGGATGAAGTTTGTGGATGGTAGTGTGAGGGGTGAGAGGGTAACAAAGGCAACCGAATACACGAAGGTGGTCGTAGGATGGTGTACGGTGGTATAGGCATTCAGTGGGTGTTTTATTTTGTAGGTGTTTAACGGGTAGGATGTTGAGTAGGTAGGTCACGGTTTCGAGGGCATGATGCCAAAAGGTGTTGAGCAGGGAGGCGTGGTTTAGGAGGGTATGGATCATGTTGTTAATGGTGCATATCATACGTTCCGCTTTACCATTTTGAGACGACGTGTGAGGGCACGAGCGTCTAAAGAGTATGCCATGGGTGGAGAAAAAGGTGTTAAAGGAGGAATTAATGTATTCGGTGCCGTTGTCACATTGGAAAGTTTTAATTGGTCTTTCAAATTGTGTGGTGATTTGGTTGTGAAAATGACAAAATGTGTTGTAAACTTGGGATTTATTAGATAAGGGGTAAGTCCACAAAAAATTGCTAACATCATCAAGAAACAAAATATAATAGCGGTGATTATTAGAACTTAAAATTGGTGAAGTCCATAAGTCGCTATGAATCAAATCAAATGAATTAAAAATACGAGTACTAGAACTAGCAAAGTGTAGCCTAGTACTTTTGCCAAGCACACATGAATGACAAAGTTTATTATTGAAAGTAGGGAAATCAACAAAATTATTATTCTTCAAGGAGTGAAGTGGTGCACGTCCCGGATGTCCAAGACGTTGATGCCATAAGGATGAGGTGATAGCAGCGAAGGTAGATGGGAATGTGGTGGTTCCGGGCCCGAGCACAAGTGGATAAAGATCACCGCTGCTGTTGCACCGGAGGATAGGGATCCGGCTCTTGTAGTCCTTCACAAGAAAACCAAATGGGTCAAATTCGACAGAAACCCAGTTGTCGGTTGTGAACCGACGAACTGAAATTAAATTTTTAAGTAATTTTGGGGCATAGAGGACATTTTTAAGTTTAAGGGGTGGGAAGGGTGGTGGTAGGGTTTTGTGACCGTGTCCAAGTACCGGGATGGTTGAACCATCACCAACGATTATTTGTTGACCCATACTATTATTAGAAAAAGACTCGAAATCAATAGAGGTGTTCGACATATTACCTGTAGCGCCGGTGTCCATGTACCCGGCGGGCTCCTGTGAGTTGTTCAAGGACATGGCATGAAGAGCTTGATCGATATCCGTTGGCATATAGGCCGTGTGATGAGCTTGGGCCTGAAACGGTTTAGCACCTAGGATACCGGGTCCACTTTGAGTGTTATTGGGCCGAGGAGTGGACGTAGGACATGGACAGGGTGGAGCGGCCCAGGTCTGAGATGAAGGACTCTGCTGTTGGGCCTGTTGGGCTTGATATGAACTGGGACTAGGCCACTGACCATATGGAGATGGAGCCCAAAATTGTGGATAAGGGGGATACGGCTGTGGAGTCCAGTAGCCGTAAGACTGCTGCTGACCACGTCCACGTCCCCAGCCTTGGTGCCTTCTGTAACATCGCGAATTTCCCCTAATTTTTTTTGATAAAAAGAATGTATTGTTTTAAGCAATATATGTTTTAAATACCTTAAACTAATAATTATTTGTATCTCGACACTTTTGTACGTTTTAAAAATATTTCGAGTCACTTTCGGGTTTATATAATCATATTATGAATTTAGAATAATATAGTTTTGGGGAAATAATTGCCAAAAAAAAGATTTGTGTGGACCGGGACTCGAACCCGCGTCCACAACCAACCAACACACAGTGACAACCAACTGAGCCAACTATCATCTTGTGTAGTATTTCAGAAGAAAATAAACTTAACACACTCCTTAAATTGATCAGTCAAAGTCCTGGTCAAAGTCCTAGTCAAAGTCTTAGTCAAACAGTCAAAGTCTTAGTCAAATAGTCAATTCATCATAAAAACCTTACTTTATGGTGTTGACCAATTTTAATGGCTAATTGAATCCAAAACTAGTATAAAAACCCACCTATGACCCATTATACTTTGCACCTCTAAATCGATTGTTTCAATCCGATTAAACTTTCCCTCATACCCTTCTTCTATAGTCTATTACTTCTACAATTGAAGCTTTGATTATAAGCTCTTGTAATTGGCGAATTGGAAGCTTGATATTATTTCTTTTTCGACTAGCTACGTTGTTGAGTCTTTGGGATTCGCCTCGCATACATTCACAACACTTAGAGGATAATTCACCTTAGCCAATGTGAGTTTACATAGCCCCTTTTTCCGTTTTACATTTCGGGGTGAAACATGTTTAAACATTTTATACACTATCATTTACTCATGATTCAATTACACTATCATTTACTCATTCTATCATTTGACTGTAACAAAAAGACACAGTACAATCATTAACATTGATCAAGCCGCCTGTTTAGATTATAGCGCTATAGGTCTGACAAACCCATCCCCCCGCATAAATTCAGGGATGATCGATAACAGTAACAACATTTAACTAACTTGCGAGTTAGTCATCAGTCGACACAAGGTTTGATTGTACAAAGACGCATTGTTACATGTCGGAATCATACTCTATCATCATACAACTGTGATTGTTGTACAAACTATTGTTATCAATTATATTCAAAAACCTATGTATTCTCACCAACTTTTGTTGACCCAAAATATTTTCAAACTTAACATGTTTCAGGTTATTGCTTGCTTGAAGATTAGAGTTAATTCTTGAAGATGTGTACTTAGTATTATTCATTTTTATGTACAAATTCTTGTAGAACAAATGTATGTAATGTAATTAAATCAATTATTGAAATTTATTATTCACCATGAGCTACTGAACAATCATCAATACGTGACATCCCGATGTTTCCGCCATCGGTTGGGGTGTTACACCTTCCGCGACCTCGTCCACGAGTCCTACCCCGCCCACGGGACCGGTCATACGTTGGCTCGGTAGGCTGCTGAGAAGCCGATGACCGGGTGGTTGTGTTGAGGGCCATACCTGCTTTATGAGAGGAATGTAGTGCCTGTTCCGCCTTTTGGGATTCCACCATACAGAGTTTCGATCGGGCTTTATAAAAAGTAGGGAGCGGTTCTTGTCCCTGCAAGATGGTACCAATGCTTTCATACTGTTCTGTCAAACCTGCAATAAGTTGTAAAACAAGAGCGTCATTGTCAACCGGGTGACCCACACTCGCTAATTGATCGGCCAAAGTTTTTAGTTGTTGGCAATAGGCATTCATGTTTTGAAAATTTTCTAGGCGAGTGTTGGTGAAGCGGTGACGGAGGTGAAGAGCACGGGCACTTTTGTTATCTTGAAATAGATTCTCAAGAGAGGTCCATGCTTGATGAGCGGTTTTGTTTTGTCCGGGCTCGATGACGGTATGAACAAGGTCCTGAGAAATCGTGCCGTACATCCATTGAAGGACAATGGAGTCAAGACACTCCCAGGCCTCGTCCGAAGTGGAAGAAGAGCCGGTTTGTTTTTCCTTATCAGTTGCGGGTGGTGGTGTGGGCGGTTCACGGGGTAAAAGATGGTCGTAAACTTGGTAGGCTTTACAGTGGATTTTGAATAGTTCGGACCATGAAGGCCAATGGGCGGTGTCGAACTCGAGTTTAATGGGTATGAAGTTGGAGATGTTAGAGACCGTAATGGCCGGGTGAATCTTCTCAGACATGGTTGTGGGGAAGGTGAGGAGGCAGACAAGACAGAGGAAGTGTAGTAAGAAACAAGGGAAGATGACTGCGACAGAAGACAGCAGTCGTGTGGGTGGTGGTCTGCGGCAGAAGACAGCAGCCGTGGGGTTGTTTTAGGAGGATGAACCTGGTGCTCTTGATACCATGAAATCAGTAATCAAGAGGATCCTTGCCTCTCTTCCCCTTTGGGGTCTTTATTTATAATAATTACATTCAATGACAATTACAAGGATATGGAAACAATTATATGGAAACTATTAACTCTATACAAATCAGTGGCAATTAGTTGACCAATCATATTAATGAGGCAATCAATCTATTAATTACTTTTCACATATTAAGTCAAGTAGTACCAAGCTAGCACTTTAGAATGATGAAACCATTTGCATATGGAATTCGCACCTTAAAAAAATGGAACCATTTGCATAGGGAATTTGGAACAGGATGTTCATAAAACACAATCATATTTATGGAATGTGATCATATGCATATTGATTTGAACGTCACCACATGCACGTGATATGTGAGCAAATGTATATGCAATGTGGCTATACACATATCGATTTGAAGCGTTGCAACGCGACGCCAAGTTAAAACCGTAGTTCTTATATTAAAATTGGAGATGTAAAAATCTCCAACTTTACTACTATATATCTAAATTATATGTGTGTGTGTATATATATATATATATATATATATGATGATTGCACATGTTTGATTTGTTTTCTTTTGGTTTTGGAACTTTTGGTTGTGGGTGAATGTTAGAGTAAAGAACTCTTTATTTTCTGATTTGATGTGTATGCGTATTTAGTTTTGTTTAAATAACTTTTACAAACTCCACTTGCGTTTTTGTGAATGTCTTTCATGTATGAATGCGGGTTAGGTTGCGGACTGGGTGTTAGCAACTAGTTTATGGTTAATTGCCTAGGATTATCCATAGGAGTTGTAATTGTTAGTTAGATAATTCTAAGTGTTCTACCAATTCTCAATAGCTGTAAGGTGCGAGATTGTTGGTCTGTCTAGGGTGTTAAATTGCTAGTTCTAGAGGCTTTGTGAGAAGATCTTCCTAGTTTCCCTAGCATTCCTTGTAGGCCAAGTCTTATCAGAAATATTGTAGTTACCCCTTGCACTTTCGGGTGTATTGTGACTTTCGCGCTGTAAGGTAGACTGTCTAGCGGGTACTTTAAGATTCGAGTAGGTAAGCCTGTAAGGGTAACCTCTCAACCGGTGGTTTAACGGCTTATAGGTAACCTTAGGTTTCTCCTTGAGAAGGGTCGAGGGTCCTCTAGTTTATCCTGTAAGTTTAGTATTTTAAGATCCCGGTTCCACACCAGTTCCATGGCCATTAGAAGTTTGTCATTCATGTGTAGGATTCTAGCCTAGGTAGTGCCTTCCCATCATCTGATCCCAGTTGCGGTTTTCAGTTTATGTCTATAGTTTATTTAAGTTATATTTTATTTATTTGCATTAGTTTATTAGAAACCCCCCTTTAAGCAATAAAACATTATTAAGTCAGTATTTAGGATAAGTAGTCGAGTCTAGTTTACGTTTTCCATTAGAGTCTCGTGGGTTCGATACTCGGACTTACTTTAGCTGTACTGCACTGACCGGTACACTTGCCGGTTGTGTGGTTTAGATTTAGAGAGTCTTAGGTTATAAATTTAAAACTTAGAGTGTATAGTTTAGGTTAATTTAGCTAGTTATTACTAAACCACTTTGAGCACATCAAGTTTTTGGCGCCGTTGCCGGGGACTCTTAGGCGATTGCGTTTATTAGCTTCGATTACACTTATCTGCTATATCCGTGCTACTTGTTGTTTTGTTTTGAGATTTTTTTTTGTTATATAATTATATTAATTTTTTTTTGTATTAATCATGTGCGAGATCTGTGGAGGACCCCATTTTACCGTGAAATGCCCAAATGCATCAAGGTATCCCCCGGGTTATCGTGCAAATACGTATACCACGCCATATTTCCTGCAGCATCATTGGACAGAACTGAACACAAAAGAGGAATTTGATGAATGGCTTAGATCATACAAGGAAGAGCGAGATAGGGAACGTAAGGCCATAATCGAGCGTCTAAATAGACCAAGTCCCATAGTTCTAAAGGTTCCTTGCTATGATAAAAATGGGAACTTAGTTGGTCATCATGTTGGCTCCGGCCCGTTAATCCCACTTCCCCCAGGAACAAATCCGCCTCCAGTGGAGATGGAAACAGTTTATCCGCACCCAGTTTGTAGCGCTCCCCATGAATCACAGTTAGAGCCGGAGACGAAAATGGACGTTGAAGTCCCACCTCCGGTGCCACAAGTTACTATATATGATTTCGGGAGTGACTCTGATGAAGAAGAAACGGATGAGGAAGTAGTGATGGTTGAAGATGAGGTAAGTAATGAACCATCATGGGAGGCAGAGTTTGGTGACGAGTTGGGTGATTTGCCGATTCCAGAAGTAGACAGAGATTTTGACCCAGTGAGTGACCTCGACATCTTAGAGGCATTATTGGAAGGGTACCCGACTGTGGAAATAAAAGAGTCACCAACGGAAGTTGAAGAAGAAGTGGTTGAAGAGGAAGAGCACCACTGCTGGCCCGTGAAGACTTTAGAAGATAGAGTGCCACTTGATCAACTAAAATCACGGGAGAAGGCGAAAAGGCACCTGGACCGACACAGGCCGAGGGCCAGGCGTTGTAGGGACAACAAGTCCCCGCATTACATGTCAAGAATCAGGTTTGGTCCAGGTAAATTTAAATATTGGTGGCCCGACCCATTTAAATTCGATAAAATATTTTTCAATTCCACTAATATATTTTTGTTAATTAATAAGGACCGGGTGGAATTAAACGGGTTGGATCGGGTACAGATTAAAGAGAAACCCCCTGATTAAGTTTAAGTGTGGGGAGGCATTGTAGAGCTTGTAAATATTTATTTATTTATGAGTTTGTTTTAATTTTTTTTTATTTTTCTTTTCGTCGGTTTTTATTTTTGTATTGAGTCGGTATTATACTTGGGTTTTGTTTGTTTTGTCTTGTGCAGGTTTGGATTGTATCGTCCGTACTCAATCTCCATTCGGGTGATTCCAGAACTGTTCATTATGTTGAAGGCAAGCCCAGAGTATACCATTGTGTCAGAGCCGATCGCGAATGAAATGCTATACGATCGAGCTGGATTGGACTAGAGCTTACGAAGAAAAAATAACCAGCTAAGTCCTTTCCAATTTGCCCTTGTTTTTTTTATTTATTTTTATAATTTTTGTACTCGGATTTTTTTTTTTTTTGTTTTGTTTTGAGTCGTTTTCTATTCCTACATTGAGGGCAATGTAGAGTTTAAGTGTGGGGATGAAAACTATCGTCTAGTCTGTATATAGAGTCGTTTTGAGTCCAAAAAAAAAAAAATCGAAAAATTTGAGAAAATGTCCCTGATTTTGAAGTTTGCATTATAAAATATGGAAAATGATAGGTAAAGTTAGGTGTCCGGTTTTCAAATAGTATGTATAATAAGAGATTAAAATTGATTGAAAGCGTGTCTGATTTGGGATATGTGGGTAGGCTCAACCGGTAGAAAAGTTTCCTTTGAAAAGTAATAAATTAATTATGTTAGGCTATTTTGTGGGTTCTCATCTAGGAGAAACGGGGAGACCGAAACTGCCAAAAATAGTATAAGAAGCACCGTTATAAGTTTAAAGCCGTTAGAATTTCTAATCACTTTGAAAAAAAAAATATTAGAAATCAAAGCAAAAAAATGCTGAAGCTTAAGGTGCCTGGCCACTGGGATAGCGACTTGGATTGGTCACACCCTCTGAGTTAAGTATGCTGAGATGAAAGAAAAAAAAAATGCTGAAGCTTAAGGTGCCTGGCCACTGGGATAGCGACTTGGATTGGTCACACCCTCTGAGTTAAGTATGCAGAAAAAAAAAGTGATTTTAAATTCTCTTGGTTTTCTACATAAGACGGTTGGGAAATGGTCAATTGGTCGTTCCTTTAGCTTCATAAGCTTGAGACGGGATTAGGAGGAACTGTGGCTTCCTTCGAGTGAGACCCTAGATAGACTAATCAACATTAACTTAACATAAATAAAAAAAGGGGCTTGGAAACCGGTGTGGGTTTAAGAGGATCAATATACCTGCAATCGCAATCAACACGTTAGTAGATTATTAATTAAGTAACCTATGTTTTGAAACTGGATGTAAACCTAACTGTGATTCCATAGCATAATTCTTTTTCAGGGACGAAAAAGAGATAAGTGTGGGGATATTTGATATATTGTAATTTACATATATTTATAGTGTAAAGTTTTTACAGTTTTTGAGTCGTTTAGATAATGTTTTTATTAGTTTTAGGCTTGTACCGGTCTATTTTATCTAGTATAGGTTTTTATAGATTTTTATTAGTTTTGTGTCTTTTTAGTACTTATGTATTTATTTTTATTTTTATTTTGTAGGTGTTCATGGACGTTGGAGCGTAAACGAGTAACATTGGTCAAGTCAAGAACGCCCGAGTCAAAAGCACGTAGTAATAATAATAATAATAATAATAATAATAATAATAATAATAATAAGATGCGTGACTTTGGCCCAAAGGAAATTAATTGAATAGGGCTCCATTAAGTTTTTGGTGTGGATATTATTTGGAAGATATATTATAAAAGGACATGAAGGTGCCGCATATGAACAGGAGAAGGGGCTCGCATATTGATCAGAGGGAGGCGCACATCTTATCTTGGACAAGAAGAAAAAAGCGAACGAGGTCGCATAATATATTATTCTTGAGGAGACATTATTATTTTGGGAGAAAGAGGATCTAGCACGACAGCAGAACCACCAAGAGAATAGAGAAGGAGGTCAAGGGTTGAGGCATAGGTGTCAGCACGGGTCGGTTCTAATCTATTTATTTATTATTTATTTATTCAACCCGTTGTGAACGCCATGAATATGTTTAGTTTTTATTGTTTTGATATTATCATGACTTTTATTGGCTAAGCCTTTTTGCTACCTAGGCGATGATGATTGCACATGTTTGATTTGTTTTCTTTTGGTTTTGGAACTTTTGGTTGTGGGTGAATGTTAGAGTAAAGAACTCTTTATTTTCTGATTTGATGTGTATGCGTATTTAGTTTTGTTTAAATAACTTTTACAAACTCCACTTGCGTTTTTGTGAATGTCTTTCATGTATGAATGCGGGTTAGGTTGCGGACTGGGTGTTAGCAACTATTTTATGGTTAATTGCCTAGGATTATCCATAGGAGTTGTAATTGTTAGTTAGATAATTCTAAGTGTTCTACCAATTCTCAATAGCTGTAAGGTGCGAGATTGTTGGTCTGTCTAGGGTGTTAAATTGCTAGTTCTAGAGGCTTTGTGAGAAGATCTTCCTAGTTTCCCTAGCATTCCTTGTAGGCCAAGTCTTATCAGAAATATTGTAGTTACCCCTT
The DNA here is from genome assembly GCA_028751855.1 of Ambrosia trifida. Taxonomy (NCBI): domain Eukaryota; kingdom Viridiplantae; phylum Streptophyta; class Magnoliopsida; order Asterales; family Asteraceae; genus Ambrosia; species Ambrosia trifida. Next base: position 74,298,390 of record CM054122.1, read on the forward strand.
ACACTTTCAGGTGTATTGTGACTTTCGCGCTGTGAGGTAGACTGTCTAGCGGGTACTTTAAGATTCGAGTAGGTAAGCCTGTGAGGGTAACCTCTCAACCGGAAGGGTAACAGCGTAAAATTAGAAGCAGAAGGAGGGTAGAATTGTCATTTTAATGTTGCTACTGTTCCGCTACAGTATTTTCTGTGAGTATAGCCGACGTTGCAAATTGATATATATACAATGTTTTAAAGATTTATATTAATAAAAAGGGGTATTAAATAATCTAAAGTTTTTCCCATTGGCCAATAATAATCCGAACTTTAACGTTTGGCCAATAATAAACCTTTTTTTTCTGATGTCGCATTAAAAAAATAATTTCCATGTCATCCGCCACGTCAGCATTTTTGTACACGTCAACATGCCATGTCATCTGCCACGTCATCATACACTAACCCAGTTAGTTCAGAGTTAACGGAGGTCCATTTTTGACACCCACATGTCCACTTAGGATTATTCTTGGCCAACGTTAAACTTTGGATTATTCTCAAGCAATAGCCCAAAGTTTGGATTATTAAAATCCAATACCTAGTAGCTATTTAATATTTCAATTACTTAACCCACGTCATTTCTCACATAGCTAGTAGAATAAAGTAAAACAATGTAGATATTCTGAAAAGATTATTATGAATTTGTTAACTCCTTTAAATGATTATTAGTGTAAACTCTGGAATATAAATAAGAAAACATGAAAAGCCTAAATAGAAACGGAGATACTTAAGTTGGTGATATATATATATATGGTTTGGTTAACAAGGTGTTCCGACCACACATGAGAGTACACCAGCACAACTGGTGAGTTGCGGAGCGTTGGATCCTGGTTCAGCTTCAATCATGCCTTGTTGCTGTTCAGGGGTTAGCTGTGGATTAGTCCCAGAACCTAGAAAGGTGGCTCCATTTTCAAGTATGTCATTTTCCGATTTCCAATTCCAGTTTGCTGACTCTGACTCTTTTGCACACCATCGTAGTACCTTAAAAACATATCCGTAACATAATGAATGCATCCATATCAAACAGAATCGTTAATGCAGGAGATAAAATAACGATATTTGGATAAAAAAAAAATAGTAGGTACGTGGTAGATATCACAATGCACAATATGTAAAGGAATGGTAGAATGAGTAATAAAGAAATTAATGAAATGCATGATTTGGAAATGCTACATATAAGTCTCACGGGCGGTGTGTGACAGACCACTGTGATGATTGTGATAACTGCTAACACCGCCCCGACCCAACGTGATGGACCAAATGTACAGTGGCCTGCGGTATACATCACGAGCGCGAAAGAGGACCAAAGAGCCGTTGGGGCTCGTGCAACGGTCATGTGACCGTTTAAAAAAATCATTTTTTTACCATTATATATAAAAAAATCATACCAATTTTTACCCCATTCATAATTCTACCATTTTAAACTATTAACGTTTTAGCCGAATTTAGTGCCCTAGTCGGTGGAACACGGCGCACTTGTGTGTTTGGATTTTAATGTGAGGTGTGAACACATTGAAAAAATGTTTAAATAACCATGGATGAAGATCCCAACCAAACCGAAGACATGACTATAGATCTTGCTCAAATCGAGTATACTTCTGAAGTCGGCCAGAGTTTTGACCATTTCCAGTAGGCATATTTAAGGCCAAAATTACGTTAGATTTAATTATGTTTTTTAGATATTTTTTATTTTACGTAATGTTATTTAATTTTATTTTATGTAATGGCTTTTTTTCTTATTTTATGTAATGTTATTTAATTTTAGTTTATGTAATGTTTTTATTTTATGTAATGTTATTTAATTTTATACTTTGGTAAAAATAAAAAAAAATGTTAGTGATGGATGTGATGACCACTCCATATAAGTAGTAATAGATGCAATAAAATGTGAAGAATTAAGTAGCATATGCGGATTGGTTAAATGTGGTGTGATGACCACCCATGTGTCCTAAATTCATCATCATCATCATCATCATCATCATTATCATACTCAGTTAATCCCACCTATAGCAAAGCTAAGGTAGGGTCTGAGGAGGGTAAGATGTAGACAGCCTTACCTCTACCCCTAAGAATAGAGAGACTGCTTCCAGTGAGACCCCCGGCTTGATGTGGTTTGGTATCAAGCCTTGGACATAAGGCACAAAACACATAGCAATCGGGACAAACCCGATCGGTGCATGTACCCCTTTGTCTTTTGGCTATCCAAGCCAGCACATGATGCATGATTAACCATCCGTCGTTTTCAACGTTGTTTTTACGAAATTAGTAAAATAACGTTAAAACTAGTGCAACTTTACTTTTGCTCGATGTGACCTAAATTAATGTTTTTATTTAAGAATTTTTGCATACCACTTTTCTGTCAGGGTTATCGGGAGCCACGAAACGGTTGCCTTGGCTGAAAATAGTAGGATTGGCACTACCACCAAGAGCATACAGTATCCATTTGTTGTAGTCATTGTTAACAACTTGGACAAACCCAAATCGAATTCTTGGCATTCTTTGTACACAAGTTTCTTCAAACTTGTTGTATGCTACAGTGACGCGCATGTTCTTATCTCCCGAGTGGGAATCATCTGCCCCAAGCAATACCACCTGTTTATTCATTTGAGATTTTAGTAAGATATACAAATAAGGCAACTAGTAATATCCCACTCATAAGGTATGGTATTAGGAGATCGTAGGATCCCTTCAAACCTTATCCAAGATACAAACGTTATTCATAGTTATAAATGAGCCAAGTCAAGCATGAGCTCGATCAGGGATCAGCTCGTACAACTTACAAGAGTGAGAGCGTACTTCGTTCCGAGCTCAATACCTTGAGCTCAGCTTGTTTATTACATTTTAATACTTTTACATGCATTTATACTCATTTCTAATATATTTTTATTCATTTAAATAATAATGTTTAAATATTACATAATATATATTGTTTAATAATTTTTATTAAATACAAAATAGGGACATGGTTTAGCCTCGAAACCTAGCTCAAGCTCAATTAGTGAAGCTGGGGTCCGGGGTTGTTTAATAAACAAGCTTATTTTTAAGCTTAAGCTGGCTTAGGCCCGGCCCCTAATCTAATAAGGCACAATTTTTTTTTAATATATATGATATTTGTTTGTAATCATGATGATAAACCTTTAGTTTAATAGTATGCAAGTCTTTATTATTGTATGTATCATGCAAAACGTTATATGTATGCAATTACTATTTACCTTCACATGTTTTTTTAGTTTTAGAAAAAAAAAACCCACATTTTAGTATTTGTCTTACGTTTCCACAAAGGTTGAACCAACGCTCAAAGTGAGTTGAGAGGGGGATCTTAGTTGTTACCTTGTCATGATGGTGGAATCGGCAGTTGGAAATGGTCACGTCTGTGCTACCCAAGGTGACATCAAGGAGCCCATCTGGACCTTTACTAAGTGTGCAATGGTCGATCCATACTTTGGTAGAAGTTTTAATAGTAACAGCGTCACCTTCGCAAGCTGACTTTCTTCCAAACCCGTCCATTGCTCTAACATCGTGAATGTCGATCCCATGAATTATGACATTGTTGGCTTCTAGAATGGAAATCCCTCCACCATTAGCGATCTCAACCTTTGCACCTCTACCGTCAATTGTCTTGTCACTAGTCACTAGTAGTGTGTGTTTCAAACATATCACCATATCTTTTTCAAAAATGATCCATAAAGGATTCTTTTGGGCTGCACCATATCTCAACGTCCCTGGCTTCGGATTTAGCCCGTCCTCGTCCGATGGATCAGTCACCGTGTAGATTTCCCCAGCCGCCCCGCCAGTGGTTCCCTTAGCGAAACCGATGACACATTGGGCTAGTGCTTTTCGGTTGTCAGCCCAATCGCATTTACACCTCCAACACTTGTCTATCGGGTTATTTGCAACACATTCATGTAGGTCCCTCCTTGATGCATTTCTTTGCGCTAAAGACCTAAAACAATTGTTTTCACCTTAGAACATACCTTCTCCGTAGCTATCTCTATTCAATTAAATATTTTTCTTTTATTCCCCGTTTTTTTTAAAGGGGATGCTACATGACAGTAAAAATGTTTTTAAGAAGAACTGAATTAAACAAATCGACTCACGCTTCGAGCAACTCGACGTTATATGCCTCCATGGCGGAAACAGCGTTAGCACTCCCAGCGTTTGGGTCCTCGTAGTCCTCGATGCCCGCAATGATATTTTCAAATTTCGCAACCAATGATGGCAACATATAAGCAAAGATGAGGGTGAAAAAGAGAACAAAATAATGATACTCCATTGTATGGCACCAGCGTTAGCATTCCCAGCTGGTACTTATTGATACCGGTCCTTAAACGAACCAATTGAGTTCGTTTTGTATATATATTATATTTGTTATTGGGGATCTATTAGAATATTTTGATTGTATGTATAGTAATAAGTGGTTTAACCAAGAGAAACAAGGATCGAGGACCAAGACTTAAGGACATTGCAACATTCATCAAATTAAATTTTGGGTCAAACAAGTGTATAAATGAGAGATAGAGAGTGTTTGTCGAAGTCCTCCTGCCTATATATATATATATATATATAGGGGAAGTATATGCAAGAAACCCACTTTAGATGAAAAACCCAAATAAACCCAATGCTTAGTCCATATGTTTCCACATCATCTCATCCTAGATTTCACCTTATTATAATAGGAAGGGAAAATTGGACATTTACACTATCCCCCTTCTCTCTCTCTCCATATATATATATATATATATGTTTTTCCCTCTTCTCTCTCTTTATTCTTTATTTTCAAATTCAGATTCAAATCTCAATCCTCCCTCTCTAGGATAATGAACCACCTCCCACCATATACACCACCATTGACCACCCTAACTACCACCGTCTACCACCACCATCACCGCCTAAACAATAAACACGACCACCATCATTTATCATCTGAAAACAACACAGCACCACCACCTCCATCGACCACAGATCCGTTAGATAAACAGAGCAATATCCTCTCTCCCTCTCTTTTCTGGATCTAGAATTGGAGTTGGGATCTGGATCTGGAGTTGTGGTTGGTTAAGCTTTGGTGGATTGCTTGTTTTTTTTTTTTATATATAAATAAGCTTGGGTCATAATGAAGAAGCTTGCCTCGAACACAGAGGGCTTATGTGTGCTTCATAGAGCTTGAAGAAGGTTGTTAAGGTATTTTTTTTTTCTATTGCTTTTCGTTGTTTTTTTTTTTTTTTTTTTTTTTTTTTTTTTTTTTGAGGTTTATGGAAGAATATGTGTGATCTGTGATGTTAAAGTTGTTTTCCTGGAAGTCTTCAAGTTAGAATTGTTAGTTTTTTAAATGAAAATTTCCAATTATTTGGGGATAGTTTTTGTCGCATACCAAGTGTTCGATCAAATGCTTGAATGAAAAAAAAAACTTATGTTAACCTTTTTTATTTATTTTTTATTATTATTAATTTGTTTATGTTAGATTTTTATTGGATTGGGGACATGAAGTTGATAGATTACATGTGATTGATGAATAAATTTGTAGTCTTTTTATGTTAGTATATGCTAACACATGTTAGTGATGCCCCATTATGTGTTTGAGGATCCCAAACTAACATGTGTATCTGTTCCAGTGTTGGTTTTCACGAGTAGGCCATTGGAAGAAGGCGGCGTTGGTGATGTGGCTGTGGTAAGTGATGTTTTTTTTATAAAGATTATAAATTTTTAATCTTTTGGTGAATAGGGTGTTTAAATAATTTTTGTATTTTGTTTAATAAATTTTTGGCAAGTGATTTTTGTGTCGAGCAGGAACCACTTAGAATTGTGTCTATTTTTTTCAGTCCGAGTCTTGTATGCTCACACACGATAGTGATGCTAACACATGCTAGTATATGCCCAACTAACAGGTGTTAGGGTCCATATGATATACATTAGTTTCAGTTAAACATATGTTTTAGAATATGCTAACACATGCTACTGATGTATTGTTGGATTTTAAACCATATTTTAATCGTATTTGAGTAGTTGTATTTACATAGTTGTAAAAATCGCGTTTAGTGTTGTTTATACACATGTTTGAGTATTATACACTTGGCACTTCAAAATTGAGTACGATACACATGGCATTGCAGATTTGGTATTGTTTATACACATGTTAGTGATGCTAACACATGCTAGTATATACCTAACTAACAGGGGTTAGGGTTCATATGACATATGTAGTATATGCCTAACTAACATGTGTTAGGGTTCATATGACATACGTTATTTCAGTAAAACATATGTTTAAAGAATACACTACACATGTTAGTGATGTCTCATTATATGTTTCGGAGAGCCCAACTAACACGTGTTATCTTTTTTCATTATATGCTAACACATGCTACTGATGTATTGTTGGATTTCAAACCATATTAATCGTATTTGATTAGTTGTATTAACATAGTTGTAAAAATCGCGTTTAGTATTGTTTATACACATGTTAGAGTATTATACACTTGGCACTTCAAATTGAGTACGATACACATGGCATTGCAGATTTGGTATTGTTTATACACATGTTAGTGATGCTAACACATGCTAGTATATACCTAACTAACAGGTGTTAGGGTTCATATGACATACGTAGTATATACCCAAGTAACGTGTGTTAGGGTTCATATGACATACGTTATTTAAGTAAAACATATGTTTTTAGAATACACTACACATGTTAGTGATGTCTCATTATATGTTTCGGTGAGCCCAACTAACACGTGTTATCTTTTTTGTAGGTGAAGAGATGTTTTGTGTTAAAGATGAAGATGGGTATCAAGAATGAAGCATAGCTAGATCTGTTTTATGTTGTTATGATAGTTTTTTATCATTCACAAATAATTATGTATGTATGAAAACTTTTTTGATACATTTTTAGTATTGATTGTAATTATCGTTTTTATCATTTATTAAATAAATACACATTTTATGTGATCTTTTATTATGTTCTTTTAGTATATGCCTGGTAACACATGTTAGTGATGTCTCACACGAGGTCAGAATTTTGCATCACAACACTAACGTATGTTAATTTTTTGTGCTGGAGAAAGTGCCATAAAGTAGGAGAGAGATGACTTGATAAGTGTCAAATCAACCTTTTTAAACCTAGGATTCAGAAAATTAAAGTGGCCCACTTGCTTTAGTAAGATTACCATATTGCCCTTTATCCAATTTTATATTATAGTGGCCCACTTGCTTTTGATTATTAAATAGAAATTAATCATGGACCATTGATCAAACTTGATCAATGGTCACAATAGAGTTTCTAAGGTTTTTCATGAAGATGGGGTTTCCTTTTTATCCATCCCCTATATATATATATATATATATATATATATATATATATATTGCAAAGGGATTAATCCTACATGTCATACTCTTATGCAATCTCTCCTTTGAGAGATGCCACATAGGATGTGATTTGACAAGTATAAACCAATTAAAAAAAGGAATAGATATGATTTAACCTAATCTATTATAATTTTTAGTATAATCTATTAAATACCTAATCTAGTAAATCTAAATATTAAACCTTTATTATTTTATCTCTCGTGTTTCATCCCATAACTTTTAAACGTTAATATCTTTTATATACGAGATTTTTTAAAGAAAAAAATTACACCAAATTAACGACCGTTTTATTATCTTTCCAACGAGTATCATAGTGCTATATAAAAATCGGAGAAAAAAATGACTATTTTTTGTAACCCAACAGATATTGTGTCGGGTTTGGGATTAGTTTAAAAAAAATTGTGGGTTTGGGTCGGGTCTGGGATTAGGTGATACCCGACTCGATTACCCGAAACAACATACCCAAATACCCGAACTACATACCCGATCATATACCCATGAATTTTTTAACGCATCACATAACCCTTAGATTAATGCGTTTTTTTTAGAATGATCGATTACAAACTTCTGAATTCAAACTTCCGAATTCATTTGTAATGGCACTAGATTTATATCCCGGCGCAGAGAATCGTTTTTTTTATATTTGAATATGATAACTTATGGCAGAGATTTGTTTAATATAATAATAATAATAATAATATATTTTATTATGTTATGTTAGATATTTCAACCCGAGACGCTCCCGGGATAAAAACTAGTAACCAAATAAAACTTATTACTAAATCATCAAAACACTTAAAAATATAGTGTAATTGATATTTTACCATGACTTATTTATAAAGGTAAATACAATTCATGTAGTATGATAGGTTTTCTCATGAAACATATGTCTTCACCTAAATGGGAAAACTTAAGAACCCCTATTAGGGTATTCAATAATCAAATCGGATTAAATAAAAATCAAAATTTGACTTTGAAGATCCAAAAGCTGGACGTACCTCGTGAGGGAGGTTGAGGACGAATAACTTGGTTAGATCTTGGGTTGGATTACCTGGAAAACTTAACAAACCGTTAGGCTCGTCACAAGGGAGCAGGGAGGGCCTCTCTGTGACCACCCTCCGGCGTGAGGATAAGTATTTGTTGGTGAGGATAAGAGAATATAGAGAGAGAAAGAGAGAGAGAGAGAGAGAGAGAGAGAGAGAGAGAGAGAGAGAGAGAGAGAGAGAGAGAGAGAGAGGGAGGTTCGGAGTATATGAGAACGTAGCTTACTTGTACTTTTAAAGGGGTATTTATACTAGTCAGAATAGTTGTACTTTCCTTCGTTCAGGTGTACTAACCTCCGGTCATGATTCTAACACGTGTCATAGTGGGCCGCGTCTTCTTAGGAGATGTCGCGTCTTTTGGGGCTTGTGGTTCGGAGGCGAGGTTTTATACCTCTTCATGTCCCCTTAAGTCCACAAGTTAGTTTATAAATTAGTGGAGTTAGTCATGCTTCGTTACTGCTTTCCAGCTGTTTTTATGGACGCGGCACGTGGAGACGTCCCAAGCCATGTCTTGTGGATGGGACGTGGCGGTTGTCCCCAGGTGTTTCCCACCGTTAGATCAACTTTCAGGATGTTGGGATTTTGACACGTGTCCTGATGTTAGGGCTTCTCTTTCCTGGCTATAAAAGTCGGTTTATTTTGTTTTTTCATTTTTTACTTTCCTCAGAATCCTTTCACCTTCCCCTAAATCCTTTTGCTGCTTTAATTCCTTTAACAGGTCCCAGTTCCATTCTTCCTACACAGGTTCGTACCTTCCCTTTTTTCCTTTCAAGATTCTTCTTTTTTCTTTAGAGTCGTGATGAGGAAAGACAATATGAGTGTTAGTTTTTCCTCCTTGTCACAAAAGAAATTTGAAAAGTTTTTAGGTGAGTATAAAATCCCTTTAGATCCGCACCCTGAACTCCCGGCCGCTGATCGTGCCATCTATCCCCATTTTGCTGGCAAGTTCGCATTCTACACACGCGTGTGTGATTTTGCCAACTGTCGGGTTCCTATGACAAAATTTTTGTTCAAAGTCCTCTTGTTCCATGGGGTTCACTTTTCTCAAATGAACCCTTTTGGTTTGGGGAGGATTTGTCATTTCGTGTTGATGTGTAGGGCTTTGAAGTTGAAGGCCGATCTTGAAGTGTTTAGGGCTTTCTACAAGTTGAACCAAGCTGGTGATTGGTTCACTTTTGAGAAGAGGCGGAAGAAGCCGGAGTGTCATGGGAAGGACACTTCTAGCTTGAAGAACTGGAAGACGCAGTTCTTTTGGCTAGATGATAGGTGCCTTCCCAAAGAAATGGTTTCCTTGTGGTGAAAGGATTTTGAATCCTCCGAATGGGAGCTTCCGGCCAATTTTGCTTGTGACACGACCTTATACAAGAAGCTTGTTACCCATAAGTCGAACATTAAGAAGTACCCGGAGCATATCTTGGTATTAGCTGGTGTCAGTAGGATATGGGACGAACCGGATCAATGGCCTGTTATTTTGTATAAGAAGAAGGGTGAGCGTCGCTCTTTGTCCTTCGGTTTGTTTTGGTGATTACGAATCCTAATTCTTATCTCCTTTATTTTTGCAGAGATGTCGCTGCTCGCAGCCTTGAAGTTTGAAGATTATGACGATGATGACCTTACGTTTACTAGCGAACCAGTTGGCACGAGTAAACCCATTCTAGAACAAGTGACGAAGCTTCAATCTCCAATCCATCCCGAAGGGGATGATGGAGAGAATGTAGAGAAGGTTTCTAGCAAAGGCGGAGATAAGGTTGAGGGCGAAGGTGGTAGTGGTATGGGTCGTGAGCTTGGTGGTGAAGGTGACGAGGGTGATGTCACGGTTGGTCAAGTTTTTCCTAATCCAGCTCCCTTACAAACTGTGAGTTCTTCTAGTGTCCCTACTTCGGAGGACGAAATCGTTGAGGATGCCTCCTTAGACTTGAACGTTCATGCTCGGAAGAGGAAGGACGAGCCATCCACGGCCAAAAAGAGCCCTAAGAAAGTGAGATTTGTTCCGCCCCTTACTCTTCCTATTTCCGAATCATCAAAAGGTAATATTTTAGACGAATTTGATTTGCATATTACTGGTGGGAAATCCTCTCGAGATAGTGATCCTATTTATATGGATGTTCCGGGGAGTGGATCAGGTGGTGATGGTGAGAAGGATGGTGATGATGTTTTTCGTGACATTGCTAATAGTCCGCTCTGGACTTTGTCGACTCAAGATGCGGGTGGTTTTTCAGTGCCTTCTCCTGGTAAGTTTACTGGTCGCATCTCTACCTTTCGTGCTAGTGAGGATAATGAATATGACACGTCTTATTCTCCTTGTTAGTTCGAGACAGAGACACTTATCATGTTTAATCTTGTAGATCCATTGGACGATGTTATGGAAGTGGATCCTGCCACGGTTGAGGACGTTTTTGTTCCCGATTGGGATTTGAAGAATGGTTCTAGGGTGGTTGATGCCTTGTCATAAAAAATGATGTTGTTCAATCTTCATACACCGGCTGATCACGCCCACTACCGAAGCTTAAAAGAAAATGACTTGGGGGATGCCTTGATGGTTAATCAGGCTCAATCCAACTTTCTAGTATCGGAGGTGTACCGGAGATGGGTTGATTCGGAGTTCCAGCGGGGTAAGTTGATGAAGAGAGGCAGTGTGTGTAACCACGGTAATGTTTTGGAGTCCTTGAAGACAACTCAGGACCAACTTCGATCTGCTTAGGCTTCTTTGGCTGTGGCTGGAGAGGACCGAGACAAACTTCAAGGTGAGGTGGATGGTCTGAAGGAGAAGCTGCAATCCTCCGAACAAGCTCATGAAGCTTCCAAGAAGAAGTATGTCCATTCCATTGAGGAGCTTGAGAAACTGATGGTCAAGACCAGAGAAGTTGCGGACATACTTGTGAAGGGTTTGTGCCTTTCTTATTTTTATTTATTTTTTACTATTTTTGTCTTGGTACTTAATGATCTTTTCTTTATTCTTTTTGTAGATAAGGATGAGGCTTTGGTTCGGGAAAAGGATGCCTTGAAGCTTGTTGCGGATTTGAAGGCGGAGGTGGAACGGCGCGAGTCAGAGAAGCTGGAGCTTCTGAAGGAAGTAGAATGGCTATTTGGCTTCAAGCAGTTTGTGCTGTCTGAGGGCGTGGAGCTGGTTTCTCATTACGTGAGAAACTGCTCGTCCATGAAAGCGGTGGTGGCAGGAGTGAATAATGCCATGAATGGGATAGACTATAATGCTGGAGCACGGGCAGGTCATGCCGCAACTCTTAATGGAGTGCCTATGAATGCCATCCCCAAGCTTGTGCCGAATGCTAAGCAAATGCTACTCGAAGCCGTTAAAAGCTATGATGAAGTATTCCTTCCCTCAATCTCCAAGATGCAAGATCTTACCTTTGAGCCCCTGGATGTTGTCATCAAGGCCTTCAAAGACCTATCTGTGAATGATGACGCGTCTCAGGGGTTGGTGAAGTAGTTTAGCACTCTCCCGTTCCTCCACATAGGTTCGGTGATTTTTAATCTTTTTTAGTGAAGCTTTTTTCTAACACTTTGTACCACCCGTTCCTCCACATAGGTTCGGTGTTTTGTTTACCCTTCTGTGAAGCTTTGTAATTGAAAATGTAATGACGGCTGCACGTAGGTGCATCTTGTCTTTGTAAGACAATTATGTAGATTCAAGTTCGTCTTTGGAGGATGAACACAAACTTTTGTACCCCTTTTCTAGGGTTTATGGGAATATTTTGTTTTTATGTTGAATACCCTTGTGTTTCAGATATTTTTAGCTTACTTATTTTTTCTTAGTACCAATTTGTCATTCGACCGCTGAAGGTTTAAAAGCTTCAGCTCATTACATAAAGACTTTATCATGCGTCCATGATTTTTAAACCTCGGTCATAAATTATGTCTTAAGTGTTTCAGAATTTTTTATCCTTAACTGCTTATAACATTCGAAGTAGAACGTTCATTTTTCGCGAATTGGTGTTTAGAAAGTGCTACATAGTCTCTATTATGGGGTGTCTTTTAAGTTCGGTATTTTTTGTTTCTCGAACTTGTATGATCAAGAAGTCCGTACGAAAGGGCCTTCGATACCCCCATGCCCTAATTCTTATCCCCCTTCTTATGCCGAGGTAGTTTTACCTTGGGCACCGAAGCTTGCATGTTGGTTTTTCAACACACGTATAAGTAAATACATAACATAGGAATGAGTTTGTAAGGATCGAATTTATCATTTTATTAAATGAGGTATGTCGCGTCTCATTACAAAGATACTTGTGCGGAGAATTTATCATTCCGCAGTACAAAATGGAAGTTTGAAGGTGTGGGGAATTCACATCCCACTCTTACATTTGAAAATAAAACAAAGAAGTACTTTAATTTCTTGATCCTTTTAAATGTAGAAATTCTTGAGATGCACCCCATTCCATGTCCGGGGGACTTCACCCCCCTCGAGAGTAGCGAGCTTGTAAGCCCCTTTTTCCCCTACTGAAGTAATGACATATGGTCCCTCCCATTTAGGACTCATCTTGCCTGGTTTCTCCATACCACTGGCTTCATTACTCCGCATTACGTACTCTCCGATCTTGAATTTATGTTCTCGGACCCTTAAGTTATAGTATTTTTCTAGGGTCCGTTTATATTTTGCTTCTTGAATTGCCGAGACTTCTTGTCGTTCTTCCAGTAGATCGAGATTGCACCGGAGCTCTTTTTCATTATCACATGGGCTAACTACCCTATGGCTCGATAAGCCTATTTCAACCAGGATCATGGCTTCAGTTCCGTACGTGAGACTGAAGGGTGTTTCACCGGTGCTTGTTTTGTTCATTGTTCGGTAAGCCCATAGGACGTTTGGCAACTCATCTACCCAACCGCTTCTCTTTTTTCCAAGACGTTTCTTGATGCCTTCTACCAAACTTCGGTTTACCCTTTCAACTTGTCCGTTTGCCTGGGGATGGGCGACAGAAGCAAAGGCTTGTTCTATACCAAGGCTGGTGCACCACTTTTTGAATGGGTTATGGGCGAATTGTTTGCCATTGTCACTAACAATGGTCATGGGTAGGCCGAATATGCAAACTATGTTTTCCCAAACAAACTTTTTTACTTCGGCTCCCGATATTTTGGTCAGAGGTTTGGCCTCTACCCACTTGGTAAAGTAATCTACCGCTACCAGCAAGAATTTGGCTTGACTGGATGAAATAGGGAAGGGACCAACAATGTCAATTCCCCACTTTTGGAAGGGCCAAGCTACGGACACCGGGACTATTTTATTCTGTTCTTGGGTGCTCATGGGTGCGTGTCGTTGGCAGTTTTCACACTTCTGCAATTCTTCTACTGCATCTTGATGCATGACTATCCAAAAATACCCAGCATTCATGACTTTGGTGACTACCATTTGTGGTCCGGCATGGATACCACATATCCCCCAATGAATTTATTCTATCGCATATTTTGCCTGCACCGGATCTAAGCATCCGAGTAGGGGCCCTAGGAAGGTCTTCCGGTACAGGACGCCGTCTATCACTTGATATTGTAGGGATTTAACTTTGAGCTTTTAAGCCTGTGCCTTGTCCGATGGTAATGTGTCATTTGTGATGTAGTTTAGAATTGGGGTTACGCACAATTCTGGGTTAGCATGCATCGCATATACCTCGGCTTCATTGGTGGAGGGGGTATTTAACACTTCGAGCTTTACTTCTTGCGATATGTGATCCGGTGTGTTAGCCGCGAGCTTGCTTAAAGCGTCAGCTTGTTTGTTCTATGATCCTGGCACGTGCTTTACTTTACATTTTTCGAATTCCATGATCAAGCCTTTTACCTGCAAAAGATAAATCTGAAGTTAGAAGCTATGCCTTATTATGGGGGTGGAAGTATTTGGCAATAGGCGAGGTTCGTACCTTTTGTAAGTACTGAACCATATTTGCCTCTTTTGCTTCATACTCCCCACTGATTTGGCGTGCTACCAACATTGAGTCCACATGTGCCACCACCTGTTAGGAAACATGGCACTTTGTGTTTTAGATCATTGTAATTTTGAAGTATTTTAAGGCTCCGGATATTTGCACAAGTAGCAAATTTATTCACACAACCCTATACGGGCCGTATAGGGCTCTACGGCCCGTAGGCCTCATTTTTTGAACATTCTATGGGCCGTAGATGGCTCTACGGCCCGTAGGTAATCATTGCCAATGATTGTATGATTGTCAATCATTGCAATGATTACCTACGAGCCGTAGAGCCCTCTACGGCCCGTAGAACAAGTCTGATTAATTTTGGCAATGAATAAGGGTGGGATGGATGTATACTTTTTGCCTACGGCCCGTAGACTAAAAAAAAAACGCAAAAAACGTTTGGGACGAGGTTCGATCTTGGGTAGATTATCACACAAACACACACACAAGTCTTATTTCAAATATGGGGACCATCTGGGCTACCAGTTCGCTGATTTCTATATTGGAAAAAATAAATAAAACATATGCAAGTATTAGACAACTTCTACGGCCCGTAGAGACCTCTACGACCCGTAGAGGTTTTTTTTACACATTTTAATTGTTTAATAAATAAACATGAGCATAGTGAATCATCAGAATAGTTACAAAAAAATTAATTGTTTAATTTTTTAATTTTTTAATGTCGTCTCGATAAGCATGTAAAACGTTAACACACGCGTTTATATAAACAAAAAGATAAAACTAAACGTTAACACAAGCGTTCAAAATAAACATTGTTTAAAACGTTTACAAAATATGATTAGAAATAGAACATCGTATCATCAGGCGGCGGCGGCTGCTGCAAGGACGTCCCGTGCTGCTGCGAGGATCTCCCGGCCTCATGCGGGGTCTACTGCGTGCTGGGCCCTATAGTCGGTGGGACACGAGTCTGCATGCCCAGCTAGCGAAAGATATCCTGCTGGCCAACAATCATCCAGCGCATCGCCTCGTCCTACCGATCACGCCACTGACGCATCTCGGTGTCCTGCTGCTTACGCCAGGTGTCCATCCGCTGATGCCACTGACGCATCTCGACAGCCTCTGCGGCAGCCGTACTTATGTCCGCCCTAACCTCAGGAGGCAACCGCAGGGAGTGATAAACGTGTGGCAGAATCCGCACCTCATCAGGCTGCGGCTCAGCCATATTGACGTCCCTCTCAGCGCCCCCTCCCCCTCGGAAACATACCGCAACCCAACCTCAACTGCACCACCTGCAATGGATAACAATAAATAATTAATAAATAATAATAATAATAATAATAATAATAATAATAATAATAATAATAAGAATAAGAATAATCAATTATTTTATATAAAAATGGGCAGAGTTTCCCCTGTTTTCGTTTAAACCAGACAACACAAGTTGTCTACAAGTTTCCCAAAAGAAACGCCCAAACATATTATATATTCTAATCATCAATACAAGTTGTATGTAGTAAATAATAATAATGTTATAATACCTGCAAGGCCCTGATGTAACAACGGCTCTGGTACAAACGACACGTGCTTCGGACCCGTAGAAAGAAAGTAGACGGGTGGATCGCCCGTCTTCCCCGCACAAAGAATATTATAGAGCGTGGGACAAGCTAATGGGCTGAAAGAAATAAACAAAAACATTAACAATAATAATAATAATAATAATAATAATAATAATAATAATAATAATAATAATAATAATAATACCTAGGCAGTAGTGGCGGCGGCAGATGCTTGGTAACACACGTAAAATATCGGTCGGCATTACAACGCTCGACGTCCCTGCTGATCATCCCCCTGCATGCGATCATCCCCTGCGCTTGCTTAACTGGAAAGGAGGCAAAGTAGTCTGCCATGCACCGATGCAGGGCACACGGCGTGCCGGTGATAATGCAATACAAGTACATTAGGTCCGTCTTCGTCACTCGCTCATTACAATTGGCCCGTGCAGTGAGGGAATAAGAAATGCAACAGTGAATGTAACGAATGATGGGGTGACGAATGTTGGCGGCCCTGTCACACCTTTCCCTGCACATGATAATAATAATAATAATAATAATTAGAACAAAGATATTGATAAATAATAATAATAATAATAATAATAATAATAATAATAATAATGATAATAATAATACTTCTGGGCCGGGTTCCCGAACTCTGGACCCCCGATGGTGGGCCACCACGCATACAACACATCATCAGCAACACTAGTGACAGCTGTAGTGTAGACATCCTGAGCATTAACATTAACATTAACATTAACATTAACATTAACATTAACATTAACATTAACATTAACATTAAGAATAAGAACAAAATTAATAAGGATAATAATAATAATAATAATAATAATAATAATAATAATAATAATAATAATAATAATAATACCTCTCTAAGCTGCTCCTCAGTTTAGGCGTTTCAAAAGAAACGCTTAAACTATATAGTTTTTGCGATTCCAAAGAAACATAATGGCGCGCCTTAACATAAAGGTGCGCCTTATGTTAAACATAAGGCGCGCGCCTAATGTACAACTAGAATTTAAACCTAAACATAAATCTGACCCATTTAAACCTAAACAGAAATCTGACCCATTTAAACCCCTTAGCAACATCAACCATAATCTGACCCAATTAAACCTCTTAGCAACATCAACAATAATCTGACCCATTTGAAACCTCTTAGCAACCTCAACAATAATCTGACCCATTTAAACCTCTTAGCAACATCAACAATAATCTGACCCATTTGAAAAAACCTAAACAGAAAAAAAACTAAATAGCAAAAAAATGAAACAGAAAAAAATTACCTGTTGAGAGAGTTAAGGATGGTGGAAATGGGTGGTGGTGGCCAGTGAAGGACGGTGGTGATGGTGGTGGTAAAGGACGGTGGTGATGGTGATGGTGGTGGTGAAAGACGGTGGTGATTGTGGAGGGTTGAGGATGGTTGAAATGGGTGGTGGTGGCCGGTGAAGGACGGTGGTGATGGTGGTGGTAAAGGACGGTGGTGAAAGAAGGTGGTTGTGGTTGAACGTGGGGGTGGCACGAAGGTGCTGGTGGTTGTGGAAAAAGGTTAGGTTTTGGGATTGATTTTGGGGAAACTGGGATGCTATTCCAGTTTTGATCGTTTTAAATTTATAACCTACGGCCCGTAGAGACCTCTACGGCCCGTAGGTAAAGAAATTAAAAAAAAAACGGGTTGGGACGAGGTTCGATCGTGGGCGTATCACTTCTCTCACACACACATCAGTCTTATTGCAAATATGGGGACCATCTGGGCTACCAGTTCGCTGGTTTCATACTTAGAAAAAAAATATATAACGTATAACTAAAAAATCCCATTAAAAAAAAAAAAATACTTTCCTACGGGTCGTAGAGGGCCTGACGGCCCGTAGGAACACAATTTTTTTTAAAAAAAATTTAAGTTGTTTTATAAAATTTACTATTTTTTTTTAGAAACAAGCAACTTTTTGTTTACGGGTCGTAGAGACCTCTATGAGCCGTAGATACAATGGCCTCTACGACCCATAGATGGCCTCTACGACCAGCTTCCAAACGTCTACGGGCCGTAGAGACCTCTATGACCTGTTGATGCACTATTATGTGGACGTCACTGTCGAATAGACTAGGGTTGAGTCGTGTATTGTGTTACATGAGATTGTTGTGATCCATAAGGGCATTTTATGGTTCTGATGAATTTGTAAATATAGACCAAAACTAAGGTCTTGGTTCGACCATTTGCAAGGGGCGAACCTGCAGAATCTGCAGGTTCGACCTCCTTCAAAGGGCGAAAGTGGCTTTAGGTGTTGGACTATAAATAGCAATCTCATGTCTTGGTTCGACCTCCCCCGGCCCCGAGATAGATGTTTATCCTATATTGATGACAGTGTCTGTAACCGTTTCTGATGTAATACGAATCTGTGATGACATTGTTATCGTATGTTTCTGTCTCGTCTCGAATCTCCCGTCTGAAACTGAGTTGTTTTCGCTTAATCGATCTGTGTATTTGGTTTCTAACCGGATTCTCAGGTGGCTGTGACAAAGACAGCAAATCCATAATGGCTGGATGCCAGTTTATGGGGAGCAGGCTCGTGACCTAGCAATGCAAGAAATAAACCGCAGTTGCCTTATCCACATGTGAAGCAGAATACGTTTCAGCATCAAGCTGCTGCTCACAAGTTCTCTGGATACAACAACAGATGGTGGACTACGGTTTGCAATTTCTTAAAACCCCTATTTACTGTGATAATGAAGCCGCAATTGCATTAACAAAAGACTTAGTAAATCACTCTAAAGCTAAACATATCTGGATCAAATATCATTTTATCCGTGATTGTTACGCAAAAGAGTTGATCGATATGGTCAAAATCCACACTGACTATCAACGTGCAGATCTTTTTACCAAAGCTTTTGATAAATCAAGATTTGAATATCTTTTAAAAGCTAATGGTATAAAAGAAAAACAAGACTAATCACCACCTCAGTTTATCGCTTTTTAGTTTTTATTGCTTTTCAGAAAAACACAAAAATCCAAAAATATGTTTTACATTTCTAGGTAAATTTCATTTTCAGAAAAACCAAAAACATTGAAAAAGTCAAAAACCCATAAAAATTAGAAAAACCCAAAATGATTTCCATGAGAAAAAGGGGAAATGATAGTACATCAGTGGGGATCTGACATATGCTAAAGAAGTGTAATGCAATATAAGGCGTGTGTTTGAGTCTGTGTGATATGTTGATAGGCTTCGTAGACCTATTACTGCGTGCCTGATACATACATATCAAACGAATTTGTGTGTGGATGAACTCCTCATGGGCATATGGTCTTAGTACCGTAATTTCGTTTGATAGGGTATTTGTACAAAATTCGGAGGTTTCGGGTCGTTATGTTATTAGTTGTCTGGGGATAGCCTCTCTGATCTTCTGTTGTAAGTCATTACGGACCTAGATCAGACAGGGTATCTTTATTAAAGAGCTGTAAAGCCAAATCCTAAAGTTACCGAATTGAGGAACTTTCAATGTATGACGATAATCAAAGATTATCTATTACATCGTATCCAATCATTGATGCAAATCATGATTGATATTAGCCCTCAACCTGGTAGAGTGCATAAGTTACTTTGTTGCATTGATTTGCTGACCTGTATACCTCTATGCCTCATACCTTGTAAATTACAGATGACGAAAGCATAATCACGCGTTACAATGAGTCTTTGTGCATTTACTTCTTGATACGGGAGTATGTCGTGTGCGTGGGAACCACAGACAATTAAGTTTATACTATAAATAATAGTATCAGTCTAAAGCACTGCATAACGGCCTGCATGTGAGTTTATGTGGCTCACAATATCAGCAGTTGCCAGATCACACATTGTCTTTAATGATAATAAATCAAAAGATTAATGGTGTGATCAGATTTCTCAATAACTGATATGATCCCCTTACCGGAAATCACAAAACATTTATTGTTTTATCTTTACATTTTGTGCATTTTACATTTCTCATCCAAAATACAAAACTCAAAAAGATTTTAGGTGTTTTTTTAACAAAAAGTTTAGAAAATCCAAAAGATTTTACCTTTCTATCTTATTTTTGATAGCTGATGGTGGTTGATGGTAATTTTCTAAAACTTGATGGACCATTTGAGTTTTGTCATCTTTAAATGAGAAATAATGAATGTCGGATGCTTAAACGTTGAAAAATATTTTAAACGAGACTCGATTTTGAGATTTGGTAAAAACTTCAATAATTCCATTTTTCATTCGCCCCTTCGATGGGTCGAAGGTGGAATTTTAACAGCTCATTCGAACCTTTCAAACGGTCGAATGCGAGTGTCCATGTGTTAATTTCACATTCGAACCCTTTTTTCTACATTCGAACCTTTAAATAGGGTCGAAGGTGGAAAAAGTTTCACATTCACCCAAGTCGTTTGGTCGAATGTGGAGCCTGTATATACCTGATCTGCACATTCGACCCCCATATTCAAAATTTTTCAAATTTCTGTGATAAAGTGATCTTGTTGCTCGTGGATTAAAAATCATACCATTGTGTTCGTATTGCTTTGCTGATCATTTTGATTCCTCATTTGCAGGTTATCATCTATTAAACAGATCATAATCATTGAATTAGTGACCGAACCCTAACTGAGATCAAACATTGATCATTCACTGATAATTGTTAAAATTTTTGTTAAGGTTTCATTGTTTAAGAGTTTTAGGGGGAGAATAAACAAAAAACATGGTTTAACATTACACAGATTGTTCAATTGATGATTTAAAACCTTCAAACTCTAGTTTTTAATTGAAAACACATAAACAATGGATAATAATTGAAATTGTTGATTGGGAATGATTAATCGGCCATATTAGATGGTATTCAAATCAAAATGGCATGTTAAACGATCCAAATCAAAATCTGATATTGAAGAAGATGAACAGTCTTCTTTCGCCCAAACTAAAACGGTCGAATTTTTCTTTTTGGGCGAATGAAGATGTTTAAACGGTCGAAAGTGAAAATAAATGGTCGAATGTACAAGTTTATACAAAGATTTTCAAATTCGAACCTTTGATTCCACATTCGAACCTCTATTTTCACATTCGTACCATTGAATAATCGAATGTAGAATCTTAAAATAAAAAATTTCAAGTTTTGTTTATTTTGTCCGTTTTTAACATGTTTTCTTGATTTGTTTTGCAGTCTAATTATGTCTGAACAGGAGAGTGCTGATGTTCCCGCTGGATCTTCAGAACAGGTAGCTAGAAAGGAATAGATAGAAGAATTACCATTTGAACCAGCACACAACTGTTGTGCATTCATGGGAGATTTGAAGAAACATCAAGAATTCACAGGAATTTTAGATTTCTTGAAGAGAAGCCGCGTGATAGTTGCCCTTGCTACCCCCGCAATCATTTATAAAGATCATCAACAAGAGTTTTGGAAGAATGCCAAGATGTATTACTGGAACAATGAATCTGCTGTTGTTAGTACGATTCAGGGGGAGCTCATGATTGTGTCTGAATATGATATTAGAGAAGCACTGCAGCTACAAGATAAGAAGACAGATCCAAGAGAACTATCATGGATTGAACAGAGAAAGTGTTTCTTACGAATGAAGTACAATGGACCGATTACTGATGGTTCATTACACAAAGGGAAGCTATGCCCTCAGTTCAAGTATTTAGCTCACGTCATGTTGCATGTATTTAGATCAGTGAGTGGACGGTATGATGTTATGAGAAAGAGTATTAGCTCTTTGATGGTTGCCCTAATCTTGAACAAGTCGTTCAATGTATCTGATATGATACTTGAACACATGCTGGAACCACTTAGAGGTCTGAAGAACAAGAAATTTCTGCTATATCCAAGATTCCTGCAGATGATATTAGATAAGAAGCACAAGAAATTGCGAAGAAATCCTACTCAGATTGTTGTACAGGATCACATGAACCTGAACACGCTTGTCATAATGAAAGGTTATAAGGGTGTGCCATTGAATGAAAGACCACCACACAAGAATCTGTTTGGTCATCTGATCAACCCATGGTATGTAGATCCAGGAAAGAATGAAGTTAGGAATGCTAACAGTGATTCAGATGAAGATAATCCTTTATGTCCAGTTGATCCTGTTGCAAAGCGAAAGTGACAAGTAGTGAAGGTTGGTGCAAAGACAGGGAAAGGTAAAGAAAAACAAGATGATGTAGAACCCTCACAAAAGAAGGTTTCTAGAAGGAAGAAGAGTGTATCCAAAAAGGGTTTACATCTGGTTGATGAAGTGTCTGTTGATTCTGAAGAGACACAGGAAGATGAGAGATGGGATTCAGATAATGAGACCGTTAAGAGCACCACGCCCAAGGCCACTGTGGCTGGTGAGTCTGAAAGTCTTAACAAGTCTGTGGAAGAGCAAAGGATAAAAATTCCTATTGCATTGGATGAGACAGATGAAGGTTTAGGATTGGGATCTGATGATTTTGTAGGATTGCCAAAGACATGAGAGAAACAGAAGAAACCACTATACAAGAAGAAAGAGAAAGTTATGAAGCTGATGGAGAAAAGATCTAGAGATATTGAGCATCTGATTGCTGGAAAGAAACTGCCTGCAACATCTAGGTCTAAATCACCCATCACATCCCCAGCAGCAAAGAAACATAAAACATCATCTGCTGCTGAACATACTGAATTGCCAACTGATGAATTCAATGATGCATTGGATAGAGTGTTGAAGAAGTTGAATAAAGGAAAGATTCCTGTTGCTGAAGCTTCAACACCTAAGGTTACTGTAGATAGTGATGTGATGACTGCAGTTAACCAGAAGCTTGCTGACATGATGAAGATTATAAATCAGCATCAAGCAGAGATTGAACAGTTGAGAAGCAATGACAGAAAGATGTTAGATGATGTTGAATCGTCACATAAGAATCATGAAGCTCTGGAAGCAAAGATTAAACAACTTCAGAAAGAAAACAAGAAGTTGCTGAAACATGAGCAGGGAAACACCAGAAGGTACATTACTATAAAAGAGGAGAACAAGAAGCTGAAAGTAGACAACAAGAGTATGAATAATCTGATTAAAGACTTGTACTCTAAAGCTCCTCAATTACAAGCTGGTGAAGAAGATAAAGAACGTGATGAAGAAGAAGTTGATTTTGAACCATCTGATGAAGAAGAAGAAGAGGATGATGAGTTGAATGAGGATGCCGGTGATGCTCCTAAGAAGAAGAAGAAAGATGATGGTGACGATGATGGTTCAGGAGATGATTCAGGTGAAGGTAATAGCTCTGCTAGTTCTGACAGTGATGATGATGATGATGACACTGACAAGTATAAGTGTGAAAAAAGAGGATCGGGAAAGAACACATGAGAATCCAGTTCGAAAGCTCCTGGTGGTACTGTTGACGATGATAATATCTTCTGGAATGAGAAGATCAAATCTTTATCTAATGATGACAAGAACTTGTATCGCCAGATGTTGACTGACAGAGTCTGGATGATCAAGATGACTGGTAGA
Organism: Ambrosia trifida; assembly: GCA_028751855.1. Taxonomy (NCBI): domain Eukaryota; kingdom Viridiplantae; phylum Streptophyta; class Magnoliopsida; order Asterales; family Asteraceae; genus Ambrosia; species Ambrosia trifida. Next base: position 74,321,757 of record CM054122.1, read on the forward strand.
TATCCAGAGATATTTGAGTCAAACGATATGCGTTTTGAGTTGGAATACAACGATCCTGATTTAGAAGATGGAGAAGTTTCTGCAGCCATATCGAAAGTGTCACACCCTCAAATTTCCACTGCGGGGTTTATACCGCGAGGCGCGTGACATACCAAGATCCCATATCCATAAGTCATAAGAACGACTCTAAATGCCCAAACCATTTAGTTCGTTATTGAAAATCACGTTTAGTGTTTACCAAAAAGTTCAGTTAAGTTGCGGAAGCGTAAATCAAACATAACCATTTAAGTTCATGCGCAAAACAACGCGCCCAAAATAAAACCGTTGAATGCAAAGTAAAGTATAAGTTAAATAATGTTCACATCCCATGATACAATGATGCATGTCCTATCGTGCTCCGAATCTAGAGACCTGCAAAAGCATGCTATCGTGTGTCAACATAAAGTTGGTGAGTTCACAAAGTCAAGTAAGTAAATGTGTAGGTTTTCCCAAACCCAAAAGTAGTAATCAACAACCAAAACTAAGAACCAAGTACCACTAGTTCAGCGTATGCCAAGGGTAGCTAACCCATTCATGAAAACTAAACAAGGATATACCGAATTGCTATTTGAAGGATGCACTCGCCCCGCGAGCGGGTTTTTGCCTCACATCATTGTCTATCAACAATGATAAAATCTAAGGTCGTAGTTCACGCCCGGCTCCCATCACGGTGTGAGGTTTGTCAAACCTAATAGCGCTATTAACTAGTAACCCGCTTGCCACCCGGCAACTCATTCGGTAAATAGTGAAGGACTTCCATGATAGAGTGTAGTTTAGTTCATCAAGGACACAGAGTGTGAAACTAGCAATGTAAAACCGACCCACATAAGGAGTCCATACCTGAGTAGTCCCAAATGGACTAGAAAATAGTAGTCCCAAACCGGACTAGAATATGTTAAGTAAGTTGTCTCGACCCGAGACGCATGCTTTTGAGAAAAGAGTAGTGAAACTCACCTTAGTATGCAAGCAAGTAAATCCAAATCCCAAAGTAGGGTGTCCTACCGACTCCCTATTACATATATCACTAAGTAAGTATATGTGTAATACCATTACACCATATAACCCGTTTGTCCAAGACGTTTAAACGTTCAAAAGTGTGTAGGTTATACCTAGCGATTCTACATGCAATAGTAAACCCTACGGACTCGTTGGTGAATGTGTTGGTTAAAAATTAGTCTTCATGTTCAATATGTGTCTCATACAAGTATATGTTCAGTTACACATCAATCTCATACAACCCAAGACCTCAATTCATCACATAAGCACATAATACACAATCTGTGTTTTCAGGACAGATTGTGCGCCATCAAAACCAATTTATTTAAAATAGTAAATCAGTGATTTATCCTCCCAAATTTTTACTGAATTTTCTTTGGGATTCACTCAACAATACCTATTTTTTTTTTGTCTTAAATCCAAACACAAAAATAATTAAAATTCGTCTAATTCAGCTATGTTCATAAAACCTTCCTAACAGGTCAGTTTGGTAGATAAATTTCCAAAAATTGTGTTTTCATCCAAACGGGATGAATCCACTTGGAAAACTCATATTACTCCAATATTAACCTTCTGTAAAAATTTCACAATCCAACTCTTTATAAAACTTGAGTTATGATGTTTCAAAGTTGACTCAGTTTGATACCCGAAATTCTGACCTGACCTATTTTCAATGAAAATTCCAAAAACGACTCAACCGATGTCCAAAACACTTGATTTTACCCATTATGAAAAGCTAAGACCAAGTGTGACTCAACCATGCAAGGAAAATACCAAAATAATTATTTTAAGGCCGTGTTACAGCTCCTACAAGTTCGTCTAATCATTCTGTCCAGATTTTAGTTTCGCCTAAATCATACTTTAATCGACTACCGTATGCATAAAAACAATCAACAAACATCAATCATCATTACCAAACATCCCTAATACTTATTATGATCAGATTCTACTACTAAACATGCAAAGATCACAACTTTAAAGACCAAAACATCAATAACTTGCGCAACAAGTATCCTATGATGTTACTAATCGTTTATTTTTATGTTTGATCCGTTTAATCTTCAAAAACTTCATGTTTTAGTGATTGTTAAAAACTTTCAGACCTGGACAAACTTTGTTACATGATTTTTATAACAAAAACACAAGATAGAAGCGTAAGGAATCAAAGATTATACCCTTGGCTCTTCGATTCGATCAACCGTGCGCCTTTGGAGCTTCCTAATTGATGATCTTGAGCCTTAACAGGAGCTTTAGGGTTAATATTTCATGTGGGGCAGTAAGGGGGCGATTAGGGTTGAGTTTAGGGGTTGCATGGGGGTTAAGGATGCTTAAATAGGAGTTTAAGGCGGTTTAAACCCGTCAGATACGAGCGAGCGGCCGCTCGGGCCCTGTGAGCGGCCGCTCACAGGCCCGAGGCCCTCGTTCGTGTCTCGTTTCGTCACCCGATGCGTTATCCTTTGACGTTTTCGTTATTTCGGACCGTAACAAGTGCAACTCCATGCGTTAAGACCCTAATCAACCTCATACTCCACTTTTAGTGATTTTTATTAACGTATTCGGTTTAGGTTCACATAATCACGTATGGTTTTCACATAAGTTCATCAAATATCACAGAGACACATAAGTTCGTTATTCACCAACGTCCGAGGTTCACTAATCATGTGTACAGTATGGTAATTCCCCGAATTGCCACTTTGTGCAGTTATTAACCTATAACTGTGCAACGTGTGTCCTATCCAGCTAACCCTAGTTAAGTATAATGCAAGGAACGTAACTAGAGTTTAGTTAAAGTGAGAACCTGAAATTGCGAGGTATCACATCATCCCCAAGTTGAAAAGAATTTCGTCCTGAAATTCAGTAAGTAAACAGTAAAGTTGGCGTCAAGTGAGTGTCAAGTTGGAGAAAATTCCAAAAAAAAAAAAAATTTCTGGGTGTCACATCATCCCTAAGTTGAAAAGAATTTCGTCCCGAAATTCAGATCAAGTTTTCGGTTATGTGCTCTGAGTTCTCCTAAAAGAGAGGTGCCAATGCTGGCGTTGTGTTCGATGTCGCTAGCCAGATAAGATTTCCCCCTACCATACCGAGGGATTCCAATCACTATCTCGTGCCAAGGATTTCCATACATGGCTGGACAACCCGTCCACGCCCATGATGACGATAGAGCTACTAAGGACAGTTGGGATGATGAGATCGATACCTAAAGGTTAGTTAAACCGTACAGGTTTCTACTTGTAATAGAGCTAGGTAACTTCAATAAGCTTACCATCAGTTTGTTCTATAGCGTGTTTGAATTCAAAGAGAGTTGGGTCTAACCCTAGAGTTGTACTAAAGTCCAAAGGTACATGCTCAGTCAGCATCAGATTCAAATAGGACTTTTAGCAAATTGCTTATTCATAAGGAACGTACTTGTCATGCGTTGTTGTCATCAATGTTCCCATGGTTGTTGTCACCGTTGAGCTAGGGACAGTCCCTTTTGAAGTGGGTTTCACTCCCACACTGGAAACACCCTTTTCCAGTATTTCGACGACTCTGCTGCCCCTGTTGTTGCTGCTGATTCTTTGGGAATTGAGCACGACAGTCCTTAGATGCATGACCAGCTTTTCCGCATCGTTCACACTTTCCATCCTCACATGGACCAGAATGATGATAGTTGCACTGCTCACACTTCGGGTGCCTCCCCTTGTAAGTTCCCTGGTTATTGTTAGAAGGGGTCTGGTTGTTGTCGTTTGCACCTGACCTCTTCCGCTGCTGCTGATTGCCACCACCACTTGAGACCTTGTTCGAGCCATCTTCCCATTTCCGCTTGTTTTCATTAGTACCAGAAGATGAAGTACCACGAGGAGGTAACAACCCCTCTTCCACCTTCTGATCAGTCAGTTGATGAGCCATCCTAATAACCTGTTGGATGGTATTGAGGTTAGCAGCAGTGACCATGCTTTTGATCTGGGGCACCAAGCCCTTGATATACAACTCAATCCTCTTGTAAGGCGGGTTGGAGTAATTTGGGCACATTGCTGCCAGTTCATGCGATCTGGTGGTGTATTTCTCAATCTCCGATCCCACCATCTTTAGATTGAGATACTCAGTTTCTAACTTCTAGATTTCGTCTCGAGGACAGTATTCCTCCTTCATCAGTTCCTTAAAATCTGCCCAAGGTGTTGCGTTAGCCACTTCCACACCTAGCATCTGTACTTGAGAGTTCCACCAGGTTAATGCCAAGTTTTCGAGAGTAGCAGTGGCATACTTCACTCTGTCAGCTGGTGGAGAGTTACACATAGCGAAGCAAGATTCCAGTTTTTCGAACCACCGCAGTAGCCCGACGGCCCCTTCAGATCCACCAAAGTTATGAGGCTTGCAGTCCATGAAGGACTTGTAGGTGCAGGCTGGAGGGTGATGCCCAGGTTGACCAGCTTGAAAAGCTGAGATGGCTTCTACTATCCTGTCATTGATAAGTGCATTCAACTCCGCTTGAGTCATGTTGATGTTTCCCCGTCCATGTCCGCGTCCAGCCATTGTGATCCTACATTCACCATAAGCTTATAAAAGCATGTGGGCCATACGGTCGTTCACACGTAGTGTAGGCGAACTGGAATAAAGAACAAACTTTAAGAGAACCCTCAGTCTTGACTGGGTCTAGAATAAAAGAAAGAAAGATCAAGCGAATGAAGATAGGAATCAATCGTCTTCGTGCTCAGTTAAAATAATAGAGTCTCCATATTCAATCTCTTCGGGTTTGATGGGTTTGGGTTCCTTCTCTAATCTCTCTCCTCCTCCCCTAGCAGTGTAAGTGTTATCTAGAGTTATTCGCGTGTAGTACTAACGTCCTACTCGTTCCTCCTAGTAGCCTTCCTCTCTCACCTGAAATGTTGCACCATGTTCAATAATTGGTTCTCGCACTGGTACTCGATGGCTAACTCCCCATCCGTGAAGCTGGTTGGGATTTTAGTCCCAATTGATGCGCCACATGGCCTAGCTTTTGTCCTTCACCAAGGGGGTTCTCAATATCGGATTTAGTGTTAAAGGATTATGTATCTCCTATAACCTGTTAAGCAAGTATACATAGCCCGAAAGCCAGTTGTGCACTTAAGCTGTGAATGTACTAATGCAATGCTTATGCTACGACAGTTATAGACAAGACTCACCATGCAGTCCTAGTTCACTATAACCAGTGGCTCTGATACCAATCTGTCACACCCTCAAATTTCCACTGCGGGGTTTATACTGCGAGGCGCGTAACATACCAGGATCCCATAGCCATAAGTCATAAGAACGACTCTAAATGCCCAAACCATTTAGTTTGTTATTGAAAATCACGTTTAGTGTTTACCAAAAAGTTCAGTTAAGTTGCGGAAGAGTAAATCAAACATAACCATTTAAGTTCATGCGCAAAACAACGCGCCCAAAATAAAACCGTTGAATGCAAAGTAAAGTATAAGTTAAATAATGTTCACATCCCATGACACAATGATGCATGTCCTATCGTGCTCCGAATCTAGAGACCTGCAAAAGCATGCTATCGTGTGTCAACATAAAGTTGGTGAGTTCACAAAGTAAGGTAAGTAAAAGTGTAGGTTTCCCAAACCAAGAAACAGTAGTTAGGTTTTCCCAAACCCAAAAGTAGTAATCAACAACCAAAACCAAGAACCAAGTACCACTAGTTCAGCGTATGCCAAGGGTAGCTAACCCATTCATGATAACTAAACAAGGATATACCGAATTGCTATTTGAACGATGCACTCGCCCCGCGAGCTGGTTTTTGCCTCCCATCATTGCCTATCAACAATGATAAAATCTAAGGTCGTAGTTCACGCCTGGCTCCCACACGGTGTGAGGTTTGTCAAACCTAATAGCGCTATTAACTAGTAACCCGCTTGCCACCCGGCGACTCATTCGGTAAATAGTGAAGGACTTCCATGATAGAGTGTAGTTTAGTTCATCAAGGACACAGAGTGTGAAACTAGCAAGGTAAAACCGACCCACACAAGGAGTCCATACCTGAGTAGTCCCAAATGGACTAGAAAATAGTAGTCCCAAACCGGACTAGAATATGTTAAGTAAGTTGTCTCGACCCGAGACGCATGCTTTTGAGAAAAGAGTAGTGAAACTCACCTTAGTATGCAAGCAAGTAAATCCAAATCCCAAAGTAGGGTGTGCTACCGACTCCCTATTACATATATCACTAAGTAAGTATATGTGTAGTACCATTACACCATATAACCCGTTTGTCCAAGACGTTTAAACGTTCAAAACTGTGTAGTTTACACCTAGCGATTCTACATGCAATAGTAAACCCTACGGACTCGTTGGTGAATGTGTTGGTTAAAAATTAGTCTTCACGTTCAATATGTATATCATACAATTATATGTTCAGTTACACATCAATCTCATACAACCCAAGACCTCAATTCATCACATAAGCACATAATACACAATCTGTGTTTTCAGGACAGATTGTGCGCCATCAAAACCAATTTATTTAAAATAGTAACTCAGCGAGTTATCCTCCCAAATGTTTACTGAATTTTCTTTGGGATTCACTCAACAATACCTATTTTGGTTTTGTCTTAAATCCAAACACAAAAATAATTAAAATTCGTCTAATTCAGCTATGTTCAGAAAACCTTCCTAACAGGTCAGTTTGGTAGATAAATTCCCAAAAATTGTGTATTCATCCAAACGGGATGAATCCACTTGGAAAACTCATATTACTCCAATATTAACCTTCTGTAAAACTTTCACAATCCAACTCTTTATAAAACTTAAGTTATGATGTTTCAAAGTTGACTCAGTTTGATACCCGAAATTCTGACCTGACCTATTTTCAATGAAAATTCCAAAAACGACTCAACCGACGTCCAAAACACTTGATTTTACCCATTATGAAAAGCTAAGAACAAGTGTGACTCAACCATGCAAAGAAAATACCAAAACCATTATTTTAAGGCCGTGTTACAGCTCCTACAAGTTCGTCTAATCATTCTGTCCAGATTTTAGTTTTGCCTAAATCATACTTTAATCGACTACCGTATGCATAAAAACAATCAACAAACATCAATCATCATTACCAAACATCCCTAATACTTATTATGATCAGATTCTACTACTAAACATGCAAAGATCACAACTTTAAAGACCAAAACATCAATAACTTGCGCAACAAGTATCCTATGATGTTACTAATCGTTTATTTTTATGTTTGATCCGTTTAATCTTCAAAAACTTCATGTTTTAATGATTGTTAAAAACTTTCAGACCTGGACAAACTTTGTTACATGATTTTTATAACAAAAACACAAGATAGAAGCGTGAGGAATCAAAGATTATACCCTTGGCTCTTCGATTCGATCAACCGTGCGCCTTTGGAGCTTCCCAATTGATGATCTTGAGCCTTAGCAGGAGCTTTAGGGTTAATATTTCGTGTGGGGCAGTAAGGGGGCGATTAGGGTTGAGTTTAGGGGTTGCATGGGGGTTAAGGATGCTTTAATAGGAGTTTAAGGCGGTTTAAACCCGTCAGATACGAGCGAGCGGCCGCTCGGGCCCTGTGAGCGGCCGCTCACAGGCCCGAGGCCCTCGTTCGTGTCTCTTTTCGTCACCCGACGCGTTATCCTTTGACGTTTTCGTTATTTCGGACCGTAACAAGTGCAACCCCATGCGTTAAGACCCTAATCAACCTCATACTCCACTTTTACTGATTTTTATTAACGTATTCGGTTTAGGTTCACATAATCACGTATGGTTTTCACATAAGTTCATCAAATATCACAGAGACACATAAGTTCGTTATTCACCAACGTCCGAGGTTCACTAATCATGTGTACAGTATGGTAATTCCCCGAATTACCACTTTGTGCAGTTATTAACCTATAACTGTGCAACGTGTGTCCTATCCAGCTAACCCTAGTTAAGTATAATGCAAGGAACGTAACTAGAGTTTAGTTAAAGTGAGAACCTGAAATTGCAGGGTATCACATCATCCCCAAGTTGAAAAGAATTTCGTCCCGAAATTCAGTAAGTAAACAGTAAAGTTGGCGTCAAGTGAGTGTCAAGTTGGAGAAAATTCCAAAAAAAAAAAAAAAAAAGAGATATTGGCAGGACCGGCGAAACAGGTTGGTAAATCTCTAGAGGAGTTGATGAGTGATAACCAGATACCAAACATACCTGAGAAAGAAGCAGGTAATCACTCTGATGACAGAGATGTTCCAGTATTTGAAGAATTGGAGATTGAGGATATCACTAGTGAGGAATATCAAGAATACTTTAAGAATAACAAAGATTCTAAATTTTTTCAATTCACTGATGAACTGTTAAGCCAGGCTGAGAAACTTGCTCATGAAAAGAGTAAGAGGTTTGTTGAAGAAGTGTTTCCAGATTGTCAAAAGCCAAACACTGAACAATCTGACGCTTTGAAAGAACTTTTGAGGAAGCTTAAAGAGAAAGAAGCTAACCGTTCAAAGATTGAAGTTCAAGGTAGCTTTTACAAATTTCACAATGATTTGTTTAAAGGAAAAGCTCTCGGCTGGAAGTACTTGAGACAGCTGAAATGTGTCGCTATGAAATGGGAAAAAGGAATTCTGTACTTTGACAGATTCCATGATATCAAGACACTACCATACTGGGCTGTTACAGATATCTGCAGACATGAGATGTCAGGTGCTTCAGTGAACAACCATCTGGTTGGTTACTTTGCAGATAGGATGGCCAGAGAGAGCAGGACAAAATGGGACGTGTTTACCCCACAGTATCCTAAGAGGATAGTCCATAAGAAAGAGAAGGATGATATTACGGGGATGCCCAAGGTGACCTTGAAGTATAAACCACCGAAAGTGTTGAAACATATTCCTTTAATGCAAATACCACAACATTTTTCAAAAGATTTCATGTGGTGGTATTATAATTGGAAGACTGCAGAAGCTATTTTCGTTTTGAAGGATGGTGCAAAGGATTTCAAGAAGATTCATATTTTTGACCCAATGTGGTTAATCAACTGTTCGCACGAAGATATCATCATGTTGTATTATAATCCAATGTATTGCGAAGCGAAAGATAGTGAACAGGCAAGCAAATACCAATGTGTGGTATTCTTATGCTTTGCATGGGATGTGAATGCTGGGTTTGACTTCGATAAGAAACTGGAGAAGTTTGTAAAGGTTCAGAATGTTGAAAAGAAAAAGCCGAAACAAACTCATGAACTAGTAATGACAAAGGAACAAAAGACGTTATTGCGCATCAAACTGATGAACAAAGCGATGGACCAAGAGCGAAGACTCAAGCAATCCAAGCAATAGTCGAGGGGGAGTTTGTAGATGCACATATTGCGACTAATGCTATTGGATTGCGAACTACAAAATGTTTTGTTTCTGGTCGAATGGTCGAACGTGGGATTTAGAACGGTCGAAGGTAGAATGGATGGTCGAATGTACAACAGGGAGGTCGAAGGAAGTTTTGTAGATATATGTGTCTTGGTTCACCCACCTTAAACGTTCGAACCTGCACATTCGACCAAGTCATTTGGGTGAATGTGCAGGTCTATATAAGGCTGAATCAACTTTTTGAATGTAACTTTTGACATTTTGTTTTCCCTCCCTGTGTGTGTTTCTCCCTAGGGTTATCTTTTGAGTCTGTAACAGTGTTTAATCATTATTAACAACGTTTTAATGTGTAAATGATTATGATTATGAATGAAATGATTATGTTAATGATGATTTCTATGTTTTGCTAGTTTTATTATCATTTTGTGATCAATTCGGGGATTTCGCACCTGAATTGAACTTGTTTGATCATTATCTTTGTTATTTAGACGATCCTACGCGCATACAGATTTGGGGTGCCATCTGAGATCATTTGTGACAATGGTTCTCAATTCATAAGCAAACGAACAACTGACTTTTGTGAGAGTTGGGGAATCAAGATGGTGACCTCAACACCAGTCCATCCTCTAGCTAATGGACAAGCAGAATCTTCAAACAAAATCATCGTTAACAATTTGAAGAAAAAGCTTGAGGAAAAGAAAGGGAAATGGGCAGAAGAACTTCCATTTGTACTCTGGGTAGATAGGACTACTTCCAAGAATGCTACTGGTCAAACACCCTTCTCCTTAGTGTTTGGAACCGAAGCAATGCTGCCAACAGAGATGGTCATGCCTATAGCAAGGAAACATCTTCAGGATGCAACTACTAATTTAGAAGCATTACTTCAGGATTTGAAAACCGTGGATGAACTCAGGGATGCTGCTAAATTAAGAATGGCAGCATATCAACAAAGGATTGCTAAAGCTTACAACAAGAATATCAGGATAAGAAGATTTCAAGAAGGATAATTGGTATTAAGAAAAGCCTTTCAAAACACAACAAAACCAAGTGATGGTAAGTGTTGGGTCTGCTGACCTGGAGAAGAACAGATGATTGGAAAGCCAAAATATACTACTCAATTGATCCTTAGCAATAAACAACATTTACAAGATACTTTCCCCAAAAGGCTGCTGACCCTAACATCTGTTGTACCTTAACAACTATTGGAACAACTGTTGCTGCAAAAGACTGTTGGATAACAACTGCTAGACAACAACTGCTAACCAAAGTGCTGAAGACTAAAGGTCTGTTGGAGCCAACAACACTTAGGCTCCAACAGATGATACAAGACCATCAGAGTTTTCCCAACAGCAGTTTACCTTTCAGAGTTACAATGTAACAGTAGTTTGTATACAACAGATGTTTTATGTTTGTTATTCTGTTAGAGGTCACTGTCTTAGGTGACGCCAGCTTAGATCATCAGTGGTTTAGATTTGTCTATAAATAGAACAGTTCTTGTACTGTTCTATTCATCACTCGAAACATTCTCTCAGATAAATAATCACAGAGTGATCAGGTTGAGGGGGAGTACTTGTACTATTGATTGTAATCATTTAATAAATGAAAGCTTTCGATTGAAAAACATTTATTCTCTTGTTTTGATTAATAGTTTATTATTCCGCTGCACTTTCCAATTATAATTCACTTCGTTCATTACTTCTTTACTTAAACAATTAAAACAATCAACCTCAGATCCTAACAATTGGTATCAGTGCTTGGTCAATTAAATTCGATCTAACCAATCAATTTAATATAAACAGATTAGCTCACAATTATTGATATCGTTTGTTTGTCGGTTTGAAAACAGAGTAATAGTTTATTTTCGTTTCAACCGTTTTTAACGGACTTTGTTTTGAAACAATCAGAGAATAGCTTCAATCATTCACGATCCACACAACACTGACATGAACAACAAGCCACCGATGCTTGTCAGATCTGAATACAATATCTGGCAACGTCGGATGAGCCATGTGACACCCCACATTTTCAGGTTTATACTTTAACTAAACTCTAGTTAGCTTATACATATATTCTTAGCATTTTACTTGACCAAGGTTAGTTAAGCGAGTCACACGGTACACTATTATAGGCTAATAACTACATAAACGGTAATTCGGGGAATTACCGGATCGCATACATGAGTCTTGAACCCTGAACGTTGGTGAAACAATAAAACAAATAATTGTAGAATAGCTCGTTTGATATTATTTGCAATTATGTGCTTATGTGAATTTGTTTGTGAACTTATGTGACGTTACATGTTATTACGTGAAAATACGGTACCGAGCTCGTAACCGACACTTGGCAGACTAAGGATCATATATAAGTTATAAAATATTGGGTTAAATATTTTATCGATTTATTATATTTTATGCATAAAATATTCAGACTCTAGCCGAACCGGGTGTCGTAAACTAGTTATAAAATATTTGGGTTAAATATTTTATAGGTTATTATTATATATTAATAATATTTGATTTACTAAAAAAAAAATAAAAAAAAATCGTGGTATCAACTTGGCGCAAAAGACCAAGTCAACACAAAATGATAAATGGCAACTTCAAGATATAATACTATACATGGATTTAGTTGAGAAACGACAAAAAGAAAAAGAAATTAATAACACTAATAATAATAAAATAAAAGAAATGAATTGCACATATAGAAAAGGCGGGGCAAAAGCAGCACTAAGGGGACGCAGTGCTTGGACTGCTGTCTTTTCTTGTGGGCTGGACAGGCCAAACCAAGGCCTAGTAGCTTCATTTAAGCCCAAATCGCTCGTATGTCAGAAAAAAACGGGATTTTAATGAAATTAACATTATAAATCAACCCTAATCAACCCTAACCTGCATAATTACGAAAACTTAAATCCTATCCTCTACCATTAACATAATCTAAATATCCTAGGAGCTTGAAAAGAGTTTAGGATCAAGAAGATTGAAAGGCTTAAGGTATAACAACAATCTCTTGGGTTTTAATCTTCTTTAATATGTTTTAAAACCTTATAACTAAGTTTGTCCAGGGCTGAAACCTTTTCATAAAGATTAAAACTTGAAGTTTATAAAGATTGAATGGGTTAAATATAATCCTATGCGATTAGAAATTGATAGGTTGCATGATTATGCATGTTCTTGATGTTTTAGACTTCTAGGGTTTGTGAATGATGATGTTTGTGATGTATAATTAGGGTTTTGATCAGATGTGGTTCTTGTTAATGTTGTATGATGATTATTAGGTGCTATTGATTGATAATATGCAACTAGGGTTTGATATTATTGATAATATTGCATGATTAGAATCTGGACAGAATCTGAATGTTGACCTGTAGGGTCTGTTTCGTGGCTTGAAAATAATTGTTTTGATTGATTCTTTGCATGAATGGATTGTACATGGTCTTAGATTTTTAGAATGGGCAAAACAATCTGATTTGGATGTCGTTTGATATGTTTTTGGAATTTTCTTTGAATAAAGGTCATATCAGATTTTTGGATTAACAAACTGAGTCAACTTTAAATCGTTATAACTAGAGTTTTGTAAAGAATTAAGTTATGAAAATTTTATAGTAGATTAACATTGGAATAATTTGACTTTTCCAAGTGGATCCATCCCGTTCGGATGAATACACAAATTTTGGGAATTTTTCCACTAAACTGACCTGTTGTGGAGGTTTGCTGAACATAGTTGTGTTGAACGAATTTTAATAATTTTTGTGTTTGGTTTTGAGACAAAAAAAAATAAGGGTTGTTAAATGAATCCCAAATAATATTCAATAAAAATTTGGGAGTTTAACTCACTGATTAAATATTTTAAATAAATTAGTTTTGGTGACGCACAATCTGTCCTAAAAACGCAGATTGTGTATTATGTGTTTACGTGACTAATTGAAGTCCTAGGTGGTATGTATTTGATATGTACTTGAATGGGCACTTGTATGAGATGCATATGGGGTGTAAAACTAATTGTAACCAACATATTCACCAACGGGTCCGCAGGGTTTACTTATGCATGTAGAATCACTAGGTGTCACTTACACAATTTTGAACATTTAAACGTCTTGGACAAACGGGTTATATGGTGTAATGGTATTACACATATACTCACTTAGTGACACATGTACTAGGGAGTCGGTAGCACACCCTACTTTGGAATTTGGATTTACTTGCTTGGAACTCAGGCGGGACTGGGTTACACATATAGAACTTATTTCTTACTTTAGTACCTTACGCCTAGTATGAGCGGGCGGACGTATGAATGCATATCCCTGTTTCTCATATGTATATAGTAGATTCATGGGGACACATTAGATCGAGGCTTGTTACACACACTCTTGTGGAGTTATGTAAGGCCTGCGATGCGGTGTAGTATCTCAGAGGAAGACGAAACCTACCAGTGACTGACTGTCACGATTGGATGAACGAGTAGAGCTGACCACTAAGCTGGATTACATAGGACTGGAGAAGGAGACTGTACTTGATAAGATCCATATAACACTGACACCGAGAAAGAAGAAGAAGATGGGATGGAAGGGGGAACCTGAGCAGGATGAGCACATGGAAAGTAAGGATGAAGGATCTACTATCTAAGACAGAGCGTGGCGACGATTGGCTCTTACCTTTTCTTACCTATCTTTTCTTTCTTTTCTGTTTGCTAACTTAGCTAAGACTGAGTTCTTATGATCAACGATAGGGTGGTTGAGGCCCTCGCATCTTTCCAAGCTAGTAAAGATCCATCTTGCTAAATCATTCGTTTCCCCTGACTTCCACATTTGAACTTTCTTATTCCTTGAACGCACATGCCACAACAACAACCTGCCATCATATTTTCAAGCCTTTTATTGGTTGTAAACCTCGATAACTCTAGCGGAACTGAAGGAGACCGTCTGATTGCTTCGATAGTATAAGTCATTTCCATGTGCATTTGCCCCAGGCAGGGGTGGGGTAATGTATGCTACATGCACACTCGATGAGTTACGGATACTTGGATGGAGAACGTAGCACCCTATGATGAAATCTAGAAATTTGACGGATGGGTCTGAGATCGACGACTACACTACCAAGCTACAGGAGTTAGATACTTTGTGCTCAAATCTAATTAACCAACTTTGCCAGCGGATCGAATTTCAGACCAAAAGGGTGGGTCCCTTAGATTCGTGGCTTGGCCACTGCAGCTCACCTACCCAGAATCTAACAAATCGTTCATCTGGCTCGCAAATACACTGACTAGGCTGTTGAGCATGGTACTTTTCCGAAGCATGGAGCTTCATCTTCTACTTTTGGTGATATCAAGAGAACGTGGGATAGTGTGACGTACAAGTCCTTCAACAAACAAAACAACAACAATGGGGAGCATTTGTGATTGGCTCTAGGGAAGCTAGAACTGATAACAATGTCGTGATGGGTACGTGCTCCTTGAACGACACTCTTGCTTCTATTTTATGCTGGTGCGGACTATAGTTTTGTGTCATCGAAACTTAGCAAACAATTAGGGATGGTTCCCACTCTTCTCGATACCCCGTACTCTATTGATTTAGCTGATGGAAAACCTGTTGAGGTAACCCATATTCATCGCGACTGTAAGCTCGAGTTGGATGGACAATCGTTTGCCATCAACATTCTACCTATCACCCTTGGAAGCTTTGATCTCGTGGTTGGCATGGACTGGTTGTCCAAGCAACAAGCTGAAATTCTCTATCAGGAGAAGATTGTTCGTATCCCCCATCCCAAGTGGAGAACTTTTATCTATACAGGGTGATCGTGGTGGAGCCATGGTGGGCATCATCTCCTTTTTGAAATCCCAGAAGTGTATTCGTAAGGGCTGTCCAGCCATCTTGGCTAACATATCTGACACTCGAGTTGAAACTGAAACTAAGATTGAGGACATCCCAGTAGTCCGAGATTTCCCAGATGTTTTCCCAGAGGAACTACCTAGACTTCCACCAATTCGTCAAGTGGAGTTTCAAATTGATCTTGTACCTGGGGCAGCCCCAGTTGCACGCACACCATATCGCCAAGCATCAGGAGAACTTCAAGAACTGTCTACCCAACTCCAAGAGCTATTGGATAGGGGTTTTGTTAGACCTAGTTCTTCACCTTGGGGAGCCCCAGTCACGTTTGTTAAGAAGAAGGATGGGAGCTTCCACATGTGAATTGACTATTGAGAACTGAACAAGGTGACTGTTAAGAACCGTTACCTAAAACCACATATTGATGACTTGTTTGACCAGTTCTAAGGATCGAGCTACTGTTCCAAAGTTGACTTGAGGTCAGGATACCATCAACTGAGAGTCCGAGAGGAGGAAGTAGCCAAGACAGCTTTCCGAACTCGCTATGGACATTATGAGTTTTTGGTAATGCCATTTGGGCTAACCAATGCACCAGCAGTCTTCATGTATCTTATGAACCGCGTGTGTAAGCCCTATTTGGACAAATTCGTCATAGTGTTCATTAATGACATATTAATCCATTCCAAGAGCATGAGCAACACCTGCAGCTAATCTTGGAACTCTTGAGGAATGAGCAGTGATTTTGCTCTAAAGATTTGGAGGCATTATCTTTATGGAACGAAGTGTACGATCTTTACAGATCATAAGAACCTCCAACACATATTTGATCAGAAGGAGATGAACATGCGACAGCGTCGATGGGTCGATTTTCTGAAAGATTATGACTGCCATCAGATATCATACATGGAAAGCTAATGTAGTAGCGGATGCCCTCAGTCGTAAGGAAACGAAATCCAAGTGGGTGCGAGCTTTACAACTCACTATTCATTCTAATCTTCCTAATAAGATACGTGAAGCCCAGGGTGAGGCTTTGAAAGAAGAAAACGTCAAGCTTGAAACCTTGCACGGTGCTGATAAGCACCTGGAACTGAAGTCGGATGGTCTTCAGTACTTCACGAATCGGGTCTGGATTCCATGTTTTGGAGATCTTAGACAACTCGTGCTTGACATAGCTCACACCTATCTTTATTCGGTACATCCTGGTTCGGATAAGATGTACCAAGATCTCAAAACTATCTACTGGTGGCCAAACATGAAAGGTGAGATAGCCACTTATGTCAGTAAGTGCTTGACTTGTGCAAAGGTTAAAATATTGAATATTAGAAACCTTCAGGCTTACTTCAGCAACCATAGATTCCCATGTGGAAATGGGACGGTATATCCATGGACTTCATTACCAAACTTCCTAAGACATCCAGTGGGCACGATATGATTTGAGTCATTGTTGACCGTTTGACCAAATCAGCGCATTTCTTGGCAATTAAAGAGACGGACATGTTGGAACGTTTAGCTACCCTTTATATTAAGGAAGTTGTCTCTAGGCATGGGGTGCCTACTTCTCGTTTTTGGACTACTCTCCAAGATGCTTTGGGGACTCGCATAGATATGAGCACAGCCTATCACCCATAGAAGGATGGACAAAATGAACGTACCATCCAAACATTGGAAGATCTGATACGAGTGTGTGTGGTGGCCTTTGGCAATAGTTGGGATAAGCACTTGCTTCTAATCGAATTCTCGTATGACAACAGTTACCACACTTCTATTCAGTGTGCACCTTTTGAGGCACTATATGGACGCAAGTGTAGGTCTCCCATCTGCTGGACTGAAGTTGGGGATAGTCAACTGACAGGTCCCGAACTTGTACATGAAACTTCTGAGAAGATAGTGCAAATCAGAAACCGTATGGCTGCTGCTCGTGATCGACTATAAAAGCTACGCTAATAAGCGTAGGAAACCTTTGGAGTTCCAGGTTGGGGACAAAGTACTATTAAAGGTGTTGTCTTGGAAGGGCGTGATACGCTTTGGGAAACGGGGAAAGTTGAACCTGCGATATGTTGGACCATTCGAAATTGTTGAAAGAATCGGTCCAGTAGCGTATAGGTTAAACCTGCCTGGCGCACCCAGTAGCGTATAGGTTAAACCTGCCTGGCGAACTCAGTGGAGTGCACAATGTATTCCACATATCAAATCTAAAGAAATGCCTATCTGATACAACATTGGTAGTGTCACTGGAGGAGATCCAGGTGGACGACCAGCTATGATTCGTGGAAGAACTAGTGGAGATTCTTGATCAGGGCGTCAAGAAACTCAGACAGAGCACCATACCTATTGTTAAGGTACGATGGAATTCCCGTCTAGGACCGGAATATACGTGGGAACGCAGGGATCAAATGCGGCTCAAATACCCATACCTCTTTACTGAACCTGAACCTGTGTGTAGATCAAACTCTAAACATAAAGCAGCTCGCTCAAAGTGAATTTCGGGGCGAAATTCCTTTCAACTTGGGGATGATGTGACATCCGGGAACCAAGCACACATTTTTACGCTGGCTTTACTGTTTACTTACTGAATTTCGGGACGAATTCTTTTCAACTTGGGGATGATGTGACACCCCACATTTTCAGGTTTATACTTTAACTAAACTCTAGTTAGCTTATACTTATATTCGTAGCATTTTACTTGACCAGGGTTAGTTAAGCGAGTCACACGGTACACTATTATAGGCTAATAACTACATAAACGGTAATTCGGGAATACTGGATCGCATACATGAGTCTTGAACCCTGAACGTTGGTGAAACAATAAAACGAATAATTGTAGAATAACTCGTTTGATATTATTTGCAATTATGTGCTTATGTGAATTTGTTTGTGAACTTATGTGACGTTACATGTTATTACGTGAAAATACAGTACCGAGCTCGTAACCGATACTTGGCTGACTAAGGATCATATATCAGTTATAAAATATTGGGTTAAATATTTTATCGATTTATTATATTTTATGCATAAAATATTCTGACTCTAGCCGAACCGGGTGTCGTAAACTAGTTATAAAATATTTGGGTTAAATATTTTATAGGTTATTATTATATATTAATAATATTTGATTTACTAAAAAAAATAAAAAAAATCGTGGTATCAACTTGGCGCAAAAGACCAAGTCAACACAAAATGATAAATGGCAACTTCAAGATATACTACTGTACATGGATTTAGTTGAGAAGCGACAAAAAGAAAAAGAAATTAATAACACTAATAATAATAAAATAAAAGAAATGAATTGCACATATAGAAAAGGCGGGGCAAAAGCAGCACTAAGGGGACGCAGCGCTTGGACTGCTGTCTTTTCTTGTGGGCTGGACAGGCCAAACCAAGGCCTAGTAGCTTCATTAAGCCTAAATCGCTGGTAGGTTAGAAAAAAACGGGATTTTAATGAAATTAACATTATAAATCAACCCTAATCAACCCTAACCTGCATAATTACGAAAACTTAAATCCTATCCTCTACCATTAACATAATCTAAATATCCTAGGAGCTTGAAAAGGGTTTAGGATCAAGAAGATTGAAAGGCTTATGATATAACAACAATCTCTTGTGTTTTAATCTTCTTTAATATGTTATAAAACCTTATAACTAAGTTTGTCCAGGGCTGAAACCTTTTCATAAAGATTAAAACTTGAAGTTTATAAATATTGAATGGGTTAAATATAATCCTATGCGATTAGAAATTGATAGGTTGCATGATTATGCATGTTCTTGATGTTTTAGACTTCTAGGGCTTATGAATGATGATGTTTGTGATGTATAATTAGGGTTTTGATCAGATGTGGTTCTTGTTAATGTTGTATGATGATTATTAGGTGTTATTGATTGATAATATGCAACTAGGGTTTGATATAATTGATAACATTGCATGATTAGAATCTGGACAGAATCTGAATGTTGACTTGTAGGGTCTGTTTCGTGGCTTGAAAATAATTGTTTTGATCAATTCTTTGCATGAATGGATTGTACATGGCTTAGATTTTTATAATGGGCAAAAGAAACTGATTTGGATGTCGTTTGATATGTTTTTGGAATTTTCTTTGAATAAAGGTCATATCAGATTTTCGGATTAACAAACTTAGTCAACTTTAAATCGTAATAACTAGAGTTTTGCAAAGAATTAAGTTATGAAATATTTACAGTAGATTAACATTGGAATAATTTGACTTTTCCAAGTGGATCCATCCCGTTTGGATGAATACACAAATTTTGGGAATTTTTCCACTAAACTGACCTGTTGTGGAGGTTTGCTGAACATAGTTGTGTTGAACGAATTTTAATAATTTTTTTGTTTGGTTTTGAAACAAAACAAAAATAAATGTTGTTAAATGAATCCCAAAGAATATTCAATAAAAATTTGGGAGTTTAACTCACTGATTAAATATTTTAAATAAATTAGTTTTGGTGACGCACAATCTGTCCTAAAAATTTGGGAGTTTAACTCACTGATTAAATATTTTACGTGACTAATTGAAGTCCTAGGTGGTATGTATTTGATATGTACTTGAATGGGCACTTGTATGAGATGCATATGGGGTGTAAAACTAATTGTAACCAACATATTCACCAACGGGTCCATAGGGTTTACTTATGCATGTAGAATCACTAGGTGTCACTTACACGATTTTGAACATTTAAACGTCTTGGACAAACGGGTTATGTGGTGTAATGGTATTACACATATACTCACTTAGTGACACATGTACTAGGGAGTCGGTAGCACACCCTACTTTGGAGTTTGGATTTACTTGCTTGCATACTAAGGTGAGTTTCACTACTCTTTTCTCAAAAGCATGCGTCTCGGGTTGAGACAACGTACTTAACTTTTTCTAGTCCGGGTTTGGACTACTATTTTCTAGTCCGGTTTGGGACTACATACACATCCCGGGTTGGGATGCTATGGATCCTTGTGTGGGTCGGTTTTTTCTACTTCGTAAACTATGTCCTTGATGAACTAAACCAACTCTATCATCTGTAAGTCCTTCACATACCGAATGAGTTGCCGGGTTATGGCAAGCAAGTTATTAGTTGATAGCGCTATTAGGTCTTACAAACCTCACACCAGCTCGGGGAGTGCGGGAGTGAACTATAACTTAACAGATTTTATCATTGTTGATAGGCAATGATGTAAGGCATGCAGCTCATGTTTGTGACTACACGTACATCAGCAATTCGGTATATCGGTGTTAGTTATCATGAATGGGTTAGCTACCCTTGACAAGCGATGAACTAGTGTTTACACGGTTTTTGGAACCAACTCAATTACTTGTTTACGTGGTTTTGGAAACCAACGCATTTACATACTCATTTACTTTACTTAGTGAACTCACCAACATTGTTTGTTGACCCACGATATACATGCTTTTGCAGGTAGTTAGCTTCCGGTGCCAGGATTAGAAAGCACTGCACACTTCACTGCATTTGGGGTCTTGGGCATACACCTAAATTACATATTGTGCTTTTATGTTTTCTTTCATATGGTTTTAATTTGGGCGCGTTGTTTTGCGCATGGTTTTAAAAGGTTTAAATTTGGTTTACGCTTCCGCAGCTTAACTAAACTTGATTTTGAAAACGAACTAAATGGTTTGGGCATTTAGAGTTCGTTCATATGACTTATGGCTATGGGATCCTGGTATGTCATGCGCCTCGCGGTATAAACCCCGCAGTGGAAATTTGAGGGTGTGACAAGCCATGTTCAGACAAATGTGTAATAGCATTTGCTAACATTAAAGAGGTGAATGAAAACCTTAGGAAGAAAGTTTTAGATAATGAAGTTCAATTTGAAAAACTTTCTAAAGAGTTAAAATCAAAATTGACTGAAAAAGAATCTGAAATAAGCAGTCTAAAACATGAAGCAACTATAACCAAAGACCAGCTCCAAACTATGATAACTAAATATCATTGTTGTAAAAAGGAGCTTTAGGCCACCCAAGTTGAATGTGAAGAATGGGTGGAATCATGCAAAGGTTTTGAGATGCTCCTCAATAAACAAACCAAAAGTCATGTGAAGTTTGGTTTTGGTTTTGAAACCATTGCTCCAGCTTTTGAAAACACTGACAAAAGGAATCAAAAGTTAGTTGAGGTAGTACCAACTAATTTGAAGGGTCAAGAGATTAAAATCACTGAACCTAATGGCAAGAAAATTGTTCTTGAAAAACCAGAAGGTTCCCCATCATTCACTAAACTTGAAAAATATGAATTTAAACCTTCTTGGTCTGATGAGTGTGGTACTCTTGAAAACATCAAACCAGTTGACTTCAAAACCCCTGATGGTAAGAAAGCACCACAGGCAAAGGTCATTCCCTTAATAGATCTTCCAGCAGATGATCAAACATCTGTTGAAAAGAAGACTGAAAAAGGGAAAAGGAAAGAAAAGTCTGTTCACTTGTTTTGTGATTTATAGGAAAAGAAGAATAATGTTACTAAAAACTGTTTTCTTTTAAAAGCATATGATATCAACAAAGGAACAAGTGTGTGTGATTCTAAGACCACATGCTCAATATGTGGTAAAAAGAATCACAAAACCAAAGAGTGTCTGTATCTTAAAAATTTTGATGTCAAAATACAAGAGTACAAGGCTAAAACTCTTGCAAATCAAGTGGTGAGTACTTCAAAAAGAAAACCCAAACAGAATTTTGCTCCTGTCCAAACATCTGTTACCAAAAATCTAGAAACATCTGCTTCCAGGGATGTTCAAGTAATAGATGCTCCACCCACCAACAAGCACCCAAGAGGACATGGACAACCACCTTGTCTTAATCTGTCACATGTTTATGAAGAACCCAAGAGGCCTTCTAAACCAAGAGTGAACAGAAATCCCTATGGGTACTATCATCTGTCAGGAAGTGATCAAACATCTGTTGCACCAAGTGTTGACATCCAAGCACTGGCAAATGGTCAGCAACAGTTGTTGAACTTGATTAAAAAACTAGTTCAAACCACTGATCACCTTCCTAAGGTTGAGGCTGAAACGTCTGTGGACCCATCCAAAGCCTACTTGGCTTTGGACACTCACAAAACTAATTCATTACTGATGTGCAGGGAGCTTCTGCCTGTTTAGATAGTCTTTGGTATGTAGATAGTGGAGGCTCCAGGCACATGACAGGATGTAGAGCCCTTCTTCTGGACTTCTTAGCTCATGGAGAGGGTGATATATCCTTTGGTAATGATTCAAAAGGTAAGGTGTTGGGTTCAGGGACTGTTCAGGCTAGGAAACTCAAGTTTGAAAATGTCAATCTTATTAATAATTTTAAATTTAATCTTGTTAGTGTATCACAAATGAGTGACAAAGGTTATGGCTCATTCTTCACTAAGAAAACTTGTAAGATTATTGGGCCAGGAGTGGTGAAAAAGATTGACACCATCATTGCTGAGAGCAAATCACAACTTGTTGCTCATAGACGTGGCAATGTGTATGTAGTTGATATGTTGAAGGACAATCCTATGGCAAATGTCTGTCTGTTTTCTGCTGCCTCCACAAAAGAGACAGAATTGTGGCATAGGAGACTGGGTCACACCAACCTTCAAACTATCAACTCACTCTCCAAACAAAGCGTTGTCAGAGGCCTTCCATCAAAAGAATTTAAATGTGACGAGCATTGTGTTTCCTGCTTAAAAGGGAAACAAGATAAAAGCTCTTACAAATCCATTGATGAGTCCAAAACAAGACAATGTCTACAATTGTTGCACATGGACTTGTTTGGTCCAGTTAAAATCATGAGTCTAAGAAGAAAAGAGATTTTGTCTTGTCATAGTTGATGATTTTTCTAGGTTTACATGGACTTACTTTTTACACTCTAAGGATGAGACTTCACGTACCTTGAAGGACTTTGTCACCAAAGTTGAAAAACAATATGACTTGCCAGTAAAAGTCTTTAGGAGTGACAATGGAACAGAGTTTAAAAATAAGGAGTTGGATGATTTCTATGTGTCAAAAGGGATTGTGAGGCAGTACAGCATCCCAAGAACACCAGAGCAAAATGGAGTGGTTGAGAGGAAAAATAGAACTCTCATTGAAGCTGCAAGAACCATGCTAGCAGCAACTGGTTTGCCACTGTCCTTCTGGGCAGAAGCTGTAAACACTGCTTGCTATGTTCAAAACAGAGTTTAAATCAACCCAAGACAACAAAAGACTGCTTATGAAATTTTGTTCAAAATCAAACCACTCATCTCATTTTTCAAAATCTTTGGCTGCCTATGTTTCATTTTAAATCTTAAAGATTCCATCTCAAAATTTGCAGCCAAAGTAGATTGTGGATATTTTCTGGGATATTCTTCTACTGCCAAGGCCTATAAAGTGTTTAACACAAGGACCTGGACAATAGAAGAAACTCTGAATGTAAAGTTCAATGAACTTTCATCGTTAACAATCCCAGCAAATCCTGCTGAGTTGTTTGATTTAGATAAATTTAAATTTGAAGATATTACTGTCAAAACTAATAGTGCAGGTATTCCACAATCTCCACAACAAGACTACAGAACAGATGTTCTGATTCCAAGTCACTATAAAGTCTATTCTGTATCAGGGGAAGCAGCTGTTCAAAACACCTGTCAAAACTCTGCCACAGCTGAGTTGATATATGTTAGATTACACATATAAAAGTCCCAATTTAACTCCCATTTATATATGTTTTTGGCCTTATACATGATGAATTGGTACTTATTTGGTATCTTTATGATTACAGGTCTTAAACGATGTCCCGGAAGCAAACCCGAAGAAAAACAAGGATTTCGGCCCTTTATCAAGAGAACTTTTGCGCAGCAGCTGTTTGGATCGTTTTTACCCCTTCTAAAACCCAAAATCCGACTTCGACTTTCAAATAAGAATTGTTCTACGCTCCGAGAGCTTTCCAGGCATATAAAGAACACCTCCTAACGATTTTTCTACGATTTTATATGCAATTTTAAAGATCGTGCTGTCGTGCTGTTCTCTGTGAGCGGCCGCTCACTCTCTCCGAGCGGTCGCTCGCCATCCTGAACACCTCTAGAAGCTTCTGGAAGCCCTACGTCAGCTTTGCCCACTTGTCTGTAAAGTGAGCGGCCGCTCCAAGCCTCCGAGCGGCCGCTCACAGGGCCTGTTTAGCTATAAAACTCCCATTCAGCCTCTGTTCAAAGTATTGGGTTTTGGAGAGGCGATTTTAGGCGATTTCTGGACCAAAGGAGCTGCTGGAAGGCCGTTTAACAAGCTCGAGAATCCATCTGATCCACCCTTCATCATCCAATCCATCTCTTTAGCAATCTTATGGTTTGATCCTTTAAGCTTTCTTAGATCCAAATCTGATTTTGTTTGCTATTTTGATGTTATTTTAGTTAATCGTACGCCTACGGGCAAGAACATTAGTATTAGTTAGTAGTTAAAACAATCGTTTGCGTGAAATCAAGTTTTGTATAAATTTGACGTTTTTCATGTTTGAATCTTGATGATCATAATGCAACCTTGTTTCATTGTTGATAGATTTGTAGTTGTGTTCGGATGACTTTGATGATTATCGAATGTGTTAGGCGGATTACTTGTTGAGAAAACCGTCCGTTTAATTGCCCGGTAGTAAACTAGTTAACTTGTTAATAAAGTTTACACCATGAAACTGTAACCGGGTATTGGTTTGGTTAAAGTCACTCGGATAATGATTATAAATGTTTACCGGCACGTAAAAGAGTTTAAAAAGCTTAATGGTGTTGTTACTAATCTTTGACACGGTTAATGATCTTTGCTAGTTATTTTGGTAGAAATAGCGATCTTAGTAGATTTGTGTTCAAAGTTAGTAAAATGGAATAGGTTGTGAAATGCTCTACTTTATGCTAGTTTCGGTGGTCGTATTGTGTATTCGATATTGCTTTCCTTGGCTAGTGCGGTTGAGGACTCCCGAAAGGTGATACTAACCTATCTTTAAAGATTCGCATGAGATCATATCAGCTGCTCGCTAATGAACGACTTGAGGTGGCTAACGTGTGTATTCGTGTTAGCTTTCCATATAGTTGTCATGTTAGGATGCCCGAAAGGGACACTAACTGTCGGAAAATGGGAATGTTGATCACGCCTTTATTTCTTATGTAGATGACATGCTAGGATTGGCGTATTATAGTTTATATAGTTATATTTTCTATTTGGAGTCGTAGTTAAGTTATTTACATGTGTTAGAATTAATTTAGCTATAAACAAACTCAACTTATCTTTTCCTACTGGTAAATCGGGGACAGAGTTTTAGTACTATTGCTCCGCGCGCGTCCATGGATCGATATCTGGTTCTTATCTGTACGTTACTACATATATGACAGGGTACACTTGCCCTATTGTGTGTGTTTTAATATTAAGGTCTAAACCATTTTTATAAATATTAAAGCAAAACGTGTGTTATTTCATTGTAAAATTATGTGTATATTCGCACACGTCAAGTTTTTGGCGCCGCTGCCGGGGACGCGACGAGCTTTAGGAACGAACCGAGTCAACTTTTTACCAGTGTACATGCTTGTGAATACTTGTTTATACTTTGTTGATTTTTTATTTCATTCATTTATTTGCATATATGATTATTTGGTTGTTTATTTGATTTATCTGTCTGTTAATATATTGAATTGATTTTAGATTGGTTCATAGGTTTGCACATATATTCGTTCATTTATCTGCTTATAGGATTGTTTGATTGATTAATTATTCGTTCATTAGGGTGTTGATAGATTTAATTGATTGATTATTGGATTTATTGGTTTATCTATGACTTTGATTTATTCTTTATTTGATTGATTAGATTTATTTGTTCGTATTTGAACTAATTATTAATTTCATGCTTTAGATAGTTTTATGCTTTGTCTGTTTGTTTCTGTTCATTTTATTGATTCTATTGGTTTTTATTTGATTTTTATGTATATATAGTTTTAATTTTACTTAAATATATAATGGAAGTCTGGGTATGTTACGTTTAAATTTGATGGTTCGGATGCTTTTATAAAAGGTTTGGGTTAAGAAAACTTGGGAAATTTATTTAATATAAAAGTGGTTTTAATAAAAATAATTTTCTGTGAAAAATGCTTCCTTACGATTTGCAAAGAAGCTGGGCTTATGGTTTCGCTTTAAGCGAGTTCCTAATTACCCCGGATTTTATCTTTTATTGTTCACGATACGCGGCCAGGATCACCAGAGTCCTTCGCGTGACGTGAATAGCCGCTATCTTCCGTTTTTAACTCCATTCATTGGCATCCATCATCATTTTCATTTACTATCTTCCATTATATTATTTTTTTTCCGATGAAAAAGGGTTGTTTTCGCGCAAAGGAAAGAGACGGTCTTTATCTTGTTGCGACGCGCGAGCACCTTGAGTCATTGTATCTACTTGCGTCACGCGAGAAACGGTCTATACTTCTTCGCGATGCGCGAGTGATTATGATTCCATTGAAATTTTTTGTATATTTTCATAATGTATATCTTCATATTTTTTTAAGTTTAGTGTATAGCTTTTAGTATTTTGATTTTGTATATTTCTTTTATTTTTTTATAGATTGAGTCTGTATTTATCTTTGTACATTGTGTCAGTCTAATCATGGGATGATCAATGTTCTTTTCATTGCTAGATCGATCTTTTCGCCCGTACTCAATCTCCATTCGGGCGAGAGAGATCTTAAAGAAATTCTTTTATGAAAACGGTCATTCCAATAAGTCAAAGTCCAAGTTGGACTGAGTTTGAAGTCAACGGGCAGCAATTAAAATACAAAAATTAAAGCCTGTATGACCCGGATGTGGAAATACTTGAATTCCACAACCGCGCGCCTAAAACGCGCGTGGAAAATCGAGTCAAGCTATCGACTCGTGCAAAAACGTAGCTTAGCAGGGGCATTCACGTCCTTTGTTACTTCATAATATCCTAAACTAATCTTAGTTGTAATTAGGTTAGTTCATGAAACTTTGGGGCACTCTTCATAATTGAACAAACGAGCCCCAAGTTCTAAAACACTTCATAAATATTCGGTTTTTAAACGCCTTTTGTAAAATGACTTGAATTTGAAATGATTTTGCAAAATCGTAGTGCATAGGTGTTCAAATTCCGAATTGGTTTAAATACTTCATAAAGGTGCAAAGCTCGGCCATTCGATCACCAAAGTTACATAAATTTTCAAAAACCAAGTGCTTGAATGGCCGGTTTTAGAGTGCATTTGGCTAAAACACTGCAAAACGGACGAAAGCCAGTGCACGGGATCGAAAAAAAATGAGACTGCAGTAGAAATTTGGCGCGCAGGGTGTAGTGAGCGGCCGCTCACTGCCCCCGCGCGGCCGCTCAAATAGTCTGTTTGTTTGATGGTCGTTTTTTTTTTGGCGTCTTTTGGGTCCGGGTCCTATGCCTTCGATTATGTCTAACATATTTAAGAGTGTTTTAATGCAGACGAGGAGGATTAGGTGGCTAGTCAGACCGTGTGAAGGCGGCGGTGGTATCTCTACTATATTTTATGCACTATTGTAGCTCGGGGGTTTCGTTTTGGGTTTCTTTTAAACCCCCCCCGGTTTATGTATTCAGTTTAGACAATTTACATTTATGTCTTTGTTTTAAATTCAGTAATAATAAATTCTAGGAGTTTGATGTTAATGAGTTGCGTGTTTTGCAACACCCTTTTGCCTTTATACCTTTCGCTACTTGTTTAGCACTTTTGCAGAGGAAAAGGAATTCAGGATACACACGAGCACTGAGGGCTTAGCAGACACGACAACATCCTTGGATAACCTTCAGTTTGCTTCGACACCAGGGGAGTTTTTAGTTCCTCTTCTTTGCACTATAGTTTAGCTCTTCATAATGCTTTACTATTTTTTGAGTCACACTGAGGACAATGTGATATTCAAGTGTGGGGAGAGTAACTATGTTAACTTTACTCAGCTTACACTATAGTCTAGCTCTTCATAATGCTTTACTATTTTTTGAGTCACATTGAGGACAATGTGATATTCAAGTGTGGGGAGGGTTGTTAACAATATTAGTTTTGCTTGTCCCAAGTTGTGATAAAAAAAACTCCCAGTTTTTAATTTTTGTGGCATAACACTTGAGCAAAAAGCCGCGAATTCTTCATAATTTTTGTAAATTAGTACGGTTGGTTGTGTTTTAGGAAGCATTAGATTTGATAAAAACGGACAAGCCAAATGAAAAACAATAGTGTTTGATAAGCGTGGTAAACAAAAGAGTGACTGGCATGTTAATTTTTACACTTGTACCCATTCCTTCCGTTACGTGAGCATTCTTTTTGAGCCTTTTATTGCTTTTTCGATACTTGCTCGCTATATGCGAAATATGAGTGCGCCGAATGGCTTATGTGATTTAGAACTTGTTATTAGCATACTTTTCGAGATCATATATGTATAGAATTGCATGAAAGTGATTGAGGCATTTAGGATACCCTTTTGATTTAAACCTTTTCTTTTCGTTTTATCTGTTTCCCGCACCCAAATGTTATCCATTAGTTAACCATGTTGAGCCTATATTCCATGTTTTTCTTACTTAGCCTACCATTTCACCACTTAACCAAATTTAGCCTTTTTACTTTAAACCCTTTGTGTTGAAACTCGGTTTAGGTTATCGTTTGACTCGTTTTTTGTTGTATATAGTTCATGTTCGGGCATTTAGACCCCGTGTTTTGTGTATATTCATGTTATAGTTATCAGTTGTATTCAGTATTGTAAGTTAAAAAAAAAAAGAGAAAGAAAAAAAAAGAAAAGAAAGAAAAAAATATGCAAAAAAAATAGTATACCCTAAAATAGGGTGATTTAGAAGAGTTTGAGCAGTTTTCAGTGCTTTAAAGATAGAATTCTGTGGTTAGCTCAAGGTAAATAAAAATCACCTATATTCGCGTGTGGTTTGTATAGTTTACGTTTGTAACTATTAGTTAGACATAACCGCCGAGTTTTAGCCGTTTTGTCACTTTAAATATCCATTCCATACCCGTTACCTTTGCCTATCATTACAACCCACAAGTCCTCTTGATTTATGCATTTCTATATGTGAATTGGTAGAGATTAGATCTTTTAACAAGCATATGATATCGCACAAGTCATTGTCTAGGCATTGAGAGTTTACACATACACATTTCATATGTATGATCCACAAACAAGCCGAGTGTGTGTGAACATTGTGAGTGGTGTACAGATATGCATGCTTAGTCGATTTGATGTTAACCATTGCTTTTGATTTCTATATTTTCAAGTGCTTGTCGGTTTGAAATCTTTGATGATGTCTTTTGACAAACCAGCTAGCCATCTGATTTATTAACTTTCTGGTTTACTACTCGTGTTGCCATTGGGAGTGTTGTTGTTCTATTGCTTAGGGACAAGCAATGTTTATGTGTGGGGATGTTTGATATACGTTAGATTACACATATAAAAGTCCCAATTTAACTCCCATTTATATATGTTTTTGGCCTTATACATGATGAATTGGTACTTATTTGGTATCTTTATGATTACAGGTCTTCAACGATGCCCCGGAAGCAAACCCGAAGAAAAACAAGGATTTCGGCCCTTTATCAAGAGAACTTTTGCGCAGCAGCTGTTCGGATCGTTTTTACCCCTTCTAAAACCCAAAATCCGACTTCGACTTTCAAATAAGAATTGTTCTACGCTCCGAGAGCTTTCCAGGCATATAAAGAACACCTCCTAACGATTTTTCTACGATTTTATATGCAATTTTAAAGATCGTGCTGTAGTGCTGTTCTCTGTGAGCGGCCGCTCACTCTCTCCGAGCGGCCGCTCGCCATCCTGAACACCTCTAGAAGCTTCTGGAAGCCCTACGTCAGCTTTGCCCACTTGTCTGTAAAGTGAGCGGCCGCTCCAAGCCTCCGAGCGGCCGCTCACAGGGCCTGTTTAGCTATAAAACTCCCATTCAGCCTCTGTTCAAAGTATTGGGTTTTGGAGAGGCGATTTTAGGCGATTTCTGGACCAAAGGAGCTGCTGGAAGGCCGTTTAACAAGCTCGGGAATCCATCTGATCCACCCTTCATCATCCAATCCATCTCTTTAGCAATCTTATGGTTTGATCCTTTAAGCTTTCTTAGATCCAAATCTGATTTTGTTTGCTATTTTGATGTTATTTTAGTTAATCGTACGCCTACGGGCAAGAACATTAGTATTAGTTAGTAGTTAAAACAATCGTTTGCGTGAAATCATGTTTTGTATAAATTTGGCGTTTTTCATGTTTGAATCTTGATGATCATAATGCAACCTTGTTTCATTGTTGATAGATTTGTAGTTGTGTTCGGATGACTTTGATGATTATCGAATGTGTTAGGCGGATTACTTGTTGTGAAAACCGTCCGTTTAATCGTCCGGTAGTAAACTAGTTAACTTGTTAATAAAGTTTACACCATGAAACTGTAACCGGGTATTGGTTTGGTTAAAGTCACTCGGATAATGATTATAAATGTTTACCGGCACGTAAAAGAGTTTAAAAAGCTTAATGGTGTTGTTACTAATCTTTGACACGGTTAATGATCTTTGCTAGTTATTTTGGTAGAAATAGCGATCTTAGTAGATTTTTGTTCAAAGTTAGTAAAATGGAATAGTTTGTGAAATGCTCTACTTTATGCTAGTTTCGGTGGTCGTATTGTGTATTCGATATTGCTTTCCTTGGCTAGTGCGGTTGAGGACTCCCGAAAGGTGATACTAACCTATCTTTAAAGATTCGCATGAGATCATATCAGCTGCTCGCTAATGAACGACTTGAGGTGGCTAACGTGTGTATTCGTGTTAGCTTTCCATATAGTTGTCATGTTAGGATGCCCGAAAGGGACACTAACTGTCGGAAAATGGGAATGTTGATCACGCCTTTATTTCTTATGTAGATGACATGCTAGGATTGGCGTATTATAGTTTATATAGTTATATTTTCTATTTGGAGTCGTAGTTAAGTTATTTACATGTGTTAGAATTAATTTAGCTATAAACAAACTCAACTTATCTTTTCCTACTGGTAAATCGGGGACAGAGTTTTAGTACTATTGCTCCGCGCGCGTCCATGGATCGAAATCTGGTTCTTATCTGTACGTTACTACATATATGACAGGGTACACTTGCCCTATTGTGTGTGTTTTAATATTAAGGTCTAAACCATTTTTATAAATATTAAAGCAAAACGTGTGTTATTTCATTGTAAAATTATGTGTATATTCGCACACGTCATGAGTCAGCCACTGTTGGCCAGTCTTACCCTCAAACCACTGCTTCACCAATTTCATCCACTGCTCAAACATCTGTTGACAAAAGTTTAACCTCTATTGACAAAAGTCAGTCCAGTTTTACACCACTTGGACCCATTCCCTCACCTCCATTTCAAACATCTGTTGGTACTACAGAAGTGCAAACAGATGTTACATCAACAGAGTCACCAAACCTCTGTCCTTCACCTCAAAATGCCATCATACCATATCAGGGAGATCTAATCTACCTAAGAGCTCATCCACCAGTTCAAATCATTGGCAACATCAGAGAGGGTGTGCTCACAAGAAGTCAATCCTCAAACATCTGTCTTTTTGCAGGCTTTCTATCTCTCACACAACCTGTCAAGTACCAAGAGGCACTAAAAGACAACAGTTGGATAGAAGCCATGCAGGAAGAGCTCCTTCAATTTAAAAGACAACAAGTATGGGAACTTGTACCACTGCCAAAGGATGTTTGTCCAATTGGCACAAAGTGGGTCTTCAAAAACGAAACTGATGAAAGGGTTATAGTTGACAAGAATAAAGCCAGGCTTGTGGTTCAAGGCTTCAGACAAGAAGAAAGGATAGATTATGATGAAACCTTTGCTCCTGTAGCTAGGCTAGAAGCTATTAGACTCTTCTTAGCCTTTGCTGTCAACCACATCAAGGTGTATCAGATGGACATCAAATGTGCATTCATATATGGCAAAATTCAGGAGGAGGTCTATGTATGTCAACCACCTGGTTTTGAAGACACATTCCATCCTGATTATGTATACAAGCTTAACAAAGCTTTGTATGGATTAAAACAAGCACCTCGGGCCTTGTATGAAACTCTTTCCACCTTTCTCTTATCCATTGGTTTCACAAGAGGTAAAATTGATAAAACCTTATTTTTAAAATGGAGAGGGAAAGTCTTAATGATTGTTCAAATATATATGGATGACATCATTTTTGGATCCACGTGTAACAAAATGTGTGAAGAGTTTAGGGAACTCATGATAGCAGAGTTTGAAATGAGTGCTTTGTGTAAATTTCAGTGCTTCCTTGGTCTCCAAGTGAAGTAGCTGCAAAATGGCAAATTCATTCATCAAAACAAATATGAATGACTATAAGCCATGTAGTACACCCATGAGCACAGTCAAGCTACTCACTATTGATGACAAGGATGAACTGGTTGACCAGACACATTACAAATGCATGATTGGGTCTTTATTGTACTTAACTGCATCTAAGCCAGACATTATGTTTGCCACTTGTGTTTGTGCAAGATCCCAGGCTTCACCTAGAAAGTCAAACCTTATTGCTGTGAAAAGGATATTCAGATACCTAAAAGGTGCTCCCACACTTGGTATCTGGTATCCTGCAAATGGAAACATTGAGCTTTCAGGTTATTTTGATAGTGATTTTGCTGGCTGCCACACCATAAGTAAGTCTACATCAGGAGGGTGCCAGTTTCTAGGGAATGCCTTAGTCTCATGGCAAAGCAAAAAGCAAGCAACTGTCTCAACTTTAACAGCAGAGGCTGAATACATTGCTGCTGCAAGCTGTACAACCCAACTCACGTGGCTTCAAAATCAACTGCTGGATTTTGGGATAACTACACTAAAGACACCACTCATGTTGGACGGTCAAGCTGCTGAAAATATCATCAAAAATCCAGTCTCTCATTCAACCACAAAGCACATTGACATCAGACATCACTTTGTCAAAGATAGCTATGAAAAAGGTTTGATTTCTCGGCTCCATGTTCCAACAGAGGATCAGTTGGCAGATGTGTTGACAAAGCTTTAGACACATCCACCTTTACAAATCTGATTTCTAGAATTGGTATGCTAAACATGGACTAAACAACAAAATGTTTTAAATAAAAACATTAAAATGTTTCAGAAAATCAAAATTCATCCTTAAAAATAGCATTTTGGTTGAAAATCTGTTAAGGATAAAACCACCACTGTTTCATCCATTCTATCCACTGTTAGTTGAAAAAACTGTTTCAAACATCTGATCAGATAAAACAACCACTGTTTGGTTGAAAAATCTGTTTCAAATCTCTGATCAGAAAAAACAACTGTCTCATTTTACATATCGATATATATATATATATATATATATATATATATTTATATATCTATAATAATAAAAAAACCCAAGTGCTGTTAGCATCAGC
This sequence comes from Ambrosia trifida, assembly GCA_028751855.1. Taxonomy (NCBI): domain Eukaryota; kingdom Viridiplantae; phylum Streptophyta; class Magnoliopsida; order Asterales; family Asteraceae; genus Ambrosia; species Ambrosia trifida. The sequence continues at coordinate 74,355,304 of CM054122.1, forward strand.
ACTTTGGTAAGACAACAGCTGTTTGCATCAGACCTTTGGCAACAGCTGTATGCCACCAGATGTTTGCCACGTTTGCTCTCGAAAGCAGAGTTTTGGCCACATCAGCGGTTTCACCAGATCTTATAAAAACCCTGTTTTACCACAACAGTTGTTACACTGTCTCATTGTATTCAAAATACTGAAACCGCCTTTTTCAACCTCAAACCCTCACTCTAATTCCTTTCATCCTCACACTCGAAATCCATTACAATGGATCTTCAAGCCAAAGCTACACACAATTATCTCCCATATCTGGTCAAAACTAGGGCTGTGCAACGGTTCAGAACCGGACCGAACCGAACCGAACTGAACCGGACCGAACTACGAACCATTTATTTCAAAATATGAGAACCGGAACCGATAATTACTAAACGGTTCGGTTCCAGAACCGGGTGAAACGGTTCTCATGAAACGGTTCTAGACCGGAACCGGTTGTCAATAAAATCCTAAAATTAAAATTAACAATTAAATAAAAAATAATCAAAAACAATGATTTTTCTTTAAAAAATTAAGAGTTTGTGTTAACCATGGTTACTAAAAGTATAGTAGTTTACGTATCAAAATATGTTTTGTTCGGATCAGATCATTCTTTTTATACAGATTAAACGGGTCAGAACAAACTGTTAAGAACTATAAAGAAGGAAACAACATATTATATTTCAAACTAATAATAGAATATTTAAATATTTAATTTAATTCAAAATGGTTCTAACGGTTCTTAATCGGACCCGTCGGTTCTAACCGGAACCGAACCGGGAACCGATTATACCAAAATATGAGAACCGGAACCGGAACCTATAACATTAATTCGGTTCGGTTCTAGCGGTTCTGGGTCGGTTTCACGGTTTTCGCGGTTCGGAACCGTTTATTGCTCACCCCTAGTCAAAACAGATGAAAACGTTCCATTCCATACCACCATCGACATCATCCTCAATTCCAAATACCTGAAAATCTTAACCGCTGATGCTCCCGTCTATCTCGATACCCTCCAAGAATTTTGGTTAAATTCTGAGTTTCTCTTGCAAGACAAAAAGCCTACAACCATAATATCAAAAATTGGAGAGACAAATGTCGCCATTACCCCCCAACTTATATCCACAACCTTCTCACTGAATGACCTGTCAGGTAACGACTCTTTTCCTAAGGCTGATCTTCACACAGAGTTTCAGGAAAGAGGTTATGATGCACAAATGATTGGGCCAACTCTTTTCAAAAAGTTTTTTCCACCAGTCATGAAATTTTTCTTTCATACCTTCTTCTCTGTGTCTCTGCTAAGTCCACTTCCTTCAATGAAATCCCATTGAGGATTCAGTACTTGGGATATGCTATGTTGTCAGAATCTGACTTCAATCTATACCAGGGCCTGTTTTGGACTTAGTATTAAATGTGAAGGCCATAAAGTCTGGGTCTAATAATGCTTTTCTGATTTACCTAAGAATTTTAAGTGTAATCCTTCAAAAGGATTTACCTGAAAAAGATTTTAAACAGGGTAAGTCTTTCAATATGAAGAGTCTAACAGATGAAACTTTCACAGGAATGTTGGATTCAACCACCCAAGAAAAAGTGTCAAAAGTTCCTAAAACACAAACAAAGAGGACTAAGACAACAACTGTTGTCCAAACCTCTGTTGTTGAGCCCACTGCTCCTGGTGATCATGGCACTACATCCAGTGCTGTGAAATCCACACCAGCCACCTCCCAAAGAAAATGTCCATCCATAAAAACCACCACTAAACCCAAAAAGGGCCCTCTGGAAGATGAGATACCAGAGGAAAACCACCACTAAACCCAAAAAGGGTCATCTGGAAGATGACAGATGGATACATCTCAACCTGAGCAACCACTGTTTGAGGCTATTGATAAAACTCAGGACAATCGCAGTTCCTCTCCTTCACCCATCAATGAGAGTATACTTCAACAAGTGACTGGGACTGAGGAAAATCAATCAGCTATCGCACATACAGAGGAGGTTACACCCCTAGAGTTGAATGAAGCTCTAGGTGAGTTTTCAAGTGAAGGAGCCACTACTGATGTAGAGACCATTGTCTCACAACAGGACAGTGGTTACATAACTATGACTTCCTTGAAGGCAACAACTGATGAGGCCACTATAGTGTCTCCAAAATCAGTTGGAAGTCCCCAGAACCAAGACAAAGGGGCATCTGGTTCTCATCCTTTGGACTCACCTCCTAGGACTGAACCAGTTACAACTACCACTGGTAGGAATACAGATGATCCTATTAATTTAGGAGATGGGTTAAAATACCAAGAATTGACGGCTAGAGTACAATCCATTGAAACCTCTGTTTCTGACATCAAATCAGATGTCAAGACAATTTTGGGATCCTTGGCTGCTCTTACCAAAAGTCAACCATCAAAGGAAGAGATTGCTAGTGAGCTATGGAAATCAGTTTCCCCCATCATCATAGCTCATAGAAAACTAACAGATCAGACACATGAAACCTACCTGGCTCAAAACAGATTTATGGTAGATGCTAGGTAGACAGATACCTAAGCAGATATTAAAGCCATTAAAGACCACCTGCTGAAGACCACTAACTCTGCCCCTACCACAATTCTCAGAGATGAAGATGATGATGAATTCACTGTAGATGATGCCAAAAAGGGGGAGAGTGGCAGAGATAGATTGCCAAAGCTAGATCCCTTTGGTTGTCCACCCTCACAAAAGGGAAAATCAAAAGATGCCAACAAACCAGGGTCTACCCAAACAGCACCACAACAACAACAACCCAATGTTCAAACCTCTGCTAATGCTGAAATTGTCAAAACTAGCAAAGCAAAAGAAGTTGATACCTCTGCAAATGTTGTTGCTGAAGAGACTGCTGAAGCTAAGCAGAAAAGGCTTGACACTTTGGAAGTCAAGGCAAAGGCTTTGGTGCAAAGAAAGAAAGAGCAACAGCAAGAAGGTGAGGATGTAGGTTCCTCTAAAAGGAAGAAGATGCATGCCAAACATGTTAGACAACCTCTATCTAAAAGTGCTGCCAAAACTACTGCTGCTAAAACAACTGCCACCAAAACCACTGCTGCCACCAAAACCACTGATACCACCACAACATCTGAACCTACCACTACAACCACCAAACCAACCACTAAACCTACTACCACAACCACCAATACACAACCTACAACCACTTTACCACCTAAATCCCAAACATCTGTTGGTTTTACAAAAGTACCAACAGATGTTAACACAACCACTACTGCAACACCACCATCACCAAGAATCTTGTATAGAAGGAAGAGAAAATCAACCTTTGTGGTACAAGATGAAAACATACAAACATCACCACCTCCTACTTCAACCACCCAGCCTACACCTATATCAGCCATCCCACTTTCATCATATTCACCACACACTTCACAATTCACATCTCACAGACCACCACCATCCATCACACCATTGGCTGTTTAGTATCCTCTTGAACTTGATCTACTCAAGGGGGAAATGCAATCCTTCTACAATACTGAACAACCATCTGAAAGATCTTTCCCATCTCTTCCAAATTTTCTTGTTCCCCTAAACCTAGACAAATATCTTAAATACAAGACTGAACAGGCAGAATCAATCATCAAAGAGAAATGTAAAGGGAAAGATGACAGGACTGTTCAGGGCATCCATTCAGCAGAGCTTAGCAAACTGAGAAGGATTGAAGATTTTGCTAAGACCCTGAGCAACTCCATGTCCACCATGCCTCTCAGCAGTGATCTGGAAAGGGTGGTTAGGGAATCTCTTCTTGACCAAATCTTGTCAACCATGCCCTACAAAGCAAACAAGAAACAGTTTGTAGGCTGGACCACTCATGCTCTTAGAGAAGAACTAATGAGAATAGAAGACATTGCCAAGAATCCCCCAGCAAAGATCTCTGCCCCTGACTTTAGGATAGGCAGAGATCCAGCCAGAGCTTTGAAGTTCAAGAGAATGAGAGAAGAGATTGTGGTTGCAAAGTATGGGGAGATGAAGTCAGTTGCAAGTTGGGCTGAGCTAAGGCTGGTTGAAACCTACAAGAAGTTGGAAGAAAATAGGAAGAAAGACCCTACACTGCCCAGAAAACCTGATTACTCTGATGCACCAATGATGAAGAGACCTCAACAGGCCTTTACACTAGACAGCTTACTTGACACTTCTGACCTATCTGTTGCTGCCAGAAGATAGTTCAAGAAACAGAAGGAAATGTCTGAAGAAGACCAGAAGAAGTTTGCTGATACTTTTGTAAAAGAGGGCCTCTTCAATCAAGTACACTATTTATTTGATCCCACATCTGAAGAACTAAGAAGACTCATTGGGAGACCTCCATCACCTAACTCATCAACAATAAATTTGCAGCCCAGCAGATCCTCTGATTCAAAAATTCTAAAATGGAAAGTCAACAAAGACAACCATGAACTGACTCTGCTCAGATCAGATGGAGAAGCTCAAAAGTTAAGTATGGATGATGTACATGGCCTATGTATAGATGATCTCCAAACATTACTGAACTTAGAGCTTGAAAGGGATGCAGAAGACTTTTTCTCTTTAATTTTTGAAATACAGTTTAAAGGGCAGATAAGAGAAAGTCCGATGAGAAATAAAGATCAAAATAAAGCTTAGTTTTGGCATCATCTGTTCTAGGGGGAGATTGTTGGGTCTGCTGACCTGGAGAAGAACAGATGATTGGAAAGTCAAACTATACTACTCAATTGATCCTTAGCAATAAACAACATTTACAAGATACTTTCCCCAAAAGGCTGTTGACCCTAACATCTGTTGTACCTTAATAACTGTTGGAACAACTGCTGCTGCAAACGACTGTTGGATAACAACTGCTGACCAAAGTGCTGAAGACAAAAGGTCTGTTGGAGCCATGCAAATTACGTGAATTATGTGAATTATCATTTGACTGAAGGTTAATACGTAAACCATGCAAATTACGTATACTTGATGATTAATATCTCATGTAATAATGAAAACAGTGGTTTTTATGCAATTTAGGGTGATTAATAATATTGGGTCCGGTATTGGGCTAGAACATGATTAACGGGTCAAGTTAATGGACTAGAAGGGCCCTAATACCCAATTACTTGGGCAACAAGCTAAACCTCCTTATAATTATAGATAAAAAAAATTAACACCCTTACCCTATTCCCCTTGTTGCGCCGTGAGGTACCCCCCTTCTCTCTTAGTTTTCAAACAACCAATCAATCTTTCACCTAATCAAGCTAGTTCGGGTTTAATCTCAAGGATCTAGGGAGTTTTAGCATTGCAAGGTATACATCTTTATGCTCTTTGATGAATTATGATACTTGAAAAACTTTAAAAACTCTAAAAATAACATATATATAATCGCATGTATGTATGTGTAGGAGTTCTTGAATGTTCTTGATAATTTGATGATGATGATTGTTGTTAGTAGCCATGATTAGGGCTTTCACATGATAATATATGTGTTTTGCTATGTTAATATGGTGTTTAATCAGTATTGTATGTGTTATACATGTATTAGGGATGTTCATGGAAAATTAGGGTTTGTAGATTACTTGGGATGCAAGTTTAAGATTCTGGCAGATTCGTTTGAACGTTTTGTAGGGGCTGTAATGGGTTGGTAAATTGATTGTTTTGATGATTTCTTTAGATGATTGTAATGTACAAGGTCTTAGCTTTTCATAATGGGCAAAACCATCAGATTTGGACATCGTTAGAGTCGTTTTTGGAATTTTAATTGATTAGGGGTCATATCAGATTTTCGGATTTGTGAATTGGGTCAATTTTAAAGGGTCATAACTTGAGATTTACAAGGAATTAAGTTATGAAATTTTTACAGTAGGTCAATATCAGAAAACTTGAGCTTTTCCAAGTGGATTCATCCCGTTTGGATGAATACACAATTTTTGAGATATATTTTACTAAACTGACCTGTTGAGGAAATTTTCTGGACATAGCTGTGTTGTACAAATTTTCTTAATTTTTGTGTTTAGTTTTAAGACAAAAAAAAATATGAGTTTGCAACTGAATCCCCATGAATACTCAGTAAAACTTTGGGACTTTAATTCATTCGTTAAGTATTTTAAATAATTCGTTTTTCACAGCGCACAATCTGTCCTAAAAACGCAGATTGTGTACGGGGTCTTTATGTGACTATTTGGAGTTGTATGTGGTATGTAATTGACATGTACTTGTGTGAAAACTTGTATGAGATGTATTTGATGTATTAAACTGATAATAATCACTATGATCACCAACGGGATACGTAGGACATACTTGAACATGTAGAGTCATTAGGTGTCACTACACGGTTTTGAACATTTAAAGGTCTCGGATAAACGAGTTATATGGTGTGTTAGTTATGCACATATACTCACCTAGTGACATTTGTATTAGGGTGTCGGTAGCATACTTTACTTGCGGGTCAGATCTCTTTTTCTTGAACGCTAAGGTGAGTTTCACTACTCTTTTTCTCAAAAGCATGCGTCTCGGGTCAGAGACAACTTTGGTAAACGTTTTCTAGTCCAGTTTGGGACTACTCAGGTATTGACTCCTTGTTTGGGTCGGTTTACGATTCCTTGTGTGGATCAGGTTTTTGATCAGTTTAAAACTTATTGGTCCTTTGTAAACTAAACACTCTATCATTGGAAAGTCCTTGCATATTATTGGGTTAATCGCTGGAGGCGAGCGGGGTATTAGTTGATAGCGCTATTAGGTTGTGCAGCAACCTCATGCCTGAGGTGCTTGAGGCACGGGCATGAACTTCTGACCACATTTGAGAACTGGTGTTGATAGACACCAGTTATCGAGGCAAATTACTATTTACTGAAGGTGTCCGAATAATCCTGTTTAGTTACATTGAGTGGGCTAGCTACCCCTGACACACTTAAACTGATAACTCTTGAATATTTTGGTCTGGAGGACCTATGTTTTTAAATTGATTACGTGGGTTTTGGAAACCAGCGCATTTATATACTCATTTGCTTTACTTTGTGAACTCACCGACTTTATGTTGATATACGTTAGCATGCTTTTGCAGGTAACTAGGTATGGAGCACGACTAGGACATGCATCACGATATGTCATGGGATAATAAACATTTAAACTATTTCTTTTACGTTTAACTATTTACTCCTAGTTTCGGGCGCGGTGTTTTGCGCAGACTTTATTTTAACTATTTTGTTTATTCGCTTCCGCTATGCTAAATTTTGTCTGATTCAAACTTTTTCAACTTGGTTTTACAAAACGAACTAAATGGTTTGGGCATTTAGAGTCGTTCATGTGACTTATGGCTATGGGATCCTGGTTTGTCATGCGCCTCGTGGTATAAACCCCGCAGTGGAAATTTGAGGGTGTGACAGATTGGTATCAGAGCCATTGGTTATAGTGAACTAGGATTGCATCTAGTCTATAATCATCATAGCATAAGTATTAGTACACTCACTATTCTCAGCACACTACTTGCTATTTATTGGATACGTATACTGATATAACGTATTGCAGGAAAACATGACTAACCCCGCTCATCGTAATTACTCTTCTTATCGTCCTCTTGGGAGTTCGCAAAATACGTCTTTGAACCCGTATGAACAACCAGCTCAGACAGGGAATCCGGACGAGAATACCAATCGCTGGGTGTGGTTCACAGATATGTTACACTCATGGGTTGTAGGGTACCGAGTGCCAGCTCAGGTCCCTCCCATTATTGACTCATTGGAGAGGTCTTTGGCAGGGATGGTTAGGCACGTGCATACAGAGCTAGAGAATGCCTATAATGCTGTGAGGCAATTTCAGTCTTGGAGGCAGAATGCCAATGGATCTATTAAACGCATGGAAAGAGAAATCAACCACTTATTTGATGAATTGGAAAGGGCTAATCATAATTTGGAAAGGGTTGATAAGGAGGCAGCAGAAGATAGACACGAGAGATCGATTGCTATTCTGGAGACAGCACTGTTAAGGGAGGAGTTGACCCTGGTCCGTAACAAGCTTGAGGAAGCTCTAGCTCAAAACGGTGTTGACCCAGAGGAGGATCCAGAGGAGGATCCAGAAGAGGACCCCGAGGAAGAGCCTGCAGCAGAAGGATTTGATGCTCTCGAGGCAGCATTGGATGCGGCGCTCGAGGAAGAGCTTGAGCCTGAGGAGGAGGAGCCACTGGAGATAGAGATTGAGGATGAGAGCGAGGATGAGGGCTCATGTATCTCCATGGATCGTGGGGATGATTGATTACTTTTTATTTTCTTGTTATCTTAGTATTCCATAGACATCCTTATTACAACTTTTGTTTTATCGTTGAGAGACTTGAGGATTGTTTATCTTATGATTGGATTCTTATTTACTACTATTAATTGATTCCTTTATTCTATTCTCGCGCACGTTATTTATATTCTAGTTTACTTGTACTGTGTGAATGATTGTATGTGGGACATATTATTGTTTTCTCATGAGTATAGTGTAAATGTAGAATTACTATGGCGGGAAGAGGACACGGGAGAGGCAACATCAACATGACTCAAGCGGAGTTGAATGCGCTTATCAATGACAGGGTGGTGGAAGCCCTCGCAGCTTTTCAAGCTGGTAACTCTATCTTGCTCTAAACTTTCCCCTAAACTCCAACTTTACGCTCTTTCATTCATTCATGGTTTCTACGTTTTTATACTCAGGTCAACCTGGGCATCACCCTCCAGCCTGCACCTACAAGTCCTTCATGAACTGCAAGCCTCATAACTTTGGTGGATCCGAAGGGGCTGTCGGGATACTGCGGTGGTTCGAGAAACTGCAATCTTGCTTCGCTATGTGTAACTGTCCACCAGCTGACAGAGTAAAGTATGCCACTGCTACTCTCGAAAGTTTGGCATTAACCTGGTGGAACTCCCAAGTGCAGATGCTAGGTGTGGAAGTGGCAAATGCAACACCTTGGGCAGATTTCAAGGAACTGATGAAGGAGGAGTACTGTCCTCGAGATGAAATCCAGAAGTTAGAGACTGAGTACCTCAATCTGAAGATGGTGGGATCAAAGATTGAGAAATATACCACCAGATCGCATGAACTGGCGGCAATGTGCCCAAATTACTCCAACCCACCCTATAAGAGGATCGAGTAGTATATCAAGGGCTTGGTGCCCCAGATCTAGAGCATGGTCACTGCTGCTAACCTCAACACCATTCAACAGGTTATTAGGATGGCTCATCAGCTGACTGATCAGAAGGTGGAGGAGGGATTGTTACCACCTCGTGGTGCTTCATCTTCTAGTACCAACGATAACAAGAGAAAGTGGGAGAATGCATCCGGCAAACCCTCAGGGCATGGCAGTCAGCAGCAGCAACAACAGCAGAATAAAAGACATGACAACCATGGCGGTGGCAACAACCGCAACAACACCCAGGGAGGTTATGAGGGGACTTTACCTAAGTGCAACAGGTGTAACAGGCATCATACTGGGGCGTGTGGCAATGTTAAGTGTGAACGATGTGGCAAGATGGGTCATAAGCAGAAGGACTGCAGGGTGTATATCCTGAGAAATCCGCCAGCTGCACAGCAAGGGCAACAGCAGGGTGGTGGTAAAGGTTGTTACCAGTGTGGGAGTGAAAATCATTTCAAGAGGAACTGCCCACAACTGAACGGTAACGGTAATGGTAATGGCAACAACAGGGGTAACAACAACAACGGTGGTGGTAACAGGGCAGGAAACAACAACACCACTAATGCTGGAAACAACAACAGGAACAACAACAATGGGGCTCGCGGTAGAGCATTCGTGATTGGCTCTAGGGAGGCTAGGACCGATAACAACGTCGTGACGGGTACGTGTTCCTTGAACGACACTCTTGTCTCTATTTTATATGATACTGGTGCGGACTATAGTTTTGTTTCATCAAAACTTAGTAAACAATTAGGGATGGTTCCTACTCTTCTAGATACCCCATACTCTATTGAATTGGCTGATGGGAAGCCTGTTAAGGTAACCCATATACATCATGACTGTAGGCTCGAGTTGAGTGGGCAATTGTTTGCCATCAACCTCTTACCTATCACCCTAGGTAGCTTTGACGTCGTGGTTGGCATGGACTGGTTGTCCAAACAACATGTCGAAATTCTCTGTCAAAATAAAATCGTTCGTCTTCCCCTCCCAAGTGGAGAACTCTTATCTATATAGGGTGATCGAGGTGGTGCCATGATGGGCATCATCTCATATCTAAAGGCCCAGAAGTGCATTCGTAAGGGCTGTCCGGCCATTTTGGCTAACATATCTGACACTCGAGCTGAAACTGAACCCAAGATTGAGGACATCCCAGTGGCCCGAAATTTCCCAGATGTCTTTCCAGAAGAATTACCTGGACTTCCACCCGTTCGTCAAGTGGAGTTCCAGATTGATCTTGCACCTAGAGCAGCACCAGTTGCACGCGCACCATACCGCTTAGCACCGGGGGAACTTCAAGAACTATCTTCCCAACTCCAAGAGCTATTGGATAGGGGTTTCATTAGACCTAGTTCTTCGCCATGGGGAGCTCCAGTTCTATTTGTTAAGAAGAAAGACGGGAGTTTTCGCATGTGCATAGATTATCGGGAATTGAACAAAGTGACGATTAAGAATCGTTACCCCCTGCCTCGTATTGTTGACATGTTTGACCAACTGCAAGGGTCGAGCTTCTACTCTAAGATTGACTTGAGGTCAGGATACCATCAGCTGAGAGTCCGAGAAGAGGATGTGGCAAAGACGGCGTTTCGAATTCGTTATGGACATTATGAGTTTTTGGTAATGCCATTTGGGCTAACTAATGCACCGACTGTGTTCATGGACCTAATGAACCGTGTGTGCAAGCCTTATTTGGACAAATTCGTCATAGTGTTCATAGATGACATACTGATTTATTCCAAGAGAAGGGAAGAGCACGAGCAACACCTGCGGTTAATCTTGGAACTACTGAGAAATGAGCAGCTGTATGCAAAATTCTCTAAGTGTGATTTTTGGATTCGAGAAGTCCAATTTCTTGGGCATGTGGTCAACGAGGCAGGAATACATGTTGACCCCGCTAAGATTGATGCTATCAAAAAGTGGGAGGCTCCTAGGACCCCTACTGAAGTGCGCCAATTCCTTGGTCTAGCGGGATACTATCGCAGATTTATTGAGGGATTCTCTAAGATCGCTCAACCTCTCACCGCCCTAACACAGAAAGGCATTACTTATAAGTGGGGAGACGCCCAAGAATCTGTTTTCAGCTACTAAAGTCAAAACTTTGCAGTGCACCGATACTATCATTACCTGAGGGTACAGAGGACTTTGTAGTGTACTGTGATGCGTCTATTCAAGGATTAGGGTGCGTACTGATGCAACGTGATAAGGTAATCGCATATGCATCGTGGTAATTGAAGGTCCATGAGAAGAATTACCCCACTCATGATTTGGAGCTGGGAGCGGTGGTTTTCGCTCTTAAACTCTGGAGGCACTACCTCTATGGAACAAAGTGCACAATTTTCACTAATCACAAGAGCCTCCAGCATATATTTGATCAGAAGGTGCTGAACATACGACAACGTCGCTGGGTTGAACTTTTGAATGACTATGACTGTGCCATCAAGTATCATCCAGGGAAGGCTAACGTAGTAGCTGATGCCCTCAGTCGAAAGGAAACGAAACCCAAACGGGTGCGAGCCTTACAACTCACCATCCATTCTAATCTTCCTGATAAGATACTTGGAACTAAAGACGGATGGTCTGCAGTTGTTCATGGATCGAGTCTGGATACCACGATTTGGGGATCTCAGACAACTGGTGCTTGATGAAGCACATACCTCTCGCTATTCGGTACATCCTGGTTCGGACAAGATGTACGAAGATCTTAAGACTCTGTACTGGTGGCCAAAAATGAAAGCTGAGATAGCCACTTATGTCAGTAAGTGATTGACTTGTGCGAAGGTTAAGATTGAATATCAAAAACCTTCAGGCCTACTCCAACAACCAGAAATTCCAATGTGGTAATGGGATGGGATTTCCATGGATTTTATTACAAAGCTTCCTAGGACGCCAACGGGCCATAACATGATTTGGGTTATCGTGGACCGTTTAACCAAATCAGCCCACTTTCTGGCTATAAAGGAAACAGACTCATTGGAGAAACTAGCGAACCTTTACATCAAGGAGATAGTCTCTAGGCATGGGGTGCCTACTTCTATTATATCTGATCCCGATGGGCGATTCACTTCTCGTTTCTGGACTACTATCCAAGATTCTTTAGGAACTCGTCTTGATATGAGCACAGCCTATCACCCGCAGACGGATGGACAGAGTGAACGTACCATCCAAACCTTAGAGGATCTGCTACGAGCGTGCGTGGTGGACTTTGGCAATAATTGGGATAAGCACTTGCCTTTGATCAAATTCTCTTATAACAACAGCTACCACACTTCGATACAGTGTGCGCCTTTTGAGGCACTTTACGGACGCAAGTGTAGGTCTCCCATTTGTTGGACTGAGGTTGGGGATAGCCAACTAACAGGTCCCGAACTTGTGCATGAAACTTCTGAGAAGATAGTGCAAATCAGAAACCGGATGGCTGCTGCTCTAGATCGACAGAAAAGTTATGCTGATAAACGTAGGAAACCTTTGGAGTTCCAGGTTGGGGACAAGGTTTTGTTGAAGGTGTCACCTTGGAAAGGGGTGATACGCTTTGGGAAACACGGAAAATTGAACCCACGATACGTTGGACCATTCGAGATTGTCAAAAGAATTGGTTCGGTAGCTTACCAGCTAAACCTACCAGATGAACTCAGTGGAGTGCACAATGTATTCCACGTCTCGAACTTGAAGAAATGCTTATCAGACACGACACTGGTAGTGCCACTGGAGGAGATCCAGGTAGACGACCAGCTATGGTTCGTGGAAGAACCAGTGGAGATTCTTGAGCAGGGCGTCAAGAAACTCAGGAAAAGCACCATACCTATTGTTAAGGTGCGATGGCATTCCCGTCTCGGACCGGAATAAACGTGGGAATGCAGGGATCAGATGCGACTAAAATACCCACATCTCTTTACCGAACCTGAAATTGTACATAGATCAAACGCGGAACATAAAGCAGCTCTTTCAAAGTGAATTTCGGGGCGAAATTCCTTTCAACTTGGGGATGATGTGACATCTGGGAACCAAGCACACATTTTTTTATAAATGGCTTTATTGTTTACTTGCTGAATTTCGGGACGAAATTCTTTTCAACTTGGGGATGATGTGACACCCCGCATTTTCAGGTTAATACTTTACTGAACTCTAGTTAACTGACATGATATACTCTAGTTAACTTACATTTCGTACATGGTTAGATATTTAGCTAGGGTTAGTTAAGTAGGCTTAACATATGTTAGATGATATTAACATATACGTTAAATAGGAAAATCATTGTTGAACACACACACGAGTCCTGTATCCCGAACGTTGGTGAATTATATGGCATGTATAATAATAATATGTGCAATTGAATCACGATGGACGTGAAGTGCCTGCTTATGTGAATTATGTGAATTATCACTTGACTGAAGGTTAATACGTAAACCATGCAAATTACGTATACTTGATGATTAATATCTCATGTAATAATGAAAACAGTGGTTTTTATGCAATTTAGGGTGATTAATAATATTGGGTCTGGCATTGGGCTAGAACATGATTAACGGGTCAAGTTAATGGACTAGAAGGGCCCTAATACCCAATTACTTGGGCAACAAGCTAAACCTCTTTATAATTATAGATAAAAAAAATTAAAACCCTAACCCTATTCCCCTTGTTGCGCTGTGAGGTACCCCCCCTTCTCTCTTAGTTTTCAAGCAACCAATCAATCTTTCACCTAATCAAGCTAGTTCGGGTTAAATCTCAAGGCTCTAGGGAGTTTTAGCATTGCAAGGTATACATCTTTATGCTCTTTGATGAATTATGATACTTGAAAAACTTTAAAAACTCTAAAAATAACATATATATAATCGCATGTATGTATGTGTAGGAGTTCTTGAATGTTCTTGATGATTTGATGATGATGATTGTTGTTAGTAGCCGTGATTAGGGTTTTCACATGATAATATATGTGTTTTGCTATGTTAATATGGTGTTTAATCAGTATTGTATGTGTTATACATGTATTAGGGATGCTCATGGAAAATTAGGGTTTGTAGATTACTCGGGATGCAAGTTTAAGATTCTGGCAGATTCGTTTGAACGTTTTGTAGGGGCTGTAATGGGGTGGTAAATTGATTTTTTTGATGATTTCTGCATGATTGTAATGTACAAGGTCTTAGCTTTTAATAATGGGCAAAACCATCAGATTTGGACATCGTTTGAGTCGTTTTTGGATTTTTAATTGATTAGGGGTCATATCAGATTTTCGGATTTGTGAATTGGGTCAACTTTAAATGGTCATAACTTGAGATTTACAAGGAATTAAGTTATGAAATTTTTACAGTAGGTCAATATTGGAAAATTGAGCTTTTCCAATTGGATTCATCCCGTTTGGATGAATACACAATTTTTTAGAAATATTTTACTAAACCGACCTGTTGAGGAAATTTTCTGGACATAGCTGTGTTGTACGAATTTTCATAATTTTTGTGTTTGGTTTTAAGACAAAACAAAAATATTTATTTGCAAATGAATCCCCATGAATACTCAGTAAAACTTTGGGACTTTAATTCATTCGTTAAGTATTTTAAATAATCGTTTTTCACAGCGCACAATCTGTCCTAAAAACGCAGATTGTGTACGGGGTCTTTATGTGAGTATTTGGAGTTGTATGTGGTATGTAATTGACATGTACTTGTGTGAAAACTTGTATGAGATGTATTTGATGTATTAAACTGATAATAATCACTATGATCACCAATGGGATACGTAGGACATACTTGAACATGTAGAGTCATTAGGTGTCACTACACGGTTTTGAACATTTAAAGGTCTCGGATAAACGAGTTATATGGTGTGTTGGTCATGCACATATACTCACCTAGTGATATTTGTATTAGGGTGTCGGTAGCATACTTTACTTGTGGGTCGGATCTCTTTTGCTTGCACGCTAAGGTGAGTTTCACTACTCTTTTTCTCAAAAGCATGCGTCTCGGGTCAGAGACAACTTTGGTAAACGTTTTCTAGTCCAGTTTGGGACTACTCAGGTATTGACTCCTTGTGTGGGTCGGTTTACGATTCCTTGTGTGGATCGGGTTTTTGATCAGTTTAAAACTTATTGGTCCTTTGTAAACTAAACACTCTATCATTGGAAAGTCCTTGCATATTATTGGGTTAATCGCTGGAGGCGAGCGGGGTATTAGTTGATAGCGCTATTAGGTTGTGCAGCAACCTCATGTCTGAGGGGCTTGAGGCACGGGCATGAACTTCTGACCACATTTGAGAACTGGTGTTGATAGACACCAGTTATCGATGCAAATTACTATTTACTGAAGGTGTCCCAATAATACTGTTTAGTTACATTGAGTGGGCTAGCTACCCCTGACACACTTAAACTGATAACTCTTGAATATTTTGGTCTGGAGGACCTATGTTTTTAAATTGATTACGTGGTTTTTGGAAACCAGCGCATTTATATACTCATTTGCTTTACTTTGTGAACTCACCGACTTTATGTTGATATACGTTAGCATGCTTTTGCAGGTAACTAGGTATGGAGCACGACTAGGACATGCATCACGATATGTCATGGGATAATAAACATTTAAACTATTTCTTTTACGTTTAACTATTTACTCCTGGTTTCGGGCGCGGTGTTTTACGCAGACTTTATTTTAACTATTTTGTTTATTCGCTTCCGCTATGCTAAATTTTGTCTAATTCAAACTTTTTCAACTTGGTTTTACAAAACGAACTAAATGGTTTGGGCATTTAGACTCGTTCATGTGACTTATGGCTATGGGATCCTGGTTTGTCATGCGCCTCGCGGTATAAACCCCGCAGTGGAAATTTGAGGGTGCGACACTTCAAGCTTAGCCTGTGCCTCATGAAGTTCTTGAACAACAATATCCAGAGACTTTGAAAAATACTCATGGCCCTAATAAGGAGAAGAAAAGGTGAGTATTCCTAACTTCTTTTTACTAACATAATAGTGGTATTCTCAGGATAAGACCATACCTGGAGAGTGAATTGGGAGATTTTGTTCAAAATTTCTTGACAACTCAAGCCCTCAAAGGGAATGACCTCCTGAGCAATGGCAACAGCGGTACTCCCCTTCCTTTTCTTTGAAGCAGAAGTAGCCCTAGTTTGGGAGGATTAGTAGAAGGAGTAGCCATCTTAGAGCTTGAAGGAGAAGGAGAGGTAACTTTGATTGCCTTGACATCCATGTTGTCAATATCATCCAAATCAAAAGAAGCAGGTTTCTTGGCTGAGGCTAAGATAAAAACAGAGTTAGTAAATAAAATAATGAACATCCTCAGGATGTAATATAACATGCTCACCAGACATCTTAGAAGCTTGGCTGATGGTATGACTATCTTCCACTCCAAAGGTCATTTCTGATTCAGGTAACACCGGAGAATAGCGTCATTCAAAAGAGTGGCAAACTTAGCAAAGGAAGCACATGTTAAACAATTTTTTTTTCAGGATATTAGCATCTTCGGGATGTAACTAAGAAGTTTTTCATAAAAACACTAAAGATAATTTTACCACTCTTTAACCAATAAAGAGGAATCTCATCTCCTTGGGGAATAGAACTCCTCTTAACAAAGAAAAACTTGGTTTTCTAGTGTTTCTCAAATTTTATCACATTAATGAGAAAGGGTGGATCCTTTTCTATAACTTCAGGAATATAATAGTGGGAACCGTGTGTCCTCAATTTATAAATATGATCCAGGTCTCCCACTTCCAGATGGACACCATGATCCTCAACGAGCTTGCTGCACACCATCAGAATCTTCCAAATCCAGGCATGGCTTGAGAATAAGCTATCCCAGTCATATCAAAGATGTCTTTGATAAACTTGGGAAAAGGATACCTCAACCCTAGAAGGAATGGTAAGTACAGGAAGCAAACCCAGATAGAAGATGCAAAATCTGATATTGCATGAGGATCGTAAGGACGAAACTCTGCAGAACTTGGGAAGATTTTTGAGTCTTTTAGGGCTCGAATCTGTTTCTCATCAAAAGAACAGATCTCATGTTCAGGATGACTCAAGAGGTTTTGGGGAATGAAATCACTAGAAGTTCCCACACTCCCAGAAATTCTAGTGGATCTTTTTGTCATCTTCAGAATATTGTTAATTTTTTACAAGTGTGAAGAGAAAAGTAGAAGAAAGAAGAGAGAAATTACCTTCTTAAAAAATCAGATGTGATTATAAAGAAAGGAATAAGCTCTAGATATAGAGGGTAGAAGATGATGCTTGTAACGGTCATCACATAATTATCGCCTAGAAAGTAGCCATTGTCATCTTGACAAGACATCCCATCAGTCATCAAAGAAGATATTTAGATTAAAAAATATTTATACCTTAAAAGATATTAACAGTAACATATTTTTGGGGACAATTGTTGGTGGTGAAAATCCTCAGGATGATTTTACCCTATATCCCTAAAGTACCATCCCCAGGATGTTGAAGGACTTATCTAACTCCAGGATGTAACAGTGTTTCGGCATGTGCACATCCTGAGAATGAACTAACAAATTATTTTGTACTTATCTTATTGCAGGTGTAATTAATGCATGAGTAAGACTTGTAACTCCCCTTTAACAGCTACAAAGTCTTACTAAATCAGAGATATCAAGGATGCATGAGCTGTACGTGTATAAACTTGAAGAATGAGTCAAAGTGTAACCGCCAAAGTGATGAATGCAAGGCGAGAAAGGTGGGAACTGTTATCCAACGTCCATTTCCGCTGAAACACCCACAATGGTCACCTGAAACAGTCCACAAGACTTCAAAGACCTTAACTACTTAGCGGCTTTCGTAGGATTCTTTGTTTATTTCATGTACTATATAAATGGGGGTATTGGACGAGTATATGACACATTGCTCACACTATAGCTACACACATAAACTTAGCTGATAAAAAACACTTGCACAATCATTTTCATCAAAGTACACTCCTCCAACTACTTATCCAAAATTGTATCTTTTTACCAGATTAATATTAACAAACAAGGCAGGTGTAACACCCCAACCGATGGCGGAAACATCGGGATGTCACGTATTGATGATTGTTCAATAGCACATGGTAAATAATAAGTTTCAATAAATGATTTAAATGAACTACATACAATTGTTCTAAAAATTTGTACATCAAAATGAAAAATACTAGCTACGCATCTTCAAGCATTAACTCTAATCTTTGAATAAGCCATAACCTGGAACATGTTAAGTTTGAAAATATTTTGGGTCAACAAAAGTTGGTGAGAATTACATAGGTTTTGATAATTGAATAAAAACTTGTACAATTCGAGTGTCATGGCAAGTCTAGTCCATATGTGAAAACAAAACAATCGGGTAAATCAAGTGCATAATCAAACCTTGTGACTAGAATATTGTGGTCCATCCCATACGCTCATGGTTCACTCGATTATGTTATAAATTCGATAACAATCACCCACGCTACCTATGTAGGAGGTACACGTATCCAGGTGGGATTGTCAGTCCAATAGATCTATCATTGTATACCGTCGGCTGATCAATGTTAATGATTATGCTAGAATAATGTGCTTACCCTAGTAATGTTTAAGACATAATGCAACATAGAATAACACATAGACACTTATGATTGAATTGTAAATTGAATGTTGTAACATGTTTCACCCCAAAATAGTGAAATGGAAAAGAGGCTATGTAAAACTCACCTTAGGTGCATAATGAGTTCGTGCGTTTTATTGAGCGTGCAAACACTTAGTAATAATGCCTTGGAAAACTTGAAACTAGCTATAGGAGATTATGGCGGATGAAAACTTTAGTATATTGGTTTTAATTAACATCACAAAACACCAAATGGTGTAGTGGTTTGTGTGGTGTGGTTAAGGTTTAGCCCGCCAGGGACTCGGGTTCGAATCCTGGCACAGGCAAACACATTTTTTTAACGTTTTTAAATCAGAATTTTTAATACAATCCAATTTAGTATTGATTATACGTCATTATTTAAACAAAAAAAATTTAACAAAATGGATGGTAAAGATACTGTAAACATGAATCAGATGAATAAACGAGGGAGTTCTATATATATATATATATATATATATATATATATATATATATATATATATATATATATATATATAAAGAAAATTTGTGTGATGTTACAGTCTCCCCTACTTTTAGGAACTTCGTCCCGAAGTTTATTTTAAGAAGAAACATTTGAATAGTGTTGAGGATAGTTAGGGTGACTATGGTTCAGAGTAGGGTAAGAGTTTAAGGAATGTATAAGATAACCATAAATGCTAGATGGACTACCAAATAACTAGGGTTTGTTATTGGTCTGACCCTACAGTATCCCTTTCCACGTATCATTAGTGTTTATATATAGGGTATACCGCAGCTAACCTATCACACCTCTGATACTTCGAAAACATACGGGGTATCTCCCAAAACCTTAATAGAATTTCACACTACCTTAATGTACCTGTAAATTCATGATTACGTTCCGGACCGAAATCACCAATTTACCTTACATTAGGGTTTTGTGTCCTTCTATGACTCTAAACACACATGTAAGTAATGCAAAATAGTCTTGTGATTGAATCGTATACAATGTATCCAAAAATAAGTCCAACTGTTGAGCAGGAAAAAGACCTCTACCAGTCAGTGAGTAAGAACCTCTACCGATTGTTGAGCAGGTGCGATAGCCTCTACCAGTCGTTGAGCAGGTTGTAGGGCCTCTACCGACTGTTGAGCAGGCATGATGACCTCTACCAATCGTTGAGTAGGTTATTTGATACTCTTCTAACTGTTGAGCAAGTACTTCATCCTCTATCAGTTGTTTGATTAAGTGTACCAATTATTACACACATGAATTGCAAATTGATAATATGTACATGTAAGCAATCAAGTATCAAGTATAGCATACGAGTTATAATAGAGTTGCCCTAGACAAGGTTAATGACTCTAGGTGTGTCTATAGCAAATAGTTTATATTCCATGAATTCTAGTTTCAAATGTTCAAATATGGTAGATAGTCGAATCCTCATGTATAACTAAGGATTATGTTTGATGCAACACACAATCAAGTTTCAATAGTTTGGTTATCATGGGTAACTAGCTCATGTGTGAGAAGGTGAAGGATATGAATTTAGTTCTTGAGAGGATGATGAAAAATCTTGAAGCAAAATCAAGGTTGTGAGAGATAGTGAATGTGAAGATAATTGATAAAGAGTTTATTTTATAGTAAGGAGATTATGTAGCAGTGCAAATTTTGGGGTTTGGATCAAAGGTTATAATCAAGTGTATAAGAAAACATGATTGTGGTATATGCCAAATATTGTAAAAATTTGAACAAGTTGAAAATGAGTGAGTGTCGATGGAGAATTTAGAGACTAGATATTATTCCTATGGATAAAAAAAAAAATCTTATTTTCAAAATTGGTTTTATACATAAAGCAAAAGTTGTTAAATAGTACAAGCTAAGTGGGCTTTGATTAAAATATTCCCGTTAGTTGGAGATTTCAAACATGACATTAGGTTTGAAGATCAAGGTTCTATTAAGTGATTTTTAATAGTTTAAAGCATTATATAGAAAATTGTTTGTTACGTCAATAAATAAACAATTGAATTTAAGTTCGAGGACATCTTTTGACAAAAATATGTACTTTGTAAAGCTACTAGGTAATGAAAATACAACAGGATTTAGAAATCTTTAGTTTGAGGTTATAGTTTTTTTTTTTTTTTTTTTTTTTTTTAAATAAGTAACATGTGGAGAAATGAAACAATATGATTTGGGTAGGGTGTTGAATATTTAAAAAGTGGCTAAGATGGTAAGGTGAAGTGTGATTGTGAAATCCATAGATGGTTATGAAATGAGATTGATTTAAGCTGTAAAATTTTGAGATTTTAGAGCTTAGTTTAAGGAAAGTGAGTATAATCATTTATTCATTAATTAAAACGAATAAACGAAAACGTTGACTTATCAAAACTTCTAGATTCTAATAACATAGTGAAGACATGCTTTAGCCTATAAGTGAACACTCATCCCGACAATTCCCAGGTAGGCATCTGGGTCCCTCGTCTGATTGGGATTTATGCGCAATGCCAGTCCTAGACAGAAAACTCAGAATACAGGCGTTCACCCTTCCAGATTGCACGTGTTCATTATTAAAATTTAGAACTTCGACGAGATCTTCAAGGTGGTTCAGGCTAAACCTAAGGATTTGTCCTACTAGTCTAAGAGTAGATCTTGTGATGGAGAACAATCTTCTTGTAGGGACTAAAGTAGGGATAAGAAGTAGGAGGGAGATAGAGAATAGAAACAAGTAGGGTTGCAAGTAAAAGGAGCAAGTACTGATTATAATCCTATGGTTATAGACTAGATTATTTTTCTAATAACCTAATTCTCTATAACCATGGCTCTGATACCAATCTGTAACACCCCAACCGATGGCGGAAACATCGGGATGTCACGTATTGATGATTGTTCAGTAGCACATGGTAAATAATAAGTTTCAATAAATTATTTAAATGAACTACATACAATTGTTCTAAAAATTTGTACATCAAAATGAAAAATACTAGCTACGCATCTTCAAGCATTAACTCTAATCTTCGAATAAGCCATAACCTGGAACATGTTAAGTTTGAAAATATTTTGGGTCAACAAAAGTTGGTGAGAATTACATAGGTTTTGATAATTGAATAAAAACTTGTACAATTCGAGTGTCATGGCAAGTCTAGTCCATATGTGAAAACAAAACAATCGGGTAAATCAAGTGCATAATCAAACCTTGTGACTAGAATATTGTGGTCCATCCCATACGCTCATGGTTCACTCGATTATGTTATAAATTCGATAACAATCACCCACGCTACCTATGTAGGAGGTACACGTATCCAGGTGGGATTGTCAGTCCAATAGATCTATCATTGTATACCGTCGGCTGATCAATGTTAATGATTATGCTAGAATAATGTGCTTACCCTAGTAATGTTTAAGACATAATGCAACATAGAATAACACATAGACACTTATGATTGAATTGTAAATTGAATGTTGTAACATGTTTCACCCCAAAATAGTGAAATGGAAAAGAGGCTATGTAAAACTCACCTTAGGTGCATAATGAGTTCGTGCGTTTTATTGAGCGTGCAAACACTTAGTAATAATGCCTTGGAAAACTTGAAACTAGCTATAGGAGATTATGGCGGATGAAAACTTTAGTATATGGGAGATGGGATAATAATGTTTTTTTTTTTAATGGTATAAAGAGTTGAATGGTAGGCTAGTGTATTTATAGTGTAAAATTTGGAGTTGTAATTAAGGACTACTTTGACTAGGCTAGAATTTAGGAACAACTTTGACTTGACTAGAAGACCATATTTACTAACACTTTGACTTGACTAGGAGACCATATTTACTATCACTTTGACTTGACTTGACTAGGAGACTTCGTTTGACTTTTCAGGTTTGACTAAGTGACCTTGAAATGGTTTAAGTTTAATTGGTTTTAATTAACATCACAAAACACCAAATGGTGTAGTGGTTTGTGTGGTGTGGTTAAGGTTTAGCCCGCCAGGGACTCGGGTTCGAATCCTGGCACAGGCAAACACATTTTTTTAACGTTTTTAAATCAGAATTTTTAATACAATCCAATTTAGTATTGATTATACGTCATTATTTAAACAAAAAAAATTAACAAAATGGATGGTAAAGATACTGTAAACATGAATCAGATGAATAAACGAGGGAGTTCTATTTATATATATATATATAAAGAAAATTTGTGTGATGTTACAACAGGGGCCTAGACTCCTCCCGAGGTTTTATGCCAGCGATCTACAACTGATCAAGGGCTTTCCTCGTAGATCGTGTGTTGTTCTTCGTGTTTATTACTTTATTTGTTCATTACAAGCAGTTTCATCCCGAGGATATAACTGTCCATCCCAAAGCTAACCTAAGCCATCTCGATCATAGTTGTCACATTTTTGCTTCTTTAGCATCCTGATACACCATCTTCATAATATTATTGATTCCTTAAAATATTTTCACACATTCAGCACTCTACCTCACTTTAACTAATTTGGAATACAAAGTTATTTTTATTAGATAATTTTTGACCAAAACACTTTAGATTGTACTTCACTTAGGATGTCACTACTGAAATCATCCACAAAATCTGCTAGAGCCTGAGGTTTGATTGCATTTCTAGGCTCATATATTAAGTCAAAGGCACTTAATTTTACTGACCACTTAGCCATTCTACCTGACATTTATGGTTTTCTAAGTACATTCTTAATGGGATAGTTTGTTTGTACGTGTATCCTATGTGTTTCAAAGTAATGCCTTAATTTAGTAGATGCCATTATCAAAACTAAAACAAGTTTTTCGAGATGAGAATACCTGGTCTCAGCATCTAGTAGAGTTTTACTTACATAGTAGACAAGATGTTGTTCCCCCTCGAAGTCTCTTACCAATACCGCACTTATAGCATTCCTAGAGACTGCAAGATATAGCTTCAGTGATTCTCCATCTCGAGGCTTCATCAGGAGTGGAGCTGCTGCTAGATACTCTTTCAGCTTCTTCAATGCTTCCTCGTGTTTCTGTCCCCGGTCGAATTTAATATTTTTCCTTAGAATATCATAGAATTCTTTACACTTATCCGAGGATTTCGAAATGAATCTGTTTAAGGCTGCTATCCTGCCTGTCAGCCTTTGTACATCCTTGATATTTTTTGGGGATTTGAGATCCAGGATGGCCTTTATTTGTTCAGGGTTCGCTTCTATCCCTCTTTTGGTAACTAGATATCCTAGGAATTTTCAGCACCGACTCCAAAATGACATTTAGATGGGTTCAACTTCATATTATAGGCGTCCAGGATGTCAAATGCCCCCTTAAGATCTTGAAGATGATTTTCTGCCTTTTTGGACTTAACCACGATGTCATCAATGTACACCTCCATTGTGTCCCCAATCTTTTCTTTAAACATCATATTCAATAGCCTTTGGTAGGTTGCACCTGCATTTTTTAATCCAAATGGCATAGATATATAACAATATATACCTGATGGGGTCATGCATGTTGTGTCCTCTTGATCGCCTGGTTCCATTTGAATTTGTTGGAATCCTTAGGATGCATCCATGAATGTCAGCATTTCGTGGCCTGCTGTAGCATCCACCATTGAATCTATATGTGGTAATGGGAATGGGTCCTTAGGGACAAGCTTTATTGAGGTCTGTATAGTCTACACACACTCTCCACTTCCTATTCTTCATTTGAACTACCACCACGTTGGCAAGCCATCTTGGAAACTTTACTTCCCTTATCATCTTGGATTTAAGGAGTCTATCCACTTCTTCTTGTATGATGACATTTCGTTCCGGAGCAAACTTCCTTCTTTTCTGATGAATGGGCTTGAAATTATTATCAATCCTGAGTTTGTGAGTAATGACATCCTTAGAGATGCCAGTCATATCTTCATGCTTCCACGCAAAAAGTAGACATCCTGCATTTAAGAAATGAGATCAATGATTGTTCAATGTCATTAGGGATATTCTTACCAATTAGCACAGTGATATCCTTATTATTGTTATCAAGGCAAACAGCCTTTACATCCTGCTTAGGATGTGCCTTAACATCTTGAGGATGGCACTGTGCATCCTTCTGTAATTGCTATGCTTGACGTGATGAAGCATTCATAGATGTTGTATAGCAATCCTTGGCTTCTTGTTGATCACTATTGACTTTGACGACTCCCCAAGGTGTGGCTAGCTTTATACACTGGTGATATGTTGAAGGGACTGCCTTCATGTCATGTATCCAAGGTCACCCCAGGATGACATTGTAGCTGGATAGGGAATCTATCACACAGAATCTCAGGATAGAGTTCACTCCTTCTACATATGCTGGTAGCTTGATGTCCCCTACTGTACTTTTAGTTTCCCCACTGAAGCCCACTAAAACTGATGATCTGGAAACTATTTCTGATTACGGGATGTTCATTCTTTTGAGAGCTTCAAGCTGCATGATATTCACTGAACTTCCTCCATCTACGAGGACCCTGCAAAAAAAGTGGTTACCAATATATAAAGTAATAACCAACCCGTCATGATGAGGATCAAGAATGTTTTCTCAGTCTTCCTCCACCGAAGCTGATCCTTTTAGAGGTCGTCAGGATGGTCGTCTTCGTTGGCCTTTCTCCTTTTTCGGTCTTTGTTTCCCTCGCATGTCTTTTAGCAGCTGAATATGAGGTTCCACAAATGTCCGATCCTCCTGAAATGAAGTTGATAATACCAGCATCCTTAGGTGGGGATTCTGCTCTTTCTGGGATGTTGGTGCCATCCTGAGCTCTTGATTTCTTTCTTCCTAGGAGATCTTTAAGGTGACCTTTGCTCAAGAGATATGATATCTATCTCCTTTCTTAAGGCGATACAATCTTCAGTGATATGGCCGAAATCTTCGTGAAAGGCACACCATTTGGACTTGTCCTTCCATCCTGTCTTATTCTCTTTCCTTGGCCATCTTGCTTTGTCACCTAGATCTTTCATGGCATACATCAGTCCTGTTACATCCACAGATGTAGATACATGAAGTGAGACTAATGCTATTGAATTGCCAATTCTATTATTTTTCATCATTATCGTATGGTCGAAAGTGGAAAGTATATGGTCAAATGTAGATAAGTTTGGTCGAAGGGAGAGCTCAAGAGGTAGAAGGAGATTTTGTGTACATAGTGTGTTGATTCGCCCACCTTGATTGGTCGAACCTGCACATTCGCCCATTCGTTTGGTCGAATGTGCAGGTCTATATAAAGGCTGAATCATTTTGTAATGTTAACTTTTGGTCATTTTGTTTCCCTCTCTGAGTGTGTTCTCTCCCTAGGATTTTGTTAAGTCTGTATTGAGTCTTAATCATTATAAACAAGGTTTTGTAAAGATTATCAATGATGTTTATGAATGAAAAGAAAATGTTTGAAGTGATTTGCTTGTTTTGCTGATCATATTATCATTTCGTAATCAATTCAGGGATTCCGCACCTGAATTGAACTTGTTTGATCATAGTCTTTGTTTGACAATCCGATTCATTTCACATACAACAGAAAAACAGTAATCTGATAATTTAGGGCAGTTATCCTCATCGTCGTCCTCTACCACATTGACCTTCTTATTATCGGCCTAGCATATGGTTTATGCTTATATGGTTTGTATGTGGGAGTGGACTTCCGATTGGGATGGTTATATTTTGAGGATGACTCTATCCTTTCATGAATTTTCTTATCATCCTCAAGTCGGATGAATCTTAAAGCTCTGTTCCTGACTTCATCCAAGTTCTTGCATGGATTCATCACCAATTCTTGATAGAATGGTGAATCTCTTTGCAGCCCCATCTTGAATGCATGTACTACCATTGTGACATCCAGGTTCGGGATGTCAAGTGCTTCCTTTCCAAACCTAGTAATGAATTCTCATAGTGATTCCCCTGTGGTTGAGTCACCCTGTATAGATCACTTGTCAAATGTTCGAACGTTCGACTACAAGAAAACTGATTATTAAACATGTTAATTAAATGTGCAAAAGAAGTAATAGAATAGGGTGGAACACTTAGGTGCCATTTCAGGGCTGGACCGGTGAGAGTTGAACCAAATCCCTTGCATAAACACGCTTCTTTCAGATTGGCAGGGATTGGATTTATTTCCATCCTTTCCCTATATTGAGCCACATGCTCCTCAGGATCTGTAGATCCATCATAAAGCTTCATACTTGGAGTTTGAAACCGTTTTGGAATCTCTGAATCACATATGGAGGATACAAATCTTGACACCCTATGGCATGCTGAGGATACCTCAGGGATGGGTTGCACTATCCCTTGTACACTCGACACCATAACCTTAATCTTCTGAAGCTCCCTTGCTAGCTGAGGGCTTATTCCCATATCCTGCAAAGAAGCAACATAATTAGCAGTAAAAGTACTAGAACTTAAATTGTTACCGTTATTGTTATATCCTTGGGATGGCACAGGTGTATATCCTGTATCCTTGGTGGTTGCCATCCTAGGAGTAGAAGTTGTTTCTGGAGCTGAGAATCCAGTACTCATGGGGATAAAATCTCCTTGATGTACCCCTCTAGAGATGCTATAATTAAAATCTAACGCCCTGGGCTGCAATGGTGTCCCCATGTCTTCACTTGGCCTTCTCGAGGATGATTTAAGAGCTTGTATCTCTCTTATCAACATCCGGTTTGTGTCTTGTTGTTGATGTATCAAATCTTTCATCAATGCAAACAAGGAAAGTAATTCATCATTTGATACAAAAATAGGAGGAGTAGATCCAGATGGTCTAGGTGGGATTTGGGAAGTACAACTTCTTGGAAGTGCAGGTGGAGGTGGCAAGGTAGTATTTCTGGCAGAGGATGTAGATGGCATGGATGTTGAAACAGATTTTTGTGAAGAAGACATAGTTGTCATGTTTTATAAAAAAGGAATTTAAATGAGAGAAGGTTTTAACAAAGCTTTTTGTTAAAATAGCACCACTTGCCCCACGGTGGGCGCCAAACTGTTTTGGTCAAAAACTACCTAGTAGTAATAATTTTGTATTCCAAATTAATTAAAGTGAGGTAGAGTGCTATATGTGTGAAAATATATTAAAGAGTCTATTATATTCTGAAAATGGTGTATCAGGATGCTAAAGAAGTAAAAATATGACAACTATGCTCTGGATGGCTTAGGTTAACTTTGGGATGGACAGTTATATCCTCGGGATGGTACTGTGTGTAATGAATGAATAAAGCAATAAACACAAAGAACAACACTCAATCTACGAGGAAAGCCCTTGATCAGTTGTAGATCGCCGGCATAAAACCTCGAGAGGAGACTAGGCCCCTGCCTTGTTTGTTAATATTAATTTGGTAAAAAGATACAACTTTGGATGAGCAAATGAATGAGTGTACTAAGATTACAATGATTGTGTGAGTGTTTCTAATCAGCTAAGTATATGTGTGTAGCTATAGTGTAAGCAATGTGTCCTATACTCGTCCAATACTCCCATTTATATAGTACATGAAGTAAAACAAAGAATCCCATGAGATCCGCTAAGTAGTTAAGCTCCTTTAATTTTGGTAGAAACTGTTTCAGGTGAACGTTGGAGGTCTTCAACAGAATATAGTCGTTGGATGGCAGTTTCAACTCAGGTTTATGTTGTTCTAATTGTTTCCTTATCTTTCGCCGATATTAAATGTATATCGGTTACAACTTTGATTCCATCTTCAATCTTGGACTATGGTTTTCACGAGTTACTCTTTGATCCTTGACTTCTTTGACCGAGAGTTATAATATAGACGTTGGAGAGTACATATGAATCCATATTATAACTTAATTGTACCTGCAATCACATATAAGAAAGCTAATTCATTAGTTCATTCTCAGGATGTGCACATGCTGAAATACTGTTACATCCTGAAGTCAGTTGAGTCCTTCAGCATCCCGGGGATGGTACTTTAGGGATGTGAGATAAAATCATCCTGAGGATTTTCGCCCTCAACAAGAGAGATTCAATCTCTCAAAACATCCTCAAAGAGACCGGCTGAAGACATGGGGACACCATTGCAGCCTAGAGTGTTGGATTTCAATTCTAGCATCTCTGGGGGCATTCATTAAGGAGATTTCATCCCCATGAGCACTGGATTCTCTTCACCAGAAATTGTTTCAGCACCCAGGATGGCAACAACTAGGGATGCAGGATACACTGTAGAGCCATCTCGAGGATATGCCACTGAACCATCCCGAGGATACAACAACGGTAACAATTTAAGTTCTAGTACTTATGCTACTAATGATATTGCTTCCTTTCAGGATACATATATAAGTCCACAATTGGCGATAGAGCTTCAAAAAATCAAGGATATGGTGTCTAGTGTACCAGGAATAATACAACCTATTCCTGAGGTATCCTCAGCATGTCACAGGGTGTCTCGTTTTGCACCTCCAATATGTGATGCTGAGATTCGAAAGAGATTCCAGACTCCAAGCATGAAGATTTATGATAGATCTACTGATCCTGAAGAACATGTAGCACAATACAGGGAAAGGATATAAATAAACCATATCCCAACAAACTTGAAGGAAGCATGTCTATGCAAAGGTTTCAGTTCTACCCTCACTGCTCCAGCCTTAAAATGGCTGCTAAGTGTTCCTCCCTATTCTATTACCTCTTTTGCTCACTTAGTTAACATGTTTAATAATCAGTTTTCTTGTAGTCGAACATTTGAACGTTTGACAAGTGATTTGTACAGGGTGACACAACCACAGGGAGAATCGTTAAGGGAGTATATGACAAGATTTGGGAAGGAAACACTTGACATTTGACGTGCTGTCGTGGTACATGTAAAACTAATCCCAATTACAACCAATAGATGGTGGAAAATGTGTGAACTTATAGTTTTGTTAATTAACTACAATTAAACTACTAGATAAAAATAAAAGATCAAGAGTTTTGGTTATTTTGATTTTAAACTAGATTAGCAACTAATTAACGATTGAAATGAGATTGTTTCTTCAAGGTAGGGAACAATGATCATCCTAGGTTCCGGTTTCTCTAAACACTTATGCGAATTTCCACTAGAAAGAGTTACATTGACATAAGTCATGTAAAAGCGATTGTTGTGATAAAAGGGAACAAAGTACTCGGATTATATTAACGCGAGGTTGTTTCCCGATGACCAATTAACCAATAACCAACCCCAATCCTTCCCGTGATATCTCGGTTGTTAACAACACCAAGAACGTACGATTTAGAGTAGAAATTAGAAAATTAATTAACACTCTACAGACAATTGATCAACATCATAATAATCAAGTAAACATACCAAATTATTATTCTAGCAATAATAGGAAATAAAACACACAAGAGTTTAAGATAAACCTTCACCTAGAATGACCACCACAAGTTTAGGTTAACATAGCTTGGTGAAACATCAAAAGATCTATGGAAATGTTCATAAGAATCAAAAACATAAAACCAAATGTTTGTGTATCCTCTCAAATGATAAAATCAAGCTAAAATCGCCCTCAATGATGTCTAGCAACGTCCCAAACTGAAGATAGATGAAAAGACACCCCCAAAACGACTTAAATGGAGGGAGTTACAATTTGGTGCAGGGGCCACCGTACCTTACGATGGCCACCGTAAGGTACGGTAGCCTGGAAAAGTACTATGGTGGGAAGGGACTGCCAAACGGTGGATTAAGGTTGCCCAGATACCACCGTAAGCTACGGCTACGGTTGCTACCGTAGCTTACGGTGGAGCCTTCCAAAAACTCATTTTTTCTTCTTTTATCCCTTCCTTGCTCCGATCCGTTCCGGTCCGTTCCAAAGCTCGCATTTCTTCATTTTAAGCTCCTTAATGCACCTACAACCAAAATACTCGTAGTTATCTAATTCCAAGCAATAACATGATCAAATGCAGATATATTAAGTGTTTTATCATTATAAAGGGTTGTTCCTTGAACCACGCGTCAACA
Source organism: Ambrosia trifida (assembly GCA_028751855.1). NCBI lineage: Eukaryota > Viridiplantae > Streptophyta > Magnoliopsida > Asterales > Asteraceae > Ambrosia > Ambrosia trifida. Next base: position 74,385,936 of record CM054122.1, read on the forward strand.
TCCCAAATCTAGATGTCACGACGACAGTACAAGCTTTCAAGATGGGACTACAGAAGGATTCACCTTTCTATAAAGAATTGGTGATGAACCCTTGCAGGAATCTTGATGAAGTTCGAAATAGAGCTTTAAGATTCATCCGTCGAAGATGACAAGAAGATACATGAGAGGATAGAAACATCCTAAAGATACAACAATCCTAATCGAAAATCCACTCCTACATATGAACCTTACAAGCATAAACCATATGCTGAACCTGATAATAAAAAGGTCATTGTGGTTGAGGATGACAATGAAGAGGATTGTCCTAAACTTTCGGACTATTGTTTTTCTGTGGATGTAACAGGTTTAATGTATTCTAAGAAAGATCTTGGAGACAAAGCAAGATGACCAAGGAAAGATAACAAGTTAGGTTGGAAGGACAAATCCAAATGGTGTGCTTTCCATGAAGATTTTGGACATATTACTGAAAATTGCATTGCCTTGAGAAAAGAAATAAAATATCTTCTAAGAAAGGGCCATCTTAAAGATCTGCTGGGTAGAAAGAAGTCAAGGATTCAGGATAGCACTGGCATCCCAGAAAGGGCAGCATCTCCACCCAAGGATGCTGGCATCATTAATCTAATTCCAGAAGGAGTAGATATTTGTGGGACATCCTACTCAGTAGCCAAAAGTCATGCAAGAGAAATGAAATCAGAAAAGGGAGAAAGACCCACAAAGACTACCATCCTGACAGATGCAAAAGTGATTAGCTTCGAAGAAGAGGATCGAGAGAACATTCTAGAGCCACACCATGATGGTTTGGTCATTATTCTATATATTTCTAACCACTTTGTTTGCAGGATACTAATAGATGGAGGGAGTTCGGTCAACATAATACGGCTGGAAGCCCTCAAAAGAATGAACATCCCTGAGATCGAGATAGTAGCTAGGTCATCAGTCTTGGTTGGCTTCAGTGGAGAGACCAAGAGCACGGTTGGTGATATTAAATTGCAAGTATATGTCGAGGGGTAAACTCTATCCAAAGATTCTGCGTGATAGATTCCTTATCCAGTTACAACGTTATCCTAGGGAGACCTTGCATACATGACATGAAAGCAGTTGCTTCAACATATCACCAATGTGTTAAGATACTAACCCTTTGGAAATCGTTAAAGTCAACAGTGATCAACAGGAGGCCAAGGATTGCTATATGACGTGATTGTCGTGGTACACGTAAAATTTCCCAATTACAACTATTGAATAGTGGCAAGAAGGTATCGAACACAGGGAGTTTGTGGAATGTGTGTAAACTAATAACTTTGTGAATTAACTAATATTTAACTACTAACAAGATTAAAGATCAAAGATTTGTTGATTGCTTTGGGTTTAAACTTTAAATAAAAGAAAACTAAATTAATGATTTGAAATGGGTTTTGTTCTTCCAATTAACAAACAATGACCATCCTTGGATCCATTTTCCTTAAACCTTTATCCAAACGTTCCACTAGAAAGAGTTACATAGACATAACTCGTGTTTAAACAATTATTGTGATAAAAGGGAACAAAGTACTCGGATTATAGCAATGCGAGGTTGTTTCCCGATGACCGATTAATCAATTATCCAACCCAAATCCTTCCCGCAATATCCCGATTGTTAACAACACCAAGAACGTACGATTAAGACTAGAAATTGAGAAATTGATTAACTACTACAAGCAATTGTTCAAACACCACAATAATCAAGCAAACATGTACTAAATTATCGTTCTAGAAATGAAAGGAACAAACATAAAAGAGTTTAAGAAGAACTTCACCAAATATGATCATCTAAAGTTCTAGCCAAGCATGACTTGATTGATCATCATAACAACCATAGAAATGTTCATATGAATCAAAAGCTAAAACCAATGTTTGTGATAAGTTTCCAATGTCTCTCTTCAGCCAAAAATCGCCCAAAGTGTGATTAGAAACGTTGCAAGTGGAAGTGATAATGATAAGTCTCCATAAAGTGCACTTTAAAGCAAGGAGTTACAAAAAATCTGCAGGGCCACCGTACCCCTACGGTCCCACCGTAAGGGTACGGTAGGTTTCAAATGTTGACGGTAGTTTGGGCCTGCCATACGGTGGGAATTTGTGGCCTGAGGCCACCGTAACCCTACGGCTGGGCCGTAAGGGTATGGTGGGTCTTTAAAATTCTTCATTTCTTCTTTCTTTTGTTCCATCTCGTTCCGATGCGTTCCGGTCCATTCCCAAGCCCGTATTCCGTCATTTTTAACTCCTTATTACACCTGCAATAATACGAATAAATGTGGATAAACTAAACGTTTTAACACTATTAAAGGGTGTTCGTTGAACCACCCGTCACATCTCCACACTTACCCATTGCTTGTCCCAAGCAATCTACTACAACTTCTTTCCACAAATAAGCGATCATTTCAAAGTCAAGTTAAATGTGCAATCCTCGTACTAACCCATCCTCAACACCCCAATCAACACACCCCTCACAATATCTCTCCTCTCGGTATCAAGTAAGCTCTAGCAAAGATACGCTAGACACACAAAAGGCAAACGGGTGGTTGCACAACCATAAGCTTGTACCTAAATCAATTGTCCTCCTAACATGAACATGAGTATAAATCAAAGGGACTTAACGGTTGTAACTTGGCTAGGTGTGAAGGTAGGGAATAGGATATATATAAGTAGCGCGAACTTTACCCGGTCTTTTTATTGCAACACAAACACACGCGAACAAAGAAACACTACTATATACAAACACATAACATAACTTAACTTGCTCTTTCTTTTCTTTTCTTTTTCTCATTTCTTTTTCAATTTTTTTTTCTCTTTTTCTTTTCTCATGCCAAACAAATTACATAAACATACTAACACATACTAAACTCAACACTTCAATAACACTATTAATATAAACATACCAAACACAAAAGACCGGGTCAAGTTGGGTAAAATTTAGGAGCTAGTTTAAGGGTTATCAAACAATAGGCTTTAAGGCTCAAAAATGGGCAACTAAATGTCCAAACCCCCGCCCCTCTCGCTACCTTGCTCATATTTGTAATGTATGAGGTCCAACCCCCCAAAAACCCACACTCGCACACAACATGACGAGGCTACCTAATGCCCTTATCATTTCTACACCCATGCCCAATCAAGGATTCAAGCTGTATTCAGGCACAAGTTCTAGCGCACCCCCACCCGTTGCCACTCTCTCAAAGGAAGAATTTATTTATTTACATATGCGGCTTCAACTCTCACCAAGAAAAAGAAACGGGTATTAAGGGTTGCCGGTGTGTCTAATGGGGGTTAAATCAAGGTGTTCCAATTTTTACAACATTGCACTTGACCCCAAAATTTTTTTTTTTTTTTTAAAATTCTCCAAAAAATTCCTCCCATCCCCACACTTGGGATGCATTGTCCCAATGCATGGCTTTGGAAAGAAACGCTCATATACTCAAACCACAAATTTCTTTTTGTATTTTTTTCATTTTGTAATTTTTTAGATTTTTCATTTTTTAAACAAAAACATACATCCTACTACCACAACCCGAACTCATCAACAATTCAACATGATTCAATACACCACCCGAAACCCAAAGGTAAAAACACAAACATAAACAAACCAAATATAAAACTATGTACAAGAAGCACGACCTGATTAGTAGTAGCGCGGCTGAGGCGGCCCGAACACCGAAGTGAACAAATCATTCCATTCGCCAAAGCCGAATGCTCCATCACTGCTTCCTCCTTGATTTGTGGGTTGCTGTTGCTGCTGTGGGTTGACCCATTGGGAATGGTGGATCGGTGGGGTCGGATAGGAGATGCTTCCATCATACGGCGGTAGGGACCCGTAATCCACCGGTGGTGGATTTGCGACTACGGGCCTCCCCGCATGCCAATCATCATTCATTCTCCTATTCTGATCATCAATGTATCTGTGATTAATCTCCACTTGCTGAGCGTAAGCGTGTCCATGGTTCCATAATTCTTGACGATCAAAGCCTTGTTGCATCCTTCGCTCCATGCTAGCTCCCATCATTGTTTGATGATCAAATAATGTTCGTTCCGAACCCGACCAAGTATCAAATACCGAGGCTGGGGGGCGTTGACTTTCAATTACCTCCTGCATCGATCCCCCAAAGGCCCAACCATCCACATATGCCCTCTCGGTAAAATCATAAAATCCTCCACCATGATATCCACTCGAACTCCCTTGGCCTATATCCAAATGTCCTCCCGCCGGATTGTCTTCGTACTCTTCATCATCACTTGGTGGCGCTTCACCTCCACTCTCGGGTTCATCCTCCTCACCGGGCAAAAGTGCCCGTGCATCTTTCTTTAACATTCTCCACTTTTGACCTCCACTTTTCAATTTATGATACCTTTCGGATTCAGAATACACCCAACCAGAACCCATTATTGCTAGATCAATAGGTTTAAACTTTTTCCTCTTTCTTCCTTCATCTTCATCAGTGATTGCACCTTGTTGCTTCAACAACCCAGTAATTATTCGACAGTAAGGAATGATTGTCCTCTCCGGTGAATTTCTACATATCCACACATGATTCAAGACCAAGTACCGAAAAGAGAATTTCGGACCACCATGCGTCAAAGCATATAAAATAGGAACCTCGGAAAAACGCACTTGTTCCTTATCAGCACGTCTCGGTAATACATTCAAGATGGTGAAATTCAGCAACAGTTTAGGCTCTATCTTCAAATTCTTTCGATATAAAGTACCATGATAAGTACCCGGCAAAAATAAATCACTCAACATGTCCATCCAACGTGGATGCTTATCCGGATTAATTAACAACTCATCAATGCTCGGACTCTTATATTCTTTCGCCGGTAAACTGTCAAACTTTGCAAGCCTTCGTAATGTCTCGTAAGACATTTCCACCTCTATCCCATTTACTTCACCGATTAGCTTCATCTTTGAAGGTGAATCATATCTCGGACATCTTAATGTTGCCATCCATTCCTCTATCTCATCCAAATATACCCTTCTCTCTTCTTGATCATAGCAGTAAAGTGCAGCTTCCCATCCTAGCGCCTTAAATCTATCAAAAACCCCAAATGGTTCGAAGTCTTTTCTGCTCACCTCTCTTTCATAAATAAATGCCCCTGGCCGATCTGACAACTTTTTAAGTTGATCATGAAATAAAGTAGCTTGCCAGATCCTTGGTTTTGCGTTCAACGGGCCAGACTTCCATTCCGGCTTCTCAGCCGGGTCTAACCTTGGTGGCTCCGGTGCTTGTTCTATCTCTACATCAGACTCAGTATTGTGAGAAACATACTTCCTTCGTTTGTACTGCTGAGCCGGTTGCTTTCCCTTAGCCTTTGCAGCAGATGAACTTGACCCAGCGGCTTCACCCGTGCGTGCCATTTCCTATACAATGCACAAACAAACAAAGAAACCAAAAACAAACAAAACAAAACCATTAGCCAACATGACAAAACATCCCCACACTTGCTTGTTACTATGGTAGTAGATGTTATTAAACATACATGTCCTCTTTGATTTGACAAAATTTGGGCATGACGCCTCTACAATCATAACATTACAAAAAACTCACAATTTTCATCGCAACAGCACTTCTACTACCACATTATCATCAAACAACACTATTTACATACTACATTATTAACAAGCAAGTGGGTAAAAACTAGGCAAAAACAAAAACCTAAAAATCTTACAATGTAGCATCAAAATTAACAAATAGGATACATACCTTGGATTAGAAGATGCTAGAACACAAGAAAACAAGAAAACAAGAAAAATCCCCAATTTTGCGATTTGTAGGGTTTGAAATCCGACCCCAAAAACGTGTTTATCTTCCAATTTACTCCCCAAAATCAGAAACTAGACAAAAATCTAGTCAAGTTAGACCCAAGAATCACTAGATTTGATGGAGAATTGAAGGATTTATGGAGATTTGAAGGTTGGAGGTTATGGGTGTTCTTGAGGATTAAAGAAAAGAAGAAGAAGAATGAAAAAGTTAGGTGGAAAAGGAAGGTGATGGGCCGGTTTTGTTCTACAAGTGCATAATTTTTTTTTTTTTTATATCGCTGCTGCTGTTGCCCAGACCCACCATAAGGGTACGGTGCGGGCGTAGGGGTACGGTGGCTTCAGGCCACAATTTCTCACCGTAATGCAGACGTGAATGGCCGTAAGGTTTCTATGTCTACCGTAACCCTACGGCTGGCCCGTAAGGGTACGGTATACCTGGGCAAAAAATTATTTTTTTTTATTTTTTTTATATATATAGTAATTTGAAAAACATGAAAATTACCCTACCCCCTCGACACAATGCAAGAACCGTTTCGTAACCGGAACGTCCCCACACTTGTTTCAAACACGGATTTCGCACACACACAAACGAAAAATAAAATACTAACTATTTACACTACCAAACTTGGCCTCTCATGGTTGCACCTCTTCCACCGGGCTTAAGAAATAGCCCGCTTTATCCATCTCCAAAGCATTGATGTCACTTCCATCCAAGTATGGCTTCAAGCGGTGTCCATTCACCGTTTGTTGCTTATTGGTGCTTTCATCTAATATTTCGACTTCACCGAATTTACCAATCCTGCAAACGATGTATGGACCCATCCATTTACTTTTCAGCTTACCCGCAAACATCTTCAATCTCGAGTTGTACAACCACACCTTTTGACCCACTTCAAAGGTCTTCCTTCTCAACTTTGCATCATGCACTTTCTTCAACTTGTCTTTGTACGCCGATGCACTTTCATAAGCCTCATCCCTTATTTCCTCCAATTCACTTAATTGCAATTTTCTCGTTCGACCCGCTTCATCATAATTGGCATTTACCGTGGTGATTGCCCAATGTGCTCGGTGTGCCAACTCCATTGGCAAGTGACAACCTTTCCCATACACCATTCGATACGGTGTCGTGCCAATCGGAGTTTTATAAGCCGTACGGTATGCCCACAAAGCATCATCCAACTTTCCCAACCAATCTTTCCTATCAACTCGAACTGTCTTCATGAGAATTTCTTTAATTTGACGGTTAGAAACTTCAACTTGTCCACTTGTTTGTGGATGGTACGGGGTGGCAATCCGGTGATTTACTCCATATCTCTTCAACAACTTGCAAAAATTGAAATTCTTAAAATGGGACCCACCATCACTAATGATCACTCTAGGAATACCAAAACGAGAGAAAATGTTGGATTGCACAAACTTGCAAACCACCGAATGATCATTAGTCCTTGTAGCAATTGCTTCGATCCACTTCGAAACATAATCAACCGCTACCAAGATATACAAAAACCCATTAGAATTTGGAAAGGGACCCATGAAGTCAATGCCCCAAACATCGAATATTTCTACAATCAAGATTGGTTGTAGAGGCATTTCATCCCTCTTGGAGATACTTCCCATCCTTTGACAATTTACACAATTCCGGGCAAATTCACAAGCATCTTTAAATATGGTGGGCCAATAGAACCCACATGATAGAACCCAGTAGCCGGTCTTGTGTCCACTAAAATGCCCCCCACAAGCGGATGAATGAGCATGTGTAAGAATATCTTTCACTTCCGATTCGGGCACACATCTTCTAATCACTTGATCGGGTCCAACTTTGAAGAGATCCGGTTCATCCCAAACGTATTGCTTCACTTGGACCATAAATTGTTGTCTTCGTTTCTTGGTCCAATGATCCGGAATGACCCCCATGGCTAAGTAGTTAACATAATGAGCAAACCACGGTGCATGACTAGTAGATGTCGCCATCAATTGCTCATCGGGAAACCTCTCATTTATTTCTCCAAAATCATCATTTTTATCCACCGGAATCCGAGATAAATGATCCGCCACTACATTTTCGCTTCCTTTCTTGTCCCGAATTTCCACATCAGACTCTTGCAACAATAAAACCCACCGAATCAAGCGTGGCTTGGCATCTTTCTTTTCCATCAAATAACGAACCGCACTATGGTCCGAGTATACCACCACTTTGCTCCCCCAAATATATGAACGAAATTTATCCAAAGCATACACCACCGCTAATAATTCTTTTTCGGTTGTGGTGTAATTCAGTTGCGCTTCGGATAAAGTTTTGCTCGCATAGTAAATCACCACCGGCTTTTTATCAACTCTTTGGCCCAAAACTACTCCAATTGAAGTTTCACTAGCATCACACATAATCTCAAATGGCTTCGACCAATCCGGTGGTTGCAAAATAGGAGCCTTGACCAAGTGTTCCTTCAAAACAGTGAAAGCTTGCAAACATTCATTAGTAAAGTCAAATGGAACATCTTTCAAAAGCAAATTACATAAAGGTTTGGTAATGACACTAAAACCTTTAATAAAACGTCTATAAAAACCCGCATGTCCCAAAAATGACCTTACCCCTTTCACATTCTTTGGTGGTGGCAATGATGAAATAACCCGAATTTTTGCCTTGTCCACCTACATACCTCTCTCCGAAATCACATGACCTAACACAATTCCCTCTTGCACCATGAAATGGCTTTTCTCCCAACTAAGCACTAAATTTTTCTCAACACATCTTTCTAAAACTTTTTGTAACTCGTTGAGACAATATTCAAAGCTAGTGCCAAATATTGAGAAATCATCCATAAACACTTCAAGCGACTCTCCAACCATGTCCGAGAAAATACTCATCATACATCGTTGAAAAGTAGCCGGTGCATTACACAAGCCAAATGGCATCCGCCTAAAGGCAAAAGTACCATAGGGACAAGTGAAGGTGGTCTTGTGTTGGTCATCCGGGTGAATTGCAATTTGGTTGTACCCCGAATACCCATCTAAAAAACAATAGTATTTTTGACCCGATAATTTTTCAATAATTTGGTCAATAAAAGGAAGTGGGAAATGATCCTTAGAAGTGGCGGCATTTAATTTGCGGTAGTCAATACACACTTGAATGCCGGACTTCTTAGGTACCACTTGAGTAGGACTTACCCAAGAGCTATCCGAAATTGGATAAATAATTCCCGCATCTAACCACTTAATTACCTCCTTTTTAACTACCTCCCTTAAGTTAGGATTCAACTGTCTTTGCGCTTCTCTTGTGGGCTTTGCATCTTCATTGGTGATAATCTTGTGCATCACAATGGATGGACTAATTCCTTTGAGATCGGCAATCGTCCATCCAATAGCCCCTTTGTTCTCTCTCAACACTTCTAACAAAGCTTGCTCTGAGCCATCTCCAAATTAGAGGCAATAATGACCGGTAATGTGTCATTATCCCCTAGAAAAGCATACTTCAAATGGCTCGGCAAGTCTTTCAGCTCCAACTTTGGTGGTACTTCTAATGAGGGTTTGGTGCCCGAATCAATTTCCACCGGCAAACTATCAAAATGGTGGGACCATGGTGGTCGACCCTCCTTCAATGCTAGCACATCTTGCTTTTCTTCTTCACTCTCCAAATCACAAGCATGTACCTGTTCAGAAAAATTACAAGCACACAATTCCATTCCATCTCTCTCATACTCACATGGATTGCATCCCTCGATGACATCTGCCATAAAACATTCTTCAACACCGGAATCATTAGTATTGTTAGTAAAAACATTTAAAGGCATTTTCCAGTTTCCAAATGTCATGTCGACCGTGCCAAATCTACAATCAATTACCGCATGCGCGGTGTTCAAAAATGGTCGACCCAATATGACATTTTGTTGCTGTTTTGAATCTGCGGATGAGTAATCCAATACCAAAAAGTCAACCGGGTAATAAAATTCATCAATTTTTACAATGACATTTTGAACCATCCCCTGGGGTAACTTATGGGACAAATCGGCTAAAACAACCGTTGTCTCCACCCTAGCTAATGGACCAAAGTCATATTGATCATATAACCCACCCGGTAAAATACTCACCCCGGCTCCAAGATCTAGCAACGCCTTTGCCATTTGAAAATTACCAACTTGAATGTTTATTAATGGCGTGCCCGGATCTTGAAGCTTAGGAGGAAGCTCCCCATTTAAAACTGCACTCACTTGACCCGTAACATTTACCCGCTTAGGCATTTTTTTCTTTTGTTGCCTCTTTTGCGTACACAATTCTTTCAAAAATTTAGCATATGCGGGTACTTGTTTTATTGCATCAAGTAAAGGAAGATTTATTTTTACTTGTTTAAACATGTCCCACATTTCTTCTTTTTGGGGACCTCTTGATGCAATAAAATTTTTCTTACCCGGGTCAAGTAGAGCCGATGGAAATGGAACTTGATTCGGCTCATTTTCAGTTTTTTCACTCTCCCTCACTTCCGGTTTTTTAACATTTATTTCTTTTTGTAAAACCGGTGAAACTTCATCATTTTCACTTTCCTCACCCGTGACATCCTCAACCACCCCCTCGACAAAACTTGGTGACAAGTCCGCTTTAAATTCTTTCCCACTCCTTAAAACACTTACTTGATTAACATTAACATTGTTACCTCGTGAAGAGCCATGTGACGGATTTACCTGCGTATCGCTAGGAAGCTTGCCTTTACCTTTCTTCAACTACGCCACATCGGTTGCTAATTGCCCCATTTGAGTTGTTAATGCTTGAATGCTTTTATCACGAACTTCATCCTTTTGTATTCGTGCTTCATCAAGTTGGTTTCGCCTTTACATATCTTGTTGCATAGCTTTAAGCATCTCCATGACTTCATTTCTGCTTGACGAATCATGACCCGAATTTCGTTGTCCAGTTTGAGCTTGCCCTTGGTAGCCACTATTGTATCCGCCTCTGTAATTCCCTTGATTGTATTGTTGGCGAGGCACATAGTTACCTTGAGCAGCTTGAAAATTCGGGTTGGCTTGATTAGAAGTATTCCCATATCTAAAGTTGGGATGATTTCGTAACCCGGGGTGGTAAGTATTGGAGTTCATGTCATAATTTCTCCCACCCCCTTGAATAGCATTCACTTCTTCACTTGGTATTTCTTGCACACCCACTCCACAAACCTCCGCCGTGTGGCCTATTTCTTGACAAGTGCTGCAAACATTGTACAATTGATTAGTATTCTGCACATTACCACCTTCTACCGCATGCACCTGTGGTCTTTGAATCACATGTCTTGCCCTTCTTGAAGATTGGGCCTTCCTTTTTGAAGTCACCGCCATTTGCTCTAAATATGCCCAATCATCTTGTTCAAAATTTGTACCAAAAGTACCATTTGTGATGGACATAATATCCCGTGCATCCTCCGATGTCAAACCTTCATGAAAAGCATTTAACAATTCCCATAGTTGGATACCATGGTGAGGGCAATTTCGTAGCATCATGTTGAACCTCTCAAATGCTTCATGGAACATCTCTCCCGACTGTTGTTGAAAGCTTCTCAACCCCCTCCTTGCACCATTGGTCTTTTGCGAACTATAGAATTCATCCAAAAATATTTGTTGCATATCGGCCCATGTGAAAATTGATGCGGATGGTAGAGTGTGAAACCATCTTTTTGCTTTATCTTCCAATGAAAATTGGAAGAGTACCAACTTGACATCATCCGGAGTAAATCCTTGGCCCCCAATAGTGTTGCAAATTGAATCATAAGTTTCCAAATGAAAATAAGGCTCTTCCGTTGCTAGCCCCTTGAATTTTGGTAGACTTTGAAGTGCGGTTGTTCTAACTTCAAAAGTTCGTCCATTTGCATTTTGCGGAATCACTATTGGTGATGGATTATTAGTGATAATAGGCCGAAAATGTGCTTCAATTCCCCGTACAACATCACGGTGGAGTCTTCTAGGTGCTCCCAATGGCGCTCTTGGTTGACCCATTTGTCCTTGCATTGCACCTTGTGGTGCAAATTGTTGTTGATGTTGATTCGGATGCATAGGTTGTTGTTGGTGATTCGGCCTTTGATGTTGAGCTTGCATATTTGGAGGCCGCATTTGATTGAGTGGCGTGGGACGTTGCAAATGCAATCCTTGTGGTCTAACATGTTGCACACCAACCGGTAGTCTTCCCGGGTCTTGAAATTGTAAAAGTGTTTGACTTACTTGACCCGTTTGAGCTTGAGAACCCACATATGCACCTTCTCCTCCATAGTAATAACCTTCTTCATTGTACCCACTAAACTCCTCATCATCATACCCATCGTCATACACATCTCTTTGAAATCTCGAATTTTGACCACCTTGGAAAGATGAATGGTAAAAACCCGATTGATTAGGTGGTTGATAAGAAGATGTGGTGTGGACAATTGTTGAACCTTGTCCTTGTGGGTGTGGAATGGTAGAAGATGATTGACCCGTAGTTGGAAAAAAATGGGAAAATGGTGGTATGGTACATGATGGATTAAAGTTAAGGTTTGGATCAATTTGAGTGGAATTTGGTTGAGTGGTATGGATTGGTGTTTCAGGACTGGTGGAAAGGTTAGGTAATGTGGTGTTGGGTGAAATGTTTGAGGAAGTAGGCATGAATGACGAGGTCGTTTGACCCGTTGTTGGTATGTGAGAGTCTTGCATTATGTTTCTTGGGGTGAACGGTGAAGTAGGTGAATCAATGACTTTGTTTCTTCGAATCAAAACTCGGTTCTTTCTCAATGTTCTTTCAATCTCCGGATCAAACAAAAGTGGTGATGACTCGTGAGAGCCCCTAGTATGCATACACTTGAAGTACCTGCACACTAAACACAACCCGTGTAAACCCGAAAATAACAAACAAAACTAAAAGCTTAACACACGTTGCGCACTACTCCCCGGCAACGGCGCCAAAATTTGACGTGCTTGTCGTGGTACACGTAAAATTTCCCAATTACAACTATTGAATAGTGGCAAGAAGGTATCGAACACAGGGAGTTTGTGGAATGTGTGTAAACTAATAACTTTGTGAATTAACTAATATTTAACTACTAACAAGATTAAAGATCAAAGATTTGTTGATTGCTTTGGGTTTAAACTTTAAATAAAAGAAAACTAAATTAATGATTTGAAATGGGTTTTGTTCTTCCAATTAACAAACAATGACCATCCTTGGATCCATTTTCCTTAAACCTTTATGCAAAAGTTCCACTAGAAAGAGTTACATAGACATAACTCGTGTTTAAACAATAATTGTGATAAAAGGGAACAAAGTACTCGGATTATAGCAATGCGAGGTTGTTTCCCGATGACCGATTAATCAATTATCCAACCCAAATCCTTCCCGCAATATCCCGATTGTTAACAACACCAAGAACGTACGATTAAGACTAGAAATTGAGAAATTGATTAACTACTACAAGCAATTGTTCAAACACCACAATAATCAAGCAAACATGTACTAAATTATCGTTCTAGAAATGAAAGGAACAAACATAAAAGAGTTTAAGAAGAACTTCACCAAAGATGATCATCTAAAGTCCTAGCCAAGCATGACTTGATTGATCATCATAACAACCATAGAAATATTCATATGAATCAAAAGCTAAAACCAATGTTTGTGATAAGTTTCCAATGTCTCTCTTCAGCCAAAAATCGCCCAAAGTGTGATTAGAAACGTTGCAAGTGGAAGTGATAATGATAAGTCACCATAAAGTGCACTTTAAAGCAAGGAGTTACAAAAAATCTGCAGGGCCACCGTACCCCTACGGTCCCACCGTAAGGGTACGGTAGGTTTCAAATGTTGACGGTAGTTTGGGCCTGCCATATGGTGGGAATTTGTGGCCTGAGGCCACCGTAACCCTACGGCTGGGCCGTAAGGGTACGGTGGGTCTTTAAAATTCTTCATTTCTTCTTTCTTTTGTTCCATCTCGTTCCGATGCGTTCCGGTCCATTCCCAAGCCCGTATTCTGTCATTTTTAACTCCTTATTACACCTGCAACCAAAGCAACCGTAGTTACCCAATTCCAAGCAATAATACGAATAAATGTGGATAAACTAAACGTTTTAACACTATTAAAGGGTGTTCGTTGAACCACCCGTCACTATACAATGTCGATGAAGGCTTAAACAAGACAAGCATAGCAATTACATCAGGATGTACAGTGTTATCCTCAGGATGCTAAGGCGCATCCTGACCATGATGTAAAGGCAATATGCCTTGACGAAGATAACGAGGATATCACTGTTCAAATTGGTAAGAATATCCCTAATGACATTGAACAATCTCTAATCTCTTTTTTAAAATGCAGGATGTCGACATTTACTTGGAAGCATGAAGATATGACTGGCATCTCCAAGGATGTCATCACTCATAAGCTTGGAATCGATTAGAGATTCAAGCCCACCCAACAAAAGCGAAGGAAATTTGCACATGAAAGGAATGTCATCATTCAATAAGAAGTGGACAGATTGCTGGAATCCAATGTAGTCGTGGTACAAAAGAAGAATGGAAAATGGAGTGTGTGTATAGATTACACAGATCTCAATAAGGCTTGCCCTAAGGATCCATTTTCACTTCCACACATCGACTCAATGGTGGATGCCAAAACTACCCATGAAATGCTAACTTGCATGGATGCATCTTCAGGATTTCAACAAATCCAAATGGAACCAGATGACCAAGAGGACACTGCATTCATGACCCCTTCAGGTATTTATTGTTGTGTTTCTATGCCTTTTGGACTAAGGAATGCAGGTGCAACATACCAAAGGCTAGTCAACATGATGTTCAAAGAAAAGATTGGGGACACAATGGAAGTCTACATCGATGACATGATAGTAAAGTCCAAGAAAGTCAAAGACCATCTTTAGGATCTCAAAGATTGATATTCGTGGCAGAAATTAAATGCCACTAAAGTATCTATCAAACAATTATGGCACACCTAAAGTGACACTAAAAACAAAATTAGTGGCATAACAGTTAAAAACCACTAAAAGTACGTGTTAAGCAAGTACGACATACAAAAGGTGTCACTAAAAACATAATTAGCGTCACAAACGCTAAATGTCATTAAAATGTGTGCCGCTAAATGGCATTTTTTTGTAGTGTTACCAAAACTGCATTGATTGCATTTCTAGAAACATCAAGATAAAATGACAGGGGTTCACCATCCTCAGGCTTCATCAAAAGTGGAGCTGCTGCCAAGTATTCTTTCAAATTTTGCAATGCCTCCTCGTACACTTGTCCCCACTCAAATATTTTATTCTTCTTTAGGATGTCATAGAAATCCTTCCATTTTTCTGAGGACTTCGAGATGAACCTGTTCAAAGCTGCTATCCTGCCAGTCAGTCTTTGTACATCCTTGATATTCGTAGGGGATTTAATATCTAGGATGACTTTTCTGGGCTTGCTTAGATACCCCTTTTAGTTGCTAAGTATCCAAGGAACTTGCCAGCACCAACCCCAAAGTGACACTTAGCTGGATTCAGTTTTATGTTGTAAGCAACCAGGATGTCAAATGCTTCTTTGAGATCCTGAAGATGATCTTCTACTTTTCAGGATTTAACCACCATATCGTTTATGTATACTTCCATAGTGTCCCCAATCTTGTCTTTGAACATCATGTTCACCAATCTTTGATATGTTGCACCTGCATTATTTAGTCCAAATAGCATTGCAATATAACAATAAATACCTAAAGGAGTCATGAATGCAGTATCCTCCTAGTCATCAGGTTCCATTTGGATTTGTTGAAATCCTGAGGATGCATCCATGAATGTCAGCATTTCATGTCCTGCTGTGGCATCCACCATCGAGTCGATATGGGGAAGGAGGAATGGATCCTTAGGGCGTGCTTTGTTGAGGTCTGTGTATTCTACACATACTCTTCACTCCCCATTCTTGTTTTGCACCACAACCACGTTGGCCAATCATCTTGGGAACTTAACTTCTCTTACTATGCTTGATTTTTAGATTCTATCTACTTCTTCTTGGATGATGACATTCCTCTCAGGTGCAAACTTTCTTTGTTTTTATTGTATAGGCCTGAAACTTTTATATATACCAAGTTTATGGATGATAATATCCTTAAGTATGCATGTCATGTCTTCATGTTTCCATGCAAAGGTAGACATCCTGCACTTCAAAAATGAGATTAGTTATGTTCCAAAACTTCATGGATATTTGTACCTATTTGCACAGTGATATCCTTGTTGTTTTCATCAATGCACACAACCTTCACATCCTGGTCAGTACATCCTTTGCTATCCTTCAGGATGTCGCGTGCATCCTGCTGTAATTGCTATCATTGTCTGGATTGGGATGAAGCCTTCATTGACGAAGTGTAGCATTCTTTGGCTTCTTGCTCGTCACTATTTACCTTGACAACTCCCCAAGGAGTAGGTAACTTGATGCATTGGTGGTATGTTGAAGGGACTGCATTCATGTCATGTATCCATGGCCTACCTAGGATGACATTAAAACAGAATAATGAGTCTACAACAAAAAACCGTTCTATAGAATTTACCCCTTCGACATATATAGGCATCTTGATCTCCCCAATAGTGCTCTTGGTTTCTCCACTGAAGCCTACTAGGATTGATGACTTTGAAACTATTTCAGTTTCAGGTATGTTCATCCTTTTTAGTGCTTCTAGTTAGATTATGTTCACCGAGCTTCCTCCATCCACTAATATCCCGTGAACAAAGTGGTTAGCAATATATAATGTAATTACCAGACCATCTTGATGAGGGTCCAAGATGTTCTCTCGATCATATTCCTCGATGCTTATCACCCTTGTATTTGTAAGCATGGTGGTCTTTGTGAGTTTCTCTCCCTTCTCGGATTTGGTCTCCGTAGCATGTCTTTTTGCTGTTGAATAGCATGTACCACATATATCCGAACCACGAGAGATGAAGTTCATGATATCAGCATCCCTAGGAGGAGATGCTGCTCTTTCGGGGATGGTAGTGTCATCCTGAGTTTTGGCCTTCTTTTTGCCTAAAAGATCCTTGAGATGACCTTTGCTGAGAAGATAGACAATCTCCTTTCTCAAGGCAATGCAATCTTTAGTCACATGGCTAATGTCCTCATGGAAAGCACACCATTTGAATTTATCTTTCCATCCTACTTCATCATTCTTCCTCGGCCATCTTGCCTTTTCTCCAAGATCCTTCATGGCATACATAAGACCTATAACATCCACAGAAAAACAATAATATGATAACTTAGGACAATCCTCATCATCATCATCATCATCATCCTCAACCGCATGAACCTTTTTGTTATCATTATTAGTATAAGGTTTAGGTTTATATGGTTCATATGTGGGTGTGGACTTCCGATTATGATTGTTATATCTTGAGGATGCTTCTATCCTCTCCTGAATCTTTTTGTCATCCTCAAGACATATGAACCTCAATGCCATATTTCTAATTTCATCCAGATTCCTATAGGGGTTCTGTTTTGGTAAAAAATTATCAAGTAAAAAATAATTTTGTATTCCAAATTAGAGGTAATTTCTGGAGCAGTAGATCATGGGTTCATGGGGATAAAATCTCCTTGATGGTTGCCCCAGAGATGACAGAATTAAAATCTAAAGCCCTGGGTTGTAGAGGTGTCACCACATCTTCACCTAGTCTATTTGAGGATGTTTTGAGAGATTGAATTTCTCTTCTCAACATTTGATTAGTTTCCTGTTGCTTCTTCATTTGATCCTTTACCCTTGTAAACATGGAAAGTACTTCATCATTTGACACAAAAATAGAAGGAGTAGACCCATATGTGTCCATCCCATATCTGGGATTAGCTTGAGAAGTAGTTCGAATCATAGGATCAGAACTCTTGGAAAATGTAGGGGGAGGTGGTAATGCCACATTTTTGGCAGAAGTTGAGGATGGCATGGATGAAGACACATATTTTGGGTTTGAAGTCATAGTTGTCAAGATTTTCTAAAATAAATATTGAGAATGAATTTTAACAAAGATTTTATTAAAAATAACACCACTTGCCCCACAGTGGGTGTAACATCGCAAAATTTTCCCCAAAATTTTAATACATAAAAAGCCCTTATATATATATATATTTTTTTTTTATTACACCTTTATCATTAATATTATACAAATGTGCCTAAGTCTTTATTTATCCTAACTCACAACTTATATACATACATAAATGTATATAAATAATAAATAATAATATGATTCTAAATTCTTTTTTTTTTTTTTTTTTTAAATAAAGCCTTGAGTCAAATAGTCAAAGTCCTAGTCAAAGTCTTAGTCAAACAGTCAAAGTCTTAGTCAAATAGTCAATTCATCATAAAACCTTACTTTATGGTGTTGACCAATTTTAATGGCTAATTGACTCCAAAACTAGTATAAAAACCCACCTATGACCCATTATACTTTGCACCTCTAAATTGATTGTTTCAATCCGATTAAACTTTCCCTCATACCTTTCTTCTATAGTCTATTACTTCTACAATTGAAGCTTTGATTATTAGCTCTTGTAATTGGCGAATTGGAAGCTTGATATTCTTTCTTTTTCGTTTTCTTCAATTTGGACTAGCTACGTTGTTGAGTCTTTGGGATTCGCCTCGCATACATTCACAACACATTATTCTATTTTTTACGAGACATAACATTTTGCTAAGGTGAGTTTTACATAGCCCCTTTTCTATTTATCACCATTTTTGGGGTGAAACATGTTACAACATCATTTATGCAATTCAATCATCAATGTGTCTATGTGTTTTCTATGTTGCATTATGTCTTGAGCATGATTAGAGTAAGCACCATTCTAGCATAATCATTAACTCCGTACAAACCGGCGGTAAACATTGATAGATCTATTGGACTGACAATCCCACCCGGATACGTGCCTCCTACAAAGGTAGCGTGGGTGTTTGTTATCGTATAACATATTCAAGTGGACCATGAGCGTATGGTATGTATCATATTATAACAGTCATCAGGGTTGATTATGCACTCGATTTATTTCTAGTATGTTCTCACATATGGACTAGATTGACACGACACATGAATTGCACAACAGTTTTATTCAGTTATCAAAAACCTATGTAATTCCACCAACTTTTGTTGACCCAAAACCTTTTCAACTTAACATGTTTCAGGTTCTACTTGCTTGAAGATTTGAATTGATGCTTGAAGATATTTGCATAGTTTTATTCAATTTGATGTACAAATTCTTAGAACGATTGTATGTAATTTATTTAAAACATTTAATGAAATTTATTATTCACCATGAGCTACTGAACAACCATCAATACGTGGCACCCCGATGTTTCCGCCATCGGTTGGGGTGTTACAGATTGGTATCAGAGCCATGGTTATAGGGAATTAGGTTATTAGAAAAATAATCTAGTCTATAACCATAGGATTTAACAAGTACTTGCTTCTTTTACTTGCTATTCTCTATCTCCCTCCTACTTCTTATCCCTACTTTCATCCTTACAAGAAGGCTGCACCACATCACTGGATCTACTCTTAGACTAATAGGACAAAAACCCTCAGGTTTAACCTGAACCACCTTGAGATCTCGTCGAAGTTCTAGATTTTAATAACGAACACGTGCAATCTGGAAGGGTGAACGCCTGTATTCTGAGTCTTCTGTCTAGGCTGGCATTGCGCATATATCCCAATCAGACGAGGGACCCGGATGCCTACCTGGGAATTCTCGGGATGAGTGTTCACTTATAGGCTAAAGCATGTCTTCACTATGTTGTTGGAATCTGGAATCTTTGATACGTCAACGTTTTCGTTTATTCGTTTTAATTAATGAATAAATGATTACATTCCTTATATCACCTCATTCATTTCACGCCACATTGAACCTTCATTGTGTCCCTTATAGATCATGTCTCCACGTCGCAGCCCTCACAATAACAGTGGTGAAAACCAAGAGGAAAGTAACAACAACCACAACACCAACCACAACAACAACAAAAACAACAAAGGTGTTGATGCCCAACTGGCTGCGATTATTTCCCAGCAAATGGCACAACAAATCACAACTCTGGTTTCTAACTTGTTGGCTCAAGTCATCCCAATGAATGGGAACGGCAATGGAAATGGAAATGGCGATGGAAATCACATAAAGAACGGGACCTTAGTTCGGAAAGGCGAGAAAACAAGTATTGTGGCCGCGGTAACTACCGAGAACCAGAAGTGCAAGACCAGGGATCCTAATGTAAACCTCACTACACAAGCTTCTAACAAGAAACCCTATACAAGAAACTTTCCATTGTGTAACACATGCAAACGACATCACCCCACTGTTTCAGTGTGTCGCCTGTGCACCAATTGTGGTAGGTATGGCCATCTGGTCAACACATGTCGTGAGTCCCCAAACCCTAACACCAACCAACCAACCAACCCTGCTCAGGTTGCTAATCTTAATCGTCCTGGTAAATACAACTATGGTCAATGCTATGAATGTGGAAACCCAAATCATTTCCGTAACCGATGCCCTAAACTAAATCGAGATCAAGACCCTCCAGCTACTTAACAGCAAACCCCACCATTTGAATGATGTCTACTTAAAATTTTTAATTCTATGTATTGACACTTTTTGATTCACGTAATAAATTCAAGTATTATCATAACATCTGAGTGCATGCTTGTTTGAATGTGAACTAATTGCTATATCTATAATCATACTTGCTTACTTGTACAACAATTAGTTGACTACCAAACAACCTACTCAACGATTGGTAGAGGTCATCATGTCTTTCCAACAGTCGGGAGAGGCCCTACAACCTGCTCAACGACTGGTGGAGACTATCGAACCTGCTCAACAATCGGTAGAGTCATAAAAGGACGCAAAACCCTAATGTAAGGTAAATTGATAATTACGGTCCGGAACGTAATCATGAATTTACAGGTACGTTAAGGTAGTGAGAAATTTTATCAAGGTTTTCGGTAGTCGACCAATTGTATACCTGGTGTTTTTTCTTTTAACTTCGGGACGAAGTTCCTAAAAGTAGGGGAGACTGTAACATCGCAAAATTTTCCCCAAAATTTTAATACATAAAAAGCCCTTATATATATATATATATATTTTTTTTTTATTACACCTTTATCATTAATATTATACAAATGTGCCTAAGTCTTTATTTATCCTAACTCACAACTTATATACATACATAAATGTATATAAATAATAAATAATAATATGATTCTAAATTCTTTTTTTTTCACATACAAGATTTTTTTTTTTTTTTTAAATAAAGCCTTGAGTCAAATAGTCAAAGTCCTAGTCAAAGTCTTAGTCAAACAGTCAAAGTCTTAGTCAAATAGTCAATTCATCATAAAACCTTACTTTATGGTGTTGACCAATTTTAATGGCTAATTGACTCCAAAACTAGTATAAAAACCCACCTATGACCCATTATACTTTGCACCTCTAAATTGATTGTTTCAATCCGATTAAACTTTCCCTCATACCTTTCTTCTATAGTCTATTACTTCTACAATTGAAGCTTTGATTATTAGCTCTTGTAATTGGCGAATTGGAAGCTTGATATTCTTTCTTTTTCGTTTTCTTCAATTTGGACTAGCTACGTTGTTGAGTCTTTGGGATTCGCCTCGCATACATTCACAACACATTATTCTATTTTTTACGAGACATAACATTTTGCTAAGGTGAGTTTTACATAGCCCCTTTTCTATTTATCACCATTTTTGGGGTGAAACATGTTACAACATCATTTATGCAATTCAATCATCAATGTGTCTATGTGTTTTCTATGTTGCATTATGTCTTGAGCATGATTAGAGTAAGCACCATTCTAGCATAATCATTAACTCCGTACAAGCCGGCGGTAAACATTGATAGATCTATTGGACTGACAATCCCACCCGGATACGTGCCTCCTACAAAGGTAGCGTGGGTGTTTGTTATCGTATAACATATTCAAGTGGACCATGAGCGTATGGTATGTATCATATTATAACAGTCATCAGGGTTGATTATGCACTCGATTTATTTCTAGTATGTTCTCACATATGGACTAGATTGACACGACACATGAATTGCACAACAGTTTTATTCAGTTATCAAAAACCTATGTAATTCTCACCAACTTTTGTTGACCCAAAACCTTTTCAACTTAACATGTTTCAGGTTCTACTTGCTTGAAGATTTGAATTGATGCTTGAAGATATTTGCATAGTTTTATTCAATTTGATGTACAAATTCTTAGAACGATTGTATGTAATTTATTTAAAACATTTAATGAAATTTATTATTCACCATGAGCTACTGAACAATCATCAATACGTGGCACCCCGATGTTTCCGCCATCGGTTGGGGTGTTACAGTGGGCGCCAAATTGTTTTGGTAAAAAAATTATCAAGTAAAAAATAATTTTGTATTCCAAATTAGAAATATGAGGTAGAGTGCGAAAAGTGTTGGTTATGTTTATAAATCAGTTATATCTTAAGGATGTCACATTTAGGATGTAAAAAAAAAAAGTTTTGACAACGATGTTCAGGATAACAACGGAAATGATAAGGATGGACAGTTATATCCTGAGGATGGAACTGTCTGGGATAAAATGAAATTGTGGAATATAAATGAAATGTAACAATTCAAGAACACTCGATGTACAAGGAAAACCCTTGATCAATGATGATCGCCGACACAAAACCTCGGGAGGAGTCTAAGCCCCTGCCTTTGTTGTTAATATTTATCAAAAAGTATAATTACAATTTTGGAAATGGAATGGGCGAGCTATTATAATTAAAAGTGAGTGTTGTGAGTGGTTGCTTATGGAAAGTATGAATAACTGAAGATTAAGTGTCTAAGATGTGTCCTATGGTCATCCATTACATCCCTATTTATACTATAAACATTTAACAAAGATCCCTACAAATCCTCTATGCTTGACTGTTTCAGCTCAGTGTCTCTATCTTTGAGTTAGTTGACAACCGTTACATAACAGACTTCTGAGATATTCGCCTAAAATTAACTTGGACGGTTACATTTGGTCCTCGTCTTCACAAGGCTTGATGTTGTTTAAGGGTACCTGCATTCAGATAATTTCAAGATAATTCGTTAGTCCATCCTAAGGATGTACATACGATAATATACAATTATATCCTGAATCTTGCACAACCTTTAGTATCCTGAGGATGTCAATTAGTAAATACAAGTAAATAACATCTTGAGGATTTTACCACCAACAGGTTCATCACTAATTCTTGATAAAACGGTGAGTCTTTCTGTAGTCCGATCTTGAAGGCTTGAACTGCAATTGTGACATCCAAGTTTAGGATGTCAAGTGCTTCCTTCCCAAACTTGGTGATGTATTCCCTGAGTGATTCTCCTTGTGGTTGTGTTACTGTTTTGGTCAAAAATTATCCAATAAAAATAACTTTGTATTCCAAATTAGTTTATGTGAGGTAGAGTGCTAAATGTGTAGAAACATGTTTGTAAATCAATAATATTCTTAAGATGGTGTATCAGGATGTTTAGTAAGCGAAAATATGACAACTATGATCGGGATGGCATAGGTCAGTTTCGGGATGGACAGTTATATCCTCAGGATGGAACTGTTGGAAATAGACAAATAAAGAAAATAATGAGAAGAACAACACACGATCTACAAGGAAATCACTTGATCAGTTCTAGATCGCCGGCATAAAACCTCGGGAGGAGTCTAGGCCCCTGCCTTGTTTGTTAATATTAAAATAGTAAAAAGATACAACTTTGGATGAGTATGTGGACGAGTGTACTATGATTACAGTGATTGTATGAGTGTTTTTGATCAGCTAAGTGTATGTGTGTAGCTATAGTGTAAGCAATGTGCATGTAAGTGTCCTATACTCGTCCAATACCCCCTTTATATAGTACATCAAACCAATAATGAATCCCTTAATATCCGTTATGTAGTTAAGCTCCTTCAACATCGATTGGGGCTGTTTCAGGTGAACGTTGGAGGTTTTTCAACTGAATTAAACCGTTAGACAACGATTTCTCCTTAGCTTAGTTATTGTTTCAGCTGTTTCCTCCATTGTCGCCGATAATAACTGAGTATCGGTTACATCTTTGACTTCTCTTTCGCACTTAGACCTTGGCTGGTAACCTCCTCCATATTTAGCTTCTTTGACCAACTAATATAGACGTTGGAAGTCAGTTTCAGGTCCATATTATAATGTAGTTATACCTGCAATCATATCATATAAAGGTAGCTTGTTAGTATATCTTCAGGATAAGCACATACTGAAATACTGTTACATCCCGAAGTTAATTGAGCCCTTTAGCATCCTGGGGATGGTACGTTAGGGATGCGAGGTAAAATCATCTTGAGGATATTCACCCACAACAATTGTCGCCAAAAATATGTTACCGTTATCTTAATGGTAAAAATATTTTTCTCATTTGATGGGTCCATCTTTTCATGTTTCGAGACCCTAACGGCTATTTTTTAGGCTATTTGTTCGTGATAACCGTCACACCTCATCATATCCTGCTGCCTATATCTAGGCTTTCCTTCATTCTTTATAACCCTCTGAGATTATTTGAATAAGGTATGTACTTTACTCCTTTCTTGTTCTCTTTTTATTATTCCTGCAAAAAGAAGTTTTTCAAAAAATGAATAAAAAATTAACAAGGGCTCTTGGAAGCGTTGGAATCCCTAAGGATTTCACAGCCCAAAACTTGATCAAAGATCCTAATCAAGAAATCTGTACTTTTTATGATAAAGATATTCAAGCCCTTAAGAAATCAGGGGCTTTTCCTGATTCTGCCGTTTTTCGGCCTTTCGACCTAAATGCAAAGTCCGACTTTGCTTCTTCTGTCTGGGTTTGCTTTTTCTTTTTACCATTCCAGCTTGGTCTCAAATATCCATTCCCAAATTTCATCAAAGAATTCTTTGATGCGATAGGGATGGCTTTTGCCCAGGCCATGCCAGAGATCTAGAGAATCTTAATAGTTTGTGACAAGATCATTCAGACTCATGGCATTAATCTTCAAGTTGGTGACCTACCATACATATATAAGTTAAGGACACATGGGTCAAACCATTATGTTCTTCAACTTATTGATAAAGAACCTCATGTGCTACATAACGTTGTGAGATCTGATAGGCCCTGGAAATCAAAATTCTTTTTTTATATGGAGGATTCCATTCCTTACGGGGATGAAATTCCCATGTCCTGGTTAAGAAGTGGTAAATATGTTAAATATAAACAAGATGGTCACATCCTGAGGATGTTGGTAGTATTCTAAACCATCTTCATTTTGCAGGTGCTTGTTTTGCAAAACTTGTTCCTACTCTGGACGACCCTTTCATCAGACGCAAAGCAATACTAGAGCTACCTGCTTCAGCAAGGACTTTTGGAGTAGAAGAAAGTTTTTCTACAAGCCGTGCCACCAAGATGTCTGGAAAGTCATATTTTGGAAATATGTTTATTCCTGGTTCTTGTGTTAACCTATGTATGTCTTCTTTATGTCAGCAAAGAAGCCTGATTACTTTGATCTTGACGAGATTGATAGTCAAGATATCAAGTCTTCAAAGATAACTTCTCCATCCAGCTTCAGGATGACAAGTCCTGCCCCTGCCCCTAAGGCCAGAGCTGCACATTCTTCTATGAAGAGGAAGGCTGTCAGCACTTCGACTCAAGAAACTTCTCCCTTTGATGGCCTCAGTTGTGATGCCATTTTGGGCAAAGTCTCTCAATTTGTTCTTCAGGTATGTCACTTATCCTGAGGATGGTTATGGTTATTATTAGCATGTAATAGGGTTTGAGTACTTACCTGACTCCTTTCCTACAGGGGCATGAATACGTGATGAATTCTCTGGATGATATGAACAAAGAGTTTGTTGATACTAAGGCCAACCTTGAAGGCGTGAAGAAATATGTTCTTGACAAAAGCAAACAGCTTGAGAAGAAACTAGGCAAGGTGAAGACTGAGTTGAAGGTTGTGAAGTCTGCTCAGGCCAAAAGAATGAGGGAGCACGAAAAGGATATGGAAGAGTATAAACAGGGCTTGATGAAGTCTGCCACCATTTCATTCTTTCAAGCTAGGGTGAGAATGGCACTACAGGCTAGGGATCCCAATTTCAAGATGGAAGACTGGGATGTGGAGGCTTGGCAGGAGAAGATTCTCAATCTGGGTGGAAAGGATGTGGCATCTGAGTCCGTCCCTGTTGCTGATCCTCAGGACGCTGGCAAGGAGGCTGAGGTAACAGATGCTGGTGTGGCCAAGGAGTTTCAGGTTGATGAACCGGTGGGCAATGAAGGATGAGATGACTAGGCCAGAGCCCACTTTTTATGATATTTGGTTGGTTTGTGAACAGTTAAACAATTTCTTTTTATGTCTGTATGAACAATGAAAGTTTTTGGGGTGGAGGGATCTTGATTTTCAAGACGAAGCCCCAAATTCTTTTTTCATCCCTGACTTTGAAATGCTGACCCCTGGTGGATGGGTCCTGGTTTAGGATGAAGCCAGGGGTTGGTATTATCTTTTCATGAATAATATATCGATAACCTTTGACATTTTGGTGTTCTTTAACTTCTTTGTCATTCTGCAAACATTAGCAGACACTTAGTGATATAAAAGAATAAAAAATAATACCTGACTTTGTCATATTTTTCACAAGTCATCCTCATCGTCAGGATGGTCCTCATTATCCTGAGGATGTCCCCAGTCTCTTTTTCATCATTGGGATGGTCCTACATCTTGAGGATGTCCCTAGTTTAATGTCTTCAGCATAGACTCCAAGTCTATAATCCTTAGGAAAAATTGAATCTTAATAATATCCTGTAAAGGAAGACTTTATTATTATCCTGGCGACAAGGCCTTTGGTTTAACTATGATCAAAACCCTTTTGAAATAATCTTGGTGACAAGACCAATATGTAACATCTTGAGAATAACTGGCGACAAGGCCTTTAGTAATAACTGGAGACAAGGCCTTTAGGAATAACTGGCGACAAGGCCCGAAGAGACGTTGAAAAACGTCTAACCATTTGAGACATTGAAAAATGTCTAAACCTTAAGAGCTCCATCGTATATCTCGAAGATAATGAAATTGTCAGCCACTTTTACATGAACTGGTCCCACCATCCTGAGAATATACATGGGCATCGTGCGCTCCAGGCGAGGGTTGCTATCCCAACGTGAAAGGTGAAAACCTTTAAACCTTAGGAAGGTGTCGGACACCTTAACGGAGGAGAGGGTGGCCAGCCCCCTAGTCTTCTAAGCATTCCATCTTCAGGATGGTACTGCAAAATTCTCAGGATGGACTATTTCTAGACCATGTTTAGTAAAAATATAATCGATCGAAATAAATCAATGATAAGTACTTACATATGGAGATGATTCATCTCTATCAGCCTTTACTTTCATCCCACCTGTGATTCGGATCATGGTTTCTCATATGAATCCTTAAGCATGGTAGTATTTCAAGTGTGTAGCATTCCAAGCTCTTGGTAGAATCTCTCCTTCCATTGTTGACAACCAATATGCTCCTTTCCCTGCTTCAGAATCGATCAAGTATGGACCTTCCCACTTGGGAGCCAGCTTACCATCACTTGGTTTTGTTGTATTTTGGAAGGCTTTTCTCAATACCAAGTCTCCTACTTGAAATCTTCTTATCCTGATGTTTTTGTTGTATGCTTTAGCAATCCTTTGTTGATGTGTTGCCATCCTTAATTTAGCAGCATCCCTGAGTTCATCCACAGTTTCCAAGTCTTGTAGTAATGCTTCCGAATTAGTAGTTGCATCCTGAAGATGCTTCCTTGCTGTAGGCATGACCATCTCTGTTGGAAGCATTGCTTCTGTTCCAAAGACCAAAGAGAAAGGTGTTTGACCAGTTGCATTCTTTGAAGTAGTCCTATCAGCCCAAAGTGCAAATGGAAGTTCTTCTGCCCAATTTCTTTTCTTTTCCCTAAGTTTCTTCTTCAATTTGTTGACGATGATCTTGTTTGAGGATTCCGCGTTTCCATTAGCTTGAGGATGGACTGGTTTTGAAGTTACCATCTTGATCCCCCAACTCTCACAAAAGTCAGTTGTTCTTTTGCTAATGAATTGAGAACCATTGTCACAAATGATTTCAGATGGTACTCCAAATCGTGTCAGGATGTTTCTTTTGATGAATGAGACCACCTCTTTATCTCTAACTTGCATAAATGCTTCAGCTTCAATCCATTTCGAGAAGTAATCTGTCATTACTAGCATGAATACCTTTCCTCCAGGAGCTTTGGGTAGCTTTCCTACTATGTCCATTCCCCATTTCATGAAGGGCCATGGTGAAACAATAGGATGTAGTGGTTCAGCAGGCTGGTGAAGTATGTTGCTATGTCTTTAGCATGCATCACACTTTTGGGAATACAGCATGGCATCCTTCTTCATAGTAGGCCAATAGTATCCCGTCCTCAGAGTCTTCTAGTAGAGAGATCTTCCTCCTGTATGATTTCCACAATCTCCTTCGTGAATGTCTTTGAGTACTTCGTTTGCTTCATCCTTGTTGACACATCTCAAATATGGACCTGCAAGAGACTTTCTATACAAAATATTGTCTATAATTGTAAATTTAGATACCTTTATCCTGAAAGCCTTTGGATTTTCTTCATTAGGAATGACATCTTCTTGTAAATATTTAATTATGTGAGTCATCCATGATGAGTCATCTTGTTTCTAAGTGGCCAAAACAGTGATATCCTCAGGATGGTCTGTTTTTTCCTCAGGATGTGCCTGGCCATCCTCAGGATGCCACTCTTCGATCAGCGGTTTCAAGATGTGAATGATAGGAATCTTGGATCCTTCTGGTAAATTAAAGGAGGATCCCAGATTTGCTAGGGCGTCAGCTTCAACATTTTCTTCCCTAGGTACCTGTGTTAGTGAAAATTCTACAAAATAAGTAGCTAAATTTTTAACGATTTCAAGATAAATGGCTAACTTTTGTCCTTTTACTGCATATGATCCATTGAAATGGTTAGTAATCAACAAAGAATCAACAAAGACTTCAATTTAACAATATGTAAATCTCTAGCAAGTTGTAAACCAGCAATGAGAGCTTCATATTCAGCTTCATTATTGGTTGTTTGAAATGCACATCTAATAGCATGGGGTATATTGTCCCCTTGTGGCGATTTTAGTAGTATTCCCAGACCCGTGCCTCTTGCATTCGAAGCACCATCAGTGTATAGAGTCCATTTTCCTAAATTTTCATTTAGTTGTTGAACTTCAGACTCTACTTCACTCAGGATGTCACTACTGAAATCAGCCACAAAGTCTGCTAGGGCCTGTGACTTGATTGCATTTCTAGGCTCATACACTAAATCAAAGACACTTAATTTAACTAACCATTTTGCCATTCTTCCAGACATTTCAGGTTTTCTTAATACATTTTTAATGGGATAGTTAGTTTGAACATATATTTTATGTGTTTGAAAATAATGCCTTAACTTAGTAGAAGCCATTATTAAAGCCAAAATGAGTTTTTCGAGATGTGAATACCTGGTTTCAGCATCTAGGAGGGTTTTACTTACATAATAGACATGATGTTGTTGCCCTTCAAAGTCCTTTACCAATACGACACTTATTGCATTCCTAGAAACTGCAAGATATAGCTTGAGAGGTTCTCCATCCTCAGGCTTCATCAACAATGGAGCTGCTACAAGATAATCTTTGAGCTTCTTTAATGCTTCTTCATGTCTCTGTCCCCAGTCGAACTTGTTATTCTTTTTCAGGATGTCATAGAATTCTTTACATTTCTCTGAGGAATTCGAGATGAATCTATTCAGGGTTGTTATCCTGCCAGTCAGCCTTTGCACATCCTTAATATTTTTTGGGGATTTGAGATCAAGGATGGCTTTTATTTGTTCAGGGCTGGCTTCCCTCTTTTTGTTACCAAATATCCAAGAAACTTCCCAGCTCCAACCCCAAAATGGCATTTTGTTGGGTTTAACTTCATGTTGTAAGCGTCCAGGATGTCAAAAGCTTCTTTGAGATCCCGAAGATGATCTTCTGCTTTCTTGGATTTTACTACCATGTCATTAATGTAGACCTCCATCGTGTCCCCAATCTTTTCTTTGAACATCATGTTCACTAGCCTCTGATAAGTGGCACCTGCATTTTTTAATCCAAATGGCATGGCTATATAACAATATATACCTGATGGTGTCATGAATGCTGTGTCCTCCTAATAATCTGGTTCCATTTGTATCTGTTGAAATCCCGAGGATGCATCCAAGAATGTCAGCATCTCGTGGCCTGCTGTAGCATCCACCATTGAATCTATGTGTGGTAGTGGGAATGGATCTTTAGGACCTGCCTTGTTAAGTTCTGTGTAGTCCACACACACTCTCCATTTCCCATTTTTCTTTTGGACTACCACAACATTCGCCAACCATCTTGGGAATTTTACTTCCCTTATCATCTTAGACTTCAGCAGCCTATCTACTTCTTCTTGGATGATGACATTTCTTTCTAGAGCAAACTTCCTTCTTTTTTGCTGAATGGGCTTGAAACTCTTATCAATCCCAAGTTTGTGAGTGATGACATCCTTTGATAAATTGGTCATATCTTCAGGTTTCCAAGCAAAAGTAGACATCCAACATTTAAGAAAAGATATTAGTGATTGTTCAATATCATGTGGGATATTCTTACCGATTTGCACAGTGATATCCTTGTTGTCATCAAGGCAGATGGCTTTTACGTCCTGATCAGGATGTCCTTTAACATTCTGAGGATGGCACTGTGCATTCTGCTGTAATTGCTATGCTTGTCGGGATGAGGCCTTCATTGATGTCGTGTAGCAATCCTTGGCTTCTTGTTGGTCGCTGTTGACCTTCACAACTCCC
Organism: Ambrosia trifida; assembly: GCA_028751855.1. Lineage (NCBI taxonomy): Eukaryota > Viridiplantae > Streptophyta > Magnoliopsida > Asterales > Asteraceae > Ambrosia > Ambrosia trifida. The sequence continues at coordinate 74,416,550 of CM054122.1, forward strand.
CAAGGTGTGGGTAGTTTCACACATTGGTGATATGTTGAAGGCACGACCTTCATATCATGTATTCAGGGTCGTCTCAGGATGACATTGTAGCAGGATAGGGAATCTATCACACAAAATCTTTGGATAGAGTTCACCCCTTCTACATATACTGGTAGTTTGATGTCACTCACTGTGCTCTTGGTTTCTCCACTAAAGCCCACCAAAACTGATGACCTGGAAACTATCTCCGATTCCGGGATGTTCATCCTCTTGAGGGCCTCGAGCTGGATGATGTTTACTGAACTTCCTCCATCTACAAGAATCCTACGAACAAAGTGGTTAGCAATATATAAAGTAATAACCAAACCGTCATGATGAGGATCAAGGATGTTTTCTCTGTCTTCTTCCTCAAAACTTATCACTTTTGAGGTTGTCAGGATGGTCGTCTTCGTTGGTCTTTCTCCTCTTTCAGATTTTGCTTCTCTCGCATGTCTTTTAGCAGCTGAGTATGAGGTTCCACAAATATCTGACCCTCCTGAAATGAAGTTGATAATGCCAACATCCTTAGGTGGGGATGCTGCTCTTTCCGGGATGTTTGTGCCATCTTGAGATCTTGATTTCTTTTTGCCCAGGAGATCCTTGAGGTGACCCTTGCTTAAGAGATATGCTATCTCCTTTCTTAGTGCAATGCAATCTTCAGTGATATGGCCAAATTCTTCGTGAAAGGCACACCATTTGGATTTGTCTTTCCATCCTTCCTTGTTGCCCTTCCTTGGCCATCTTGCTTTGTCCCCTAGATCCTTCATGGCATACATCAAACCTGTTACATCGACAGAAAAACAATATTATGATAATTTAGGGCAGTCATCCTCATCATCATCCTCTACCAAATTGACCTTCTTATTATCAGGCCTAGCATATGGTTTGTGCTTATATGGCTCGTATGTGGGAGTGGATTTTCGATTGGGATGGTTATATTTTGAGGATGATTCTATCCTCTCTTGTATCTTCTTATCATCTTCAAGTCGAATGAATCTCAGAGCTCTGTTCCTGACTTCATCCAAGTTCCTGCATGGATTCATCACCAATTCCAGATGGAATGGTGAATCTCTCTGCAACCCCATCTTGAATGCCTACACTGCTGTAGTGACGTCCAGGTTCGGGATGTCAAGTGCTTCCTTTCCAAACCTGGTAATATATTCTCTTAGTGATTCCCCGTGTGGTTGAGTTACCCTGTACAGATCACTTGTCAAACGTTCAAACGTTCGACTTCAAGAAAACTGGTTATTAAACATGTTAATTAAATGTGCAAAAGAAGTAATAGAATAGGGTGGAACACTTAGAAGCCATTTCAGGGCTGGACCGGTGAGAGTTGAACCAAATCCCTTGCATAGAGATGCTTCTTTCAGATTGGCAGGGATTGGATTTATTTCCATCCTTTCCCTATATTGAGCCACATGCTCCTCAGGATCTATAGATCCATCATAAAGCTTTATACTTGGAGTTTGAAACCGTTTTGGAATCTCTGCATCACATATGGAGGATGCAAATCTTGACACCCTATGGCATGCTGAGGATACCTCAGGGATGGGTTGCACTATCCCTGGTACACTCGACACCATATCCTTAATCTTCTGAAGCTCCCTTTCTAGCTGAGGGCTTAATCCTGTATCCTGCAAAGAAGCAACATCATTAGTAGCAAAAGTACTAGATCTTAAATTGTTACCGTTGGTATTATATCCTTGGGATGACACATGTGCATATCCTGTATCCTTGGTGGTTACCATCCTGGGAGCAGTAATCGTTTCTGGGGCAGAGAATCCAGAACTCATAAGGATGAAATCTCCTTGATGCACCCCTCCAGAGATGCTAGAATTAAAATCTAACGCCCTGGGTTGCAATGGTGTCCCCGTGTCTTCACTTGGCCTCCTTGAGCATGATTTAAGAGCTTGTATTTCTCTTATCAACATCCGGTTTGTGTCTTGTTGTGGATGTATCGAATCCTTCATCAATGCAAACATAGAAAGTAGTTCCTCATTCGATACAAAGGCAGGAGGAGTAGATCCAGATGGTCTAGGTGGGATTTGGGAAGTGGAACTTCTTGGAAGTGCAGGTGGAGGTGGTAAGGCTGTGTTTTTGGCAGAGGCTGTAGATGGCATGGATGTTGAAACAGATTTTTGTGAAGAAGCCATAGTTGTCAAGTTTTGTAAATAGAAATCAAATAAAAGAGAGTTTTAACAAAGTTTTTTGTTAAAGTAGCACCACTTGCCCCACGATGGGCACCAAATTGTTTTGGTCAAAAATTATCCAATAAAAATAACTTTGTATTCCAAATTAGTTTATTAGAGGTAGAGTGCTAAATGTGTAGAAATATGTTTCAAAATCAATAATATTCTTAAGATGGTGTATCAGGATGTTTAGTAAGCGAAAATATGACAACTATGATCGGGATGGCTTAGGTCGGTTTCGGGATGGACAGTTATATCCTCAGGATGGAACTGTTGGAAATAGACAAATAAAGAAAATAATGAGAAGAACAACACACGATCTACGAGGAAAGCCCTTGATCAGTTCTAGATCGCCGGCATAAAACCTCGGGAGGAGTCTAGACCCCTCCCTTGTTTGTTAATATTAAAATAGTAAAAAGATACAACTTTAGATGAGTATGTGGACGAGTGTACTATGATTACAATTATTGTATGAGTGTGTTTTATCAGCGAAGTGTATGTGTGTGTTGCTATAGTGTTAGCAATGTGCATGTAAGTGTCCTATACTCGTCCAATACCCCCATTTATATAGTACATTAAACCAATAATGAATCCCCTAATATCCGTTATGTAGTTAAGATCCTTCAATATCGGTTGGGGCTGTTTCAGGTGAACGTTAGAGGTGTTTCAACTAAATTAAACAGTTAGATAACGGTTTCTCCTTAGCTTAGTTATTGTTTCAGCTGTTTCCTCATTTGTCGCCGATAATAAATGAGTATTGGTTACATCTTTGACTTCTCCTTCGCACTTAGACCTTGGCTCGTAATCTCCTCCAGATTTCGCTTCATTGACCAACTAATATAGACGTTTGAAGTCAGTTTCAGGTCCATATTATAATGTAGTTATACCTTTAATCATATCATATAAAGATAGCTTGTTAGTATATCTTCAGGATATGCACATGCTGAAATACTGTTACATCCCGAAGTTAATTGAGCCTTTCAGCATCCTGGGGATGGTACGTTAGGGATGCGAGGTAAAATTATCTTGAGGATTTTCACCCACAACAGTTCCCATGTATAGATCACTTGTTAAACGTTCAAATGTACGACTACATGAGAATTAATTATTAAACATATTAATAAAAGGAGCAAATGAAGTGATAGAATAGGGAGGAACACTAAGCAGCCATTTTAAGGCTGGGCCAGTAAGGGTGGATCCAAAGCCTTTACACAAACATGCTTCTTTAAGGTGAGCATGAATGGGGTTTATCTCCATTTTCTCCCTATTTTGAGCCACGTGTTCTTAAGGTTCAGTTGATCCATCATACAGCTTCATACAAGGGGTCTGAAATCTCTTAGGGATTTTAGCATCACATATTGGAAGTGCAAACCGGGATATCCTGTGACATGCTAAGGATACTTCAGGGATAGGTTGTACTATCCTTGGTACAGTGGACACCATGTCATTGATCTTCTGGAGTTCCTTTGCCAATTGAGGGCTTATACCTGTATCCTGCATAAAGCCAAAGTCATTAGTAGCAAAAGTATTAGTATTCATATTGTTACTAGAGTTATATCCTCGAGATGGTTCTGTTGTATATCCTGGATCCCTAGTCGTTGTCATCCTGACTGTTGGGGTAGTTTCAGTAGCAGTAGATCCTGAGTGCATGGAGATAAAATCTCCATGATGGTTTCCCCAGAGATAACAGAATTGAAGTCCAACGGCCTAGGATGCAAAGGTGTCACCACATTCTCAGCCGGTCTTTTGGAGGATGTCTTGAGAGATTGGATCTCTCTCATCAGCATCTTGTTAGTTTCCAACTGTTTCTTCATTTGATCCTTAACCATTGTGAACATGGACAAGACCTCTTCGTTTGAGACCAAAACAGTATGAGTGGAGCCAGATGCACCAACTCTGGCTCTAAAATTGGGTTGAGGAGAGGTTCGAGATATAGAATCAGAACTCCTTAAGAATGCAGGAGGTGGTGGTAAAGACACAGTTTGAGCGAATGTTGAGGATGGCATGGATAAGGATACAAATTTTGGGTTTGATGCCATAGTTGTCAAAATTTTTGAAATGAATTGATTGAGAATAATTTTTAACAAAGTCTTTGTTAAAAATAGCACCACTTGTTCCACGGTGAGCACCAAATTGTTTTGGTCAAAAAATTAACTAATGAAAATTAACTTTGTATTCCAAAGTAGAAATGTGAGTTAGTGTGCTAAAAGTATTTGTTATGTTCAAAATCAGTTATATCTTAAGGATGTCATGTTTGAAATGTATAACAAGTAAGTTTTGACAACTACGTTCAGGATAACTGTTGGATCAGTATGCTCTTTAATAGTTTACTTGCATATGAACACTTCTGTGTTTTGCAAGTTTGATCAGTTTTGCACATCGGAATAAGTATATAAATTTTAACTATCAAAAGGAGTTATTACTCCCCTAGATGTTTTCAAACTAAAGACAAGTTTAATGAGAATCTAAGTATTGAATGTGAATGTGAATGACAATAAATAAGCAGATAGATTCTCAGTTAATGAAATGGAAATAACAAGTAAGAGATTTTGAAGGATTTCAATTTTCAATTAAAATCAAAGTCTAAAATAGTGGGATGAACCCATCTATTTATAGACCATCAGATGCATAAAACTTGTTCATAACTTTACATAAAAGTAATACTACAACAGGCTGTAGTCTTGGAACTTGTACAAAATGATAAAGTAATAATAAACTATTAAACTACTGAAACATAAGGGCGGTGGAAAGATTCTATTACAAGTGCTGATGAATGACAAACTACTGATGAGTAGTTTGTCTTCAGTAGTTCTTCAGTAGACTTATCTGGTTTGACTTCAGAACTTCTGATCTATCTTCTTCAGTACTTGTTGAATCCTTCTTCAGTACTTGTGTCTTCTTTCTTCAGTAGTTCTATACTTAGAATAATTTGGCAGAAGTATGAATTAGACTAAGGTTTGCAAAAGTGGTTTCTTCAATCCTTTCTGTCCTTACAATCTCCCCCTGGATTGATGAAGCCAAAACCTTATCTAATTCCTTATTGTTTTCTTCTTCTATCTTCAACTATCTTCCATATTTCTTTGAACATGGAATTCTTTAGTTGATTCAGTTGTTCATCTGTGAGAGATCGTTGTTTAGGTTCAAGATGTTGAATTGTAAGCAAGTCTTGTGTTGATAGATTCTTCAGTTCATTTATGATTAAAACTTTAGATCTGTCAAAATCTGAAGTATAGGGAACCATGCTGGATCCCTGGGATGTTCCTGAGTGTTGGATGTTCTCTACTTCAGTGACTCTCAGGTGGGATTCACTTCTGTCTTCTGTTGCACCACATCAGGTATTTTAAATGTAGGTAAGTGATGTTCAGTAATTACCTTTGTGTGCAGTTTATCAGTTACAGTCTTTTGGATTTGGTAAGCAAATGTTGAAGGATCCCTGAACTGTGTTATCAGAGGCTTTTCTTCAATATCAAAGTCTCCTTGTACAACTGTGTTGCCTTCCAGCAACACCATCTTGAAGTCTGTCTTTGTATTGTCCTCTGGCTTTCTTTTGGTAGCTGGTCGCCTGGTCTTGATTGTTTAACAACAGAAGTTCTAACTACTGAAGTTGATACTTCAGAAGTTTTGTACTCCTCTGGATTTGCAGCCTTATCAGCCTTGAATCTTTTATATGTGTCAAGTAGTTTATCTTCTCTCCACTTTAACACTGAGTCTTTTGAACCATAGTCATTGGCTACGAATTCTTCTATTATCTCACCTCTCTTTGCCTTTCTATCTTTCTCTGTGCCAACCTTGTCAGCAACAAGTTGAGCTCTTCTTGTTAGCTCATCCATTGAGAGCCCTTTGAGTGCATAGGCTTTAGTCTTGCTGTTCTTTGTAATAAAAGACACCAGTTATTGTCTTTTGTCTTCTTCAGCAATTCTTTCAGTCTCAGCTTGTCTATTTAACTCTGCTTCATAAGCTTCAAGTTTTCAGTGTAGCTCATGTCTTCCCTTGCTTCCAGATTGTTCCAGATCCCATCTTCCTTAGCCTTTCTTTGGGCTGCAAGTAAACTCTTCTATAGTAGTTCTTTGGACATTGAAATTGGAGAAGGGCCCAGTACTGTCATTTGAGTTGTTGTAGGCCTTGGAATAGGAGTTGGTTGTTGTTTAGTTGGTTTGGAAGGCTCTTCAGTTATTTGTAAGTTGGAAGTGTTAACTACTGAAGTGTTGATAGAAGTATCAACTACTGAAGGATTGTCTTCAGTACTTTCTGTGTCTTCAACAGTTTCTTCATTATGGCCTTGGGAAGTTTTAGCTTCAACTTCAGTTCTAGAAACAAGCCTATCTTGATCTTCTTTTTGTTTATGGGCTTTTTCTAGCAGTTGTTGTTGTTGTAGAGCCACTCTTGCCTTTATTCTGGCTTCCAGTGACTGCTTTGGTTCCTTAATCTTCTCCCCCTATTTGGCTTCATCCACTTCTGGAAGCCTGCCAGGTTGAGAAGTTTTACCATATAGTTCAACAAGCTGTCTTGAGTTGTTGTCAATTTTGTTGGACAGCTCACCAAGTTTCTTGTTTATCACCTCAAATTGAGTTGTGGTTTTCAACTCCCAAGAAGTTGTGAATGATTTGAGGTGATTGGTTATTAGGGTGTTCATCATCTGGTATAGGGAACCATCTGGGCTGTATAAGTGGTTCAGGTCTATGCTTGATGACCTAGGGAATTGGGTAGGCATTTTTAGTGAGGGGGTGTTTGGGTGATCTTCAGGATGTACCGAAGATGCCACTTTAGGGGAATCAGGGATCAAGTGGACTTTAACCTGATCTGGTGTGACCAGCTCTTTGAGCTTAGAGACATCAGGTGCAGGACCTTCACTAGAAGCCGTCAATTCATGTTTAGTGGAGTGTGAATCATCATCCAAATTAATGGAATCATCTGAATCCCTGATGATATCCTCAATGAGGACATTATCAGTTGTATCATGAGCTGGGCCCAACCCAGTTGTCTCATGAACCTCTTTTTCTTGGTTCTGAGGATTTCCTACCTCAGGCATAAAGCTTTCATCAGTAGTTGCCACAAGTGAGGTCTTAGCTATGTTACTTATGTCCTCATGTCCACCACTGGGTGGTAAATGAGTAGTAGCAGCCTCAAATGTACCTATGGTCTCTAAGTTTGGGCTTAGAAACCCTGGTTCATCCTCATCTCTTGGGTTAGAGCTAAGGACATCCACATTCATGTCAAGGTCTGATGGTATGTCCCCTGTTTGATGTGGTTGTTGGGGACTGACATGTTCTAAAGGGATGATCTCTTTTAGCCCAGAGAGAAGTTTGGCTATTTCAATGGTTGATGGTTCTGGTTCTGGTTCAGTAGTTTGTGGTAGTGTTTCAGTAGTTTCAAAAGAAGGGTGAGTAGTTATGGGTTGCTTGAATTTCTTTCTTTTGAAAAGAATGGTAATAGGGGCTCTTGTGGGGGTTTGAGATGGATGATACTGAGAGGATGTTTCAGTCACATCTTTTACAAGTGCAGAGTGCACACTAGCAGTGTCAGGCATCTCAACTTCCTGAACTGCCTTTCTTTTAAGGTTGGTGGGTTATGGTTTTTGTTGTTTGGTTTTCTAGGCCTTTTTGGGTGAGGATTTGGAAGATGATGGTTCCATGGGGACTGTTTCTTGTTCCCCTTGGTCATCTTCTGGCCAGGCAGCAAGTTTGTTATGCCTTGGGTATGCTTGTGAGGTTAATGGGTTTAAAACAGTTGTTTTTCCCATAAGCACCCCATCTCCAAGTTCTTTAATTATGCAATGCATTATGAATCTTGGATACAACAAAAATTTCTTTTTAGAATTTAGGTGATGTAACACCAACTCCTTAAAGAAAAGTGTTGATGCCCTGAATTTAGTTTCATTCACAATGGAATGAAAAATTGGTTGAAAAGTAGAGGGCATCTGATCATAAGATCCAATTTTTGGACTCAGGCACATGATTATGTAATGAAACAAAAGTTTGTATTTTGGTTCAAAATATTTCTTAAAAATGGTTGCATGTGAGAGAGTACCTTGGAACCACACTCTGTCATGGTTAAATGAATTTCAGAGTTTGGAAATTGATCTGGTGCATCCACATCATCTAGACCCAGTCTAATTCCCAAAGTTGCTGGTGTGATTGCCATTACTTTCCCTTAGATAGTTGATTTGAGGGAAATCACTTGATCATTCACTGTCACCGTCTCTGCGTTCGCTGTAACACCCCGCCCCTCTCATCACCAATATTGTCCGCTTTGCCCATCCAGAGCTCACGGATTTGTTTTTGGTTGCCCAAGTGGAGACTTCCCAGGAGGTCACCCATCCTGAAATTTCTCCCACCTGAGCACGCTTAACTGTGGAGTTCTCCTCTCATCCACTAACATTAAGCCCCAAAACGCGTTGGTGATTTAAGAGGCAAGACATTACTTATGAACCAAGGATCTCTCCTGGCCACGGCCGATGTGGGATTTCCTGGGGTGTCACATTCACCCCCTGTTAAAGTCTCATCGTCCCTGATGAGGTGTGTTCCTGGGGTGTCACATTCGCCCAGAACTCATTAAGAGTTTCTGTATGGATTGGAGGATCAATGGTGAGGGCAGTGAAGTATTGGGATTTGAAAACTAAATCAATGATTTCGTCGTATTAGGACCAGGCTTCATGTTTCTCAAAGTAACCTCTTTGATTGTGTCTCTATTTCAGTGTAAGAGCCATGTAGTTTGTGTGTGGGTGGATCGAACAGTGTTTTTGTTTGCAGGTTAAGGGTTTGAGAGTGTTTTTGAGAGAGAAGGAGGGAATTTTGCTTTTTTGAAAGGATAAGTGTTGGAAAAGATGTTTATCAGATGTTTATAACTGCCCTAGGTCAAACTTCTGAAGTGGGAAATGTCTGATTTACCCTTAATGACAAAACTGCTGATGAAGAACAATTATCATTAGTAGTTCCCATTTTCTCTTCAGTAGTTTGTTAACAACTGATGAGAATGTTTGTAAACACTTTATTCACAACTTCTTAAAGTTTATTTTATCATAAGTTAATCATTTTTCAGAAAATATTCCGATACTGATGTTTTGTACATTAGTAGTTTCTCTCTTTTTGCTTTTCAAAAGTTTTAAAAGAAAACAGATGTAAGTGAAAAATAAAATATGTGCAGAAAAGTAAAAGAAACAATTACAAATTTATCATCCCAAGCATTGATACTATCTTCTGAAATGTTGATGTGTCAAGTGGTTTAGTGAATATGTCATCTATTTGATTAGCTGTTGTCACATGCTTCACTTCAGTCTTGCCTTTTTCATAGCAATCCCTTATGAAATGATACCTGATTTCAATATGTTTAGTTTTAAGAACTGAACATGATTTTGAATGATGTTAATGGCATATTTACTGTCTACAAGCAATGGTGTCTTGGTCTCTTTGATTCCATAATCAACAAGGTGATATTGGAGCCATTGTATCTGTGATGTACAACTTACAGCAGCAATGTATTCAGCTTCAGCAGTTGAAGTTGCAATAGATGTTTGCTTCTTTGATTGCCAGGACACTAGACAGTTTCCCAGGAATTGACAACCACCAGATGTTGATTTTCTTGACATTTTGCACCCTACATAGTCACTATCTGAAAAAGATGATAACTTGGTATTGCTAGAAGTAGGATACCAAATTCCAAGTGTAGGAGTTCCTTTCAGATATCTGAAGATTCTTTTGACTGCAATGAGGTGTGATTCCCTAGGAGCTGATTGATATCTAGCACAGACACATGTTGAAAACATAATATCTGGTCTAGAAGCAGTTAGATATAAAAGGGAACCTATCATACATCTATACATGGTTTGATCAACGTGTTTTCCTTGATCATCTTGTTCAACTTGTGTGGTTGGTGTCATGAGAGTGGAACATGATTTACAGTCTTGTAAAGAAAATTTGTTCAATAATTCTTTAACATATTTAGATTGATGTATAAAAGTTCCATTTGGTTGTTGTTTAATCTGCAGTCCTAAAAAGTACTGCAGCTCTCTCATTGTACTCATCTTAAATTTTGATTGCATGAGTTTCTTAAATTCATCACACAGTTTTGTATTTGTTGAATCAAATATGATATCATCAACATAAATTTGAACAAGTAAGACATTATTTCCAACATGTTTAATAAAAAGAGTTTTATCAATGGAGCCTCTTGTAAAGTTATTTTTGAGCAAAAAGTTGGAAAGTGTTTCATACCAGGCTCTAGGAGTCTGTTTTAGCTCATAAAGAGCTTTGTCAAGTTTGTACACCCACTCAGGATGAGAAGGATCCTCAAACCCAGGTGGCTGATAGACATACACTTCCTCTTTGATCTTTCCATACAAAAATGCACTTTTAACATCCATTTGAAAAACTTTAATTTTGTTGGAAATAACATAAGCCAGAAATAACCTGATGGCTTCAAGTCTTGCAACTGGAGCAAAGGTTTCATCATAGTCAACTCCTTCTTCTTGAGAATAACCTTGTACCACCAGTCTTGCCTTGTTCTTGATAATCATACCAGCCTCATTTTGTTTGTTCCTGAAAACCCATCTTGTGCCAATTGGTAGCTTGTTTGGTGGTAAGGGACGGATTTCCCAGACCTGTTGCTTCTTGAATTGGAGCAACTCATCTTGCATAGCTTGCACCCAATTGTTGCCTTTGAGGGCTTCTTGGTACTTCTTAGGTTCTAACTAAGAAATAAATGCTGAGAAGAAGCAAAAGTTGGAAAGCTTGTTTCTTGTGAGAACACCTGATGCAATATCACCCATGATTTGATCCAATGGATGATCCTTATGTTCAATCAGTTGTTGTTGTGATACCCCGCATTTTCAGGTTAACACTTTTACTGAACTCTAGTTAACTTACATGTTCATACATGGCGAGATACTTAACTAGGGTTAGTTAAGTAGGTTTAACATATGTTAGAAGATGTTAACATATGTTATAATTAGGAAAATCCTTGTTAAACACACACACACAAGTCATGTATCCCAAACGTTGGTGAATTATGTGGCATACGTAACAATAATACGTACAATTGAATTATGGTGAACGTGAAGTACGTGCTTATGTGAATTACATGTTTTTGTTAATTATCGCCTAACTGAAAGATAATACATAAATTATGTAAATTACGTGCACAACATGATTAATATGTTATGCAATAATAAAAAACAATGGCTTTTATACAATTTAGAGTGATTAATAATATCGGGTCCGGTATTGGACTAGAACATGACTGACGGGTCCGGTTAATGGACTAAAAGGGCCCCTAATACCCAATTGCTTGGGGAACAAGCCAAGCCCTCTTATAATTAGGAGACAAAAAAAAATAAAACCCTAACCCCCATTCCCCTTTGCGCCGTGAGGAACCCCCCCCCCCCCCCCCCTCTCTCTCTTAGTTTTCAAGCAATCAATTAATCTTTCACCTAATCAAGCTAGTTCGGGTTTAATCTCAAGGCTCTAGGGAGTTTTAGCATTGCAAGGTATACATCTATATGCTCTTTGATGAATTATGATACTTGAAAAACTTTAAAAACTCTAAAAATAACATATATATAATCGCATGTATGTATGTATAGGAGTTCTTGAATGTTCTTGATGATTTGATGATGATGATGATTGTTGTTAGTAGCCATGATTAGGGTTTTCACATGATAATATATGTGTTTTGCTATGTTAATATGGTGTTTAATCAGTATTGTATGTGTTATACATGTATTAGGGATGTTCATGGAAAATTAGGGTTTGTAGATTACTTGGGATGCAAGTTTAAAATTCTGGCAGATTCGTTTGAACGTTTTGTAGGGGCTGTAATGGGTTGGTAAATTGATTGTTTTGATGATTTCTTTGCATGATTGTAATTTACAAGGTCTTAGCTTTTCATAATGGGCAAAACCATCAGATTTGGACATCGTTTGAGTCGTTTTTGGAATTTTATTTGATTAGGGGTCATATCAGATTTTCGGATTTGTGAATTGGGTTAACTTTAAATGGTCATAACTTGAGATTTACAAGGAATTAAGTTATGAAATTTTTACAGTAGGTCAATATTGGAAAAATTGAGCTTTTCCAAGTCGATTCATCCCGTTTGGATAAATACACAATTTTTGAGAATTTTTCTACTAAACTGACCTGTTGAGGAAATTTTCTGGATGTAGCTGTGTTGTACGAATTTTCATAATTTTTTTGTTTAGTTTTAAGACAAAATAAAAATATGGGTTTGCAACCGAATCCCCATAAATACTCAGTAAAAATTTGGGACTTTAATTCATTCGTTAAGTATTTTAAATAATTTGTTTTTCACAGCGCACAATCTGTCTTAAAAACGCAGATTGTGTACGGGGTCTTTATATGACTATTTGAAGTTTTATGTGGTATGTAATTGACATGTACTTGTGTGAAAACTTGTATGAGATGTATTTGATGTATTAATCTGATAATAATCACTATGATCACCAACGGGATACGTAGGACATACTTGAGCATGTAGAGTCATTAGGGGTCACTACACGGTTTTGAACATTTAAAGGTCTCGGATAAACGAGTTATATGGTGTGTTGGTTATGCACATATACTCACCTAGTGACATTTGTATTAGGGTGTCGGTAGCATACTTTACTTGCGGGTCGGATCTCTTTTGCTTGCACGCTAAGGTGAGTTTCACTACTCTTTTTCTCAAAAGCATGCGTCTTGTAACGGCCCACTCCCGTACCGCGATATTGTCCGGGCATGTCCCGATTTTACATTGGTCATAGGCAATTCCCACGCCAAAACGCGTCACGATAGGGAAGGTATCCCACCTCTTATAAAGAGGTGGGATACCTTCCCTATCGTGACGCGTTTTGGCGTGGGAATTGCCTATGACCAATGTAAAATCGGGACATGCCCGGACAATATCGCGGTACGGGAGTGGGCCGTTACAAATGGTATCAGAGCCAGGGCCGGGCCGTTGTGCCAGCGAGGACGCTGGGCTCCTTAAGGGGGGTGGATTGTAACGATCCCACATCGGTTGGGAAGGAGAACTAACACCTCTTTATAAGAGGTGGGATACCTTCCCTATCGTGACGCGTTTTGGCGTGGGAATTGCCTATGACCAATGTAAAATCGGGACATGCCCGGACAATATCGCGGTACGGGAGTGGGCCGTTATTGTAACGATCCCACATCGGTTGGGAAGGAGAACTAACACTTCTTTATAAGAGGTGGGATACCTTCCCTATCGTGACGCGTTTTGGCGTGGGAATTGCCTATGACCAATGTAAAATCGGGACATGCCCGGACAATATCGCGGTACGGGAGTGGGCCGTTACAAATGGTATCAGAGCCAGGGCCGGGCCGTTGTGCCAGCGAGGACGCTGGGCTCCTTAAGGGGGGTGGATTGTAACGATCCCACATCGGTTGGGAAGGAGAACTAACACTTCTTTATAAGAGGTGGGATACCTTCCCTATCGTGACGCGTTTTGGCGTGGGAATTGCCTATGACCAATGTAAAATCGGGACATGCCCGGACAATATCGCGGTACGGGAGTGGGCCGTTACACGTCTCAGGTATGAGACACTTTACTTAACATTTTCTAGTCTGGTTTGGGACTACTTACACATCCCGGGTTGGGATGCCATAGATCCTTGTGAGGGTCGGTTACTTTGCTAGTTCGCAATTGTGTCCTTGATAAACTAAACCATTTCTATCATCTGTAAGTCCTCACGTACCGAATGAGTTGCCAGGGTTGGCAAGCGGGTTATTAGTTGATAGCGCTATTAGGTCTTACAAACCTCACACCGGCTCGGGGAGCGCGGGCGTGAACTATAACTTAACGAAACTTTATCATTGTGGATAGACAATGATGTCAGGCATGCGGCACACTTATGTGGCTACACGTACATAGCAGTTCGGTATATTCGGTTAGTTATCATGAATGGGTTAGCTACCCTTGACATGCGACGAACTAGTGGTTACACGGTACTTGGCACCAACTCAACTTACTTACTTACGTGGTTTTGGAAACCAGCGCATTTACACACTCAATTACTTTACTTTGTGAACTCACCAGCTTTATGTTGACACACGATTTACATGCTTTTGCAGGTAGTTAGCTTCCGGTGCCAGGATTAGAAAGCACTGTACACTTCACTGCATTTGGGGTCTTGGACATACACATAAATTATATATTATGCTATTACCTTTCTCTCATATGGTTTTAATTTGGGCGCGTTGTTTTGCGCATGGTTTTAAAAAAAAGGTTTAAATTTGATTTACGCTTCCGCAGCTTAACTAAACTTGTTTTTTTTTTTGAAAACGAACTAAATGGTTTGGGCATTTAGAGTTCGTTCATGTGACTTATGGCTATGGGATCCTGGTTTGTCATGCGCCTCGCGGTATAAACCCCGCAGTGGAAATTTGAGGGTGTGACAGATTGGTATCAGAGCCATTGGTTATAGTGAACTAGGACTGCATGTTGAGTCTAGTCTATAATCATCATAGCATAAGTACACTCACAACTTAAGTGCACAACTAGCTATTAGCTACATATATCCACAACATATGATTTCAGGAGATATGTTATCTTCTAGTTCTAGACTTAATTCTTAACACATCAATGGTGGGAACCTAGGGTTACACCAGGTGGCGCATTACTGGGAGTAATATCCTACTAACCTCATGGACGAGGAGACAACTATAGTACAAGGGAGGGAGCCCTTGCGGGCGTTGTGGCGCACGTACACAGGAAGCTGCATGATGCGCATGACGTGGTACCATTAAATCAACTATGAAGGAATTCGAATACTGAGACTTATCCTATTTCACTGAGCAAGGAGACAATTAGTTTCCGTTCCTTGTTACTTGATCTTTCTTACTCCCATTCGAAACTCAGCCGGGACTAGGTTACGCATATAGAACTTATTTCTTACTTTAGTACCTTACGCCTAGTATGAGCGGGCGGACGTATGACTGCATATCCCTGTTACTCATAAGTATATGGTAGATTCATGGGAACACATTAGATCAGGACTTGTTACACACTCTTGGGGAGTTACGTAAAGCCTGCGATGTAATGCAACATCACAAGGGAGGATGAAACCTACTAATGGCTGATAGCCACGATTGGAGGAACGAGTGGTACAGCTTACCACTAAACTGGTTCACATAGGACTAGAGAAGGAGATTGTACGTGATGAGAACCATATAACACTGACATCGCAAAAGAGGAAGGATAAGAGATGGAAGGGGAACCTGAGCAGGACGAGCACATGGAAAGTGAGGATGAAGGCTCTACTATCTAGACATGAGCATGGCGACGATTGGCTCTTACCTTTTCTTACCTATCTTTTCTTTCATTTCCCTTTGCTATCTTAGATAAGACTGAGTTCTTACGATCAACGATAGGGTGGTTGAGGCCCTCGCATCTTTCCAAGCTAGTAAAGATCTATTTTGCTAAATCATTCTTTTCCCCTGACTTCCACATTTGAACTTTCTTATACCTTGAACGTACATCGTATTTTCAAGCCTTTTATTGGTTGTAAACCTCGATAACTCCAACGGAACTGAAGGAGACCGTCTGATTGCTTCGATAGCATAAGTCTTTGCCATGTGCATTTGTCCCAGGCAGGATGGAGTAATGTACACTACATGCACACTCGATGAGTTACAGATACCTGGAAGGAGAACGTAACACCCTGTGGTGAAATCTAGAATTTTGTTATATAAAGACGGATGGGTCTGAGATCGACGCCTACACTACCAGGCTACAGGAGATAGCCACTATAGGCTCAAATCTATTTAACCTACCTTACAAATGGATCGAACTTTATACCGAAAGGGTGGGCCCCTCAGATTTGTGGCTTGGCCACTGCAGCTCACCTACAAATCTTTCACTTGACTCGCAAACTCACAGATGAGACTGCCGATCATGGTACTTTTCTGAAGCATGGTGCTTCATTTTCTACTATTGGTGATAGCAAGAGAACGTGGGATAGTGTGAGGTATAAGTCCTGCAACAACAACAACCGTAACGGTAGCAACAACAACGGGGCTCGGGGAAGAGCATTTGTGATTGGCCTGGGGAAAGCTAGGACTGATAACAATGTCGTGATGGGTACGTGCTCCTTGAACGACACTCTTGCTTCTATCTTATATGATACTGGTGCGGACTATAGTTTTGTTTAATCAAAACTTAGTAAACAATTAGGGATGGTTCCTACTCTTCGAGATACTCCATACTCTATTGAACTGGCTGATGGAAAGCCTGTTGAGGTAACCCATATTCATCGTGACTGTAAGCTCGAGTTGGATGGGCAATCGTTTGCCCTCAACATTCTACCTATCACCCTTGGAAGCTTTAATCTCGTGGTTGACATGGACTGGTTGTCCAAGCAACACGCTGAAATTCTCTGTCAGGAGAAGATTGTTCGTATTCCCCCTCCCAAGTGAAGAACTCTTATCTATACAGGGTGATCGTGGTGGTGCCATGGTAGGCATCATCTCCTATCTAAAGGCCCAGAAGTGTATTCGTAAGGGCTGTCCAGCCATTTTGGCTAACATATCAGGTACTCGAGCTGAAACTGAAATCAAGATTGAGGACATCCCAATGGTCCGAGATTTCCCAGATGTCTTCCCAGAGGAATTACCTGGACTTCCACCCGTTCGTCAAGTGGAGTTCCAGATTGACCTTGCACCTAGAGCAGCGCCAGTTGCATGCGCACCATACCGTTTAGCACCAGGTGAACTTCAAGAACTATCTACCCAACTCCAAGAGCTATTGGATAGGGGTTTCATTAGACCTAGTTCTTCGCCATGGGGAGCTCCAGTTCTGTTTGTTAAGAAGAAAGACAGGAGTTTTCGCATGTGCATAGATTATCGGGAATTGAACAAAGTGACGATTAAAAATCGTTACCCCCTGCCTCGTGTGATGACTTGTTTGACCAACTGCAAGGGTCAAGTTTCTACTCTAAGATTGACTTGAGGTCAGGATACCATCAGCTGAGAGTCCGAGAGGAGGATGTGGCATAGACGGCGTTTCGAACTCGTTATGGACATTATGAGTTTTTAGTGATGCCATTTGGGCTAACTAATGCACCGGCTGTGTTCATGGACCTAATGAACCGTGTGTGCAAGCCTTATTTGGACAAATTCGTCATAGTGTTCATAGATGACATACTGATTTATTCCAAGAGCAGGGAAGAGCACGAGCAACACCTGCGGTTAATCTTGGATCTACTGAGAAATGAGCAGCTGTATGCAAAATTCTCTAAGTGTGATTTTTTTTTTGGATTCAAGAAGTCCAATTTCTTGGACATGTGGTCAACGAGGCAGGAATACATGTTGACCCCGCCAAGATTGATGCTATCAAGAAGTGGGAGGCTCCTAGAACCCCTACTGTGGTGTGCCAATTCCTTGGTCTCGCGGGGTACTATCGCAGATTTATTGAGGGATCCTCTAAGATCACCCAACCTCTCACCGCCCTAACACAGAAAGGTATTACTTATAAGTGGGGAGACGCCCAAGAATCTGCTTTTCAGCTACTAAAGTCAAAACTTTACAGTGCACCGATACTATCATTACCTGAGGGTACGGAGGACTTTGTAGTGTACTGTGATGCGTCTATCCAAGGCTTAGGGTGCGTACTGATGCAACGTGATAAGGTAATCGCATATGCATCGCGGCAATTGAAGGTCCATGAGAAGAATTACCCCACTCATGATTTGGAGCTGGGAGCGGTGGTTTTCGCTCTTAAAATCTGGAGGCACTACCTCTATGGAACAAAGTGCACAATTTTCACTGATCACAAGAGCCTTCAGCATATATTTGATCAGAAGTGCTGAACATACGACAACGTCGCTGGGTTGAACTTTTAAATGACTATGACTGTGCCATCAAGTATCATCCAGGGAAGGCTAACGTAGTAGTTGATGCTCCCAGTCGAAAGGAAACGAAACTCAAACGGGTGCGAGCCTTACAACTCACCATCCATTCTAATTTTCCTGATAAGATACGTGAAGCCCAGGGCGAAGCCTTGAAGGAAGGAAACATCGGGCTTGAGACCTTACATGGTGCTGATAAGCACTTGGAACTAAAGACGGATGGTCTGCAGTACTTCATGGATCGAGTCTGGATACCACGATTTGGGGATCTCAGACAACTGGTGCTTGATGAAGCACATACCTCTCGCTATTCGGTACATCCTGGTTCGGACAAGATGTACCAAGATCTTAAGACTCTATACTGGTGGCCAAACATGAAAGCTGAGATAGCCACTTATGTTAGTAAGTGCTTGACTTGTGCGAAGGTTAAGATTGAATATCAAAAACCTTCAGGCCTACTCCAACAACCAGAGATTCCGATGTGGAAATGGGATGGAATTTCCATGGATTTTATTACAAAGCTTCCTAGAACGCCAACGGGCCATAACATGATTTGGGTTATCATGGACCGTTTAACCAAATCGGCCCACTTCTTGGCAACAAAAGAAACAGATTCGTTAGAGAAGCTGACGAACTTATACATCAAGGAGATAGTCTCTAGGCATGGGGTGCCTACTTCCATTATATCTGATTGCGATGGGCGATTCACTTCTCGTTTCTGGACTACTCTCCAAGATGCTCTAGGAACTCGTCTTGATATGAGCACAGCCTATCACCCACAGATGGATGGACAAAGTGAACGTACCATCCAAACATTAGAGGACCTGCTACGAGCGTGCGTGGTGGACTTTGGTAACAATTGGGATAAGCACTTGCCCTTAATCGAATTCTCTTACAACAACAGTTACCACACTTCGAAACAGTGTGCGCCTTTTGAGGCACTTTATGGACGCAAGTGTAGGTCTCCCATCTGCTGGACTGAGGTTGGGTATAGCCAGCTAACAGGTCCCGAACTCATGCATGAAACTTCTGAGAAGTTAGTGCAAATCAGAAAAGCTACGCTGATAAGCGTAGGAAACCTTTTGGAGTTCCAGGTTGGGGACAAGATTCTATTAAAGGTGTCACCTTGGAAGGGGTGATACGCTTTGAAAAACGGGGAAGTTAACCCGCATACATTGGACCATTCGAGATTGTCGAAAGAATTGGTCCGGTAACTTACAAGTTAAACTCGTGTAATAAACTCGGTGGGGTACATGATGTATCCCACGTATCGCATTGAATCTAAAGAAATGCCTGTTGGATACAACACTGATGGTGCCACTGGAGGAGATCCAGGTGGACGATCGGCCACGGTTCATGGAAGAACCAGTGGAGATTCTTGAGCGGGGCATCAAGAAACTCAAGCAAAACACTATACCTATTATTAACATACAATGGAATTCCCGTATAGGACCGGAATACACGTGGGAACGCAGAGATCAAATGCGGCTTAAATACCCACACCTCTTTTCTGAACCTGAACATGAACGTAGATCGAACGCTAAACATAAAGCAGCTCTTTCAAAGTGAATTTCGGGGCGAAATTCCTTTCAACTTGGGGATGATGTGACATCCGGGAACCAAGCACACATCTTTCTAGCTGGCTTTATTGTTTACTTGCTGAATTTCGGGACGAAATTCTTTTCAACTTGGGGATGATGTGATACCCTGCATTTTCAGGTTAACACTTTTACTGAACTCTAGTTAACTTACATGTTCATACATGGCGAGATACTTAACTAGGGTTAGTTAAGTAGGTTTAACATATGTTAGAAGATGTTAACATATGTTATAATTAGGAAAATCCTTGTTAAACACACACACACAAGTCCTGTATCCCAAACGTTGGTGAATTATGTGGCATACGTAACAATAATACGTACAATTGAATTATGGTGAACGTGAAGTACGTGCTTATGTGAATTATATGTTTTTGTGAATTATCGCCTAACTGAAAGATAATACGTAAATTATGTAAATTACGTGCACAACATGATTAATATGTTATGCAATAATAAAAAGCAATGGCTTTTATACAATTTAGAGTGATTAATAATATCGGGTCTGGTATTGGACTAGAACATGACTGACGGGTCCGGTTAATGGACTAAAAGGGGCCCTAATACCCAATTGCTTGGGGAACAAGCCAAGCCCTCTTATAATTAGGAGACAAAAAAAAAATAAAACCCTAACCCCCATTCCCCTTTGCGCCGTGAGGAACCCCCCCCCCCCCCTCTCTCTCTTAGTTTTCAAGCAATCAATCAATTTTTCACCTAATCAAGCTAGTTCGGGTTTAATCTCAAGGCTCTAGGGAGTTTTAGCATTGCAAGGTATACATCTATATGCTCTTTGATGAATTATGATACTTGAAAAACTTTAAAAACTCTAAAAATAACATATATATAATCGCATGTATGTATGTATGTATAGGAGTTCTTGAATGTTCTTGATGATTTGATGATGATGATGATGATTGTTGTTAGTAGCCATGATTAGGGTTTTCACATGATAATATATGTGTTTTGCTATGTTAATATGGTGTTTAATCAGTATTGTATGTGTTATACATGTATTAGGGATGTTCATGGAAAATTAGGGTTTGTAGATTACTTGGGATGCAAGTTTAAAATTCTGGCAGATTCGTTTGAACGTTTTGTAGGGGCTGTAATGGGTTGGTAAATTGATTGTTTTGATGATTTCTTTGCATGATTGTAATGTACAAGGTCTTAGCTTTTCATAATGGGCAAAACCATCAGATTTGGACATCATTTGAGTCGTTTTTGGAATTTTATTTGATTAGGGGTCATATCAGATTTTCGGATTTGTGAATTGGGTTAACTTTAAATGGTCATAACTTGAGATTTACAAGGAATTAAGTTATGAACTTTTTACAGTAGGTCGATATTGGAAACATTGAGCTTTTCCAAGTGGATTCATCCCGTTTGGATGAATACACAATTTTTGAGAATTTTTCTACTAAACTGACCTGTTGAGGAAATTTTCTGGATGTAGCTGTGTTGTACGAATTTTCATAATTTTTGTGTTTAGTTTTAAGACAAAATAAAAATATGGCATTGCAACCGAATCCCCATAAATACTCTGTAAAAATTTGGGACTTTAATTCATTCGTTAAGTATTTTAAATAATTTGTTTTTCACAGCGCACAATCTGTCCTAAAAACGCAGATTGTGTACGGGGTCTTTATATGACTATTTGAAGTTTTATGTGGTATGTAATTGACATGTACATGTGTGAAAACTTGTATGAGATGTATTTGATGTATTAATCTGATAATAATCACTATGATCACCAACGGGATACGTAGGACATACTTGAGCATGTAGAGTCATTAGGGGTCACTACACGGTTTTGAACATTTAAAGGTCTCGGATAAACGAGTTATATGGTGTGTTGGTTATGCACATATACTCACCTAGTGACATTTGTATTAGGGTGTCAGTAGCATACTTTACTTGCGGGTCGGATCTCTTTTGCTTGCACGCTAAGGTGAGTTTCACTACTCTTTTTCTCAAAAGCATGCGTCTCAGGTATGAGACACTTTACTTAACATTTTCTAGTCCGGTTTGGGACTACTTACACATCCCGGGTTGGGATGCCATAGATCCTTGTGAGGGTCGGTTACTTTGCTAGTTCGCAATTGTGTCCTTGATAAACTAAACCATTTCTATCATCTGTAAGTCCTCACGTACCGAATGAGTTGCCAGGGTTGGCAAGCGGGTTATTAGTTGATAGCGCTATTAGGTCTTACAAACCTCACACCGGCTCGGGGAGCGCGGGCGTGAACTAAAACTTAACGAAACTTTATCATTGTGGATAGACAATGATGTCAGGCATGCGGCACACTTATGTGGCTACACGTACATAGCAGTTCGGTATATTCGGTTAGTTATCATGAATGGGTTAGCTACCCTTGACATGCGACGAACTAGTGGTTACACGGTGCTTGGCACCAACTCAACTTACTTACGTACGTGGTTTTGGAAACCAGCGCATTTACACACTCAATTACTTTACTTTGTGAACTCACCAGCTTTATGTTGACACACGATTTACATGCTTTTGCAGGTAGTTAGCTTCCGGTGCCAGGATTAGAAAGCACTGTACACTTCACTGCATTTGGGGTCTTGGACATACACATAAATTATATATTATGCTATTACCTTTCTCTCATATGGTTTTAATTTGGGCGCGTTGTTTTGCGCATGGTTTTAAAAAAAAGGTTTAAATTTGATTTACGCTTCCGCAGCTTAACTAAACTTGTTTTTTTTTTGAAAACGAACTAAATTGTTTGGGCATTTAGAGTTCGTTCATGTGACTTATGGCTATGGGATCCTGGTTTGTCATGCGCCTCGCGGTATAAACCCCGTAGTGGAAATTTGAGAGTGTGACAGTTGTAAACCACTGACAGGTGTAGGTGGCTCTTGTACTTCTTCAAACAAACCACTGAGGTTTATAATATCTGGTTGAGCTGTTTGAACATCTTCAGTAGTTGTGGGAGCTGAAACAGATGTTTGAGTTTGTACATCAGCAGTTGTTTAATCAGAGGTTTGTGAAACTTCTGATGGTTTGAAAGTTGATTTAATGACTGTATTAGGAGTCCATGGTGCTGGATCCTCATCATTAAACATTTGATCACCATAATAAGTAGGTTTAGATGAAGTGACAGTCTTTTCAGGTCCTAAATGGAAGCTGTCAAGGTCAAAGAGTTCAGCAGGATGTGCTGGAATGAGAGTGTGTTTTAACTCATTGAACTTGACATTCAGTGTTTGTTCTACTATCTTGGTTCTTGAGTTAAAAACCTTGTAGGCTTTTCTAGTGGAAGAGTAACCAAGAAAATAACCTAAATCAATTTTAGCAGCAAACTTTGAAATAGAATCTTTAATGTTTAGAATGAAACATTGACATCCAAAAGTCTTGAAAAAGGAGATAACGGGCTTCATGCCATGAAGAACTTAATAGGCAGTTTTGGAATGTCTCTTGTTGACAAGGACTCTATTATGAACATAACATGCAGTATTGACTGCTTCAGCCCAGAAATACAATGGTAGGCCTGAATCAGCTAACATTGTTCTTGCTGCTTCAATTAATGTTCTGTTTTTCCTTTCTACCACATCATTTTGTTCAGGAGTTCTGGGAACACTGAATTGTCTAATAATCCCCTTAGACAAACATAATTCATCCAGAGTTTTGTTCCTCAACTCTGTCCCATTATCACTTCTAATGGCTTTGACAGATAAAGAGTATTGTTTCTCTACTTGTAGAATGAAGAACTTGATGATTTTTAGCTGCCTTATCCTTTGAAAATAAGAAGAATACCCATGTGAATCTTGAATAGTCATCAATGATGACACAGCAGTACTTCTTCTTACCAAGCCTCATGATTTTTACTGGCCCAAATAAGTCCATATAGAGTAGTTGAAGACATGCAGTTGTTCTAGATTCTTCAATAGACTTATAGGAGGACTTATGCTGATTTCCCTTTAAATAGGATACATAGTGTTCTTGACACTGGTATACTTTCAATGGTAGACCTCTAACCAAGCCCATTTTTGTGACTTTATTTATGGTTTTAAAGTTCACATGGCCAATCTCCTGTGCCAGAGATCAGTCTCTAAAGTTGATGCCCTTGAGAAGAAACAGGTAGTGTTGTTCAGTACTTTGTCCTTTTCAATGTCCACTGCATAAACATTGCCACATCTTTTGGCTATCAACAAAGTATGATTTTCAATGATCTTCTCTATCAACTTCTGGCCTTCCGGTGATATGATCTTGCATGCAGTCTTTGTGAAAAAGGAAGAATATCCTTTATCACACATTTGTGACACACTCAGCAAGTTGTACTCAAGGTTTTCAACCAGATTGACCTTGTCAAACTGTATTTTGCCTGAAGAGACATTGCCATGTCCTAGCACATATCCCTTGGCATTGTTCCCAAAGGATACATATCCTTCTCTTTGACTGATAAAATTGTTTATCAGGTATCTGCATCCTGTCATGTGCATTGAGCCTCCACTGTCAACATACCAAATGCTATTTAAGCCTCTGGAGGCCCTCTGCACAAAGTAGCAAATTAGTTAGATTTGGGAACCCAAGCCAGTTTGGCTTTAGGTTTGCTCTTGAGAACATTAACAGTTTGTTCTTGACCAGGTTGAGGAATCATGTCTTTTTGGCAATGGATTTTTCATTAAGAGCAATGGTGGTATCCTTTTGAGGACCACCATCAACCTTGGTCATCAGTAGTTGTACCATATTCATGAGATCTTTAATCTCAGCAGTTTGTGAAACTGCTAATGATTTAGGTCTAACTACTGAAAGAGAATTTTGAGAAAAAGACTGTTGTTGAGATTTCATCTTTTTCTGAGAAAAGGTGTTTCCTGGTTGTTGTTTCTTGGGAAGGAAAGTTTCTTCAAAATCATTTTTGAGTTGTTTTCCCACAACCAGATGTAAATTTTTCTTGTTATACTTAATTCCTTTTCTGTATCTACAAAATTCTGTTTTGTGGTTAAACAAACCACATATTTCACATTCTTTTGCCTTTTCTTTTTCATTTAAAGGCAAATTTCTGACTGTTTTGATTTGATTTAGGTAATCAGTAGTTTTCAGGTTCTCAACTCCTGATGTAGATGAAACTACTAATGGCTTAAAGTCAGATTTTATCAGTACTTCTGAAGAACTTTCTTTATGAAGTTTTAGAAAGTTTTCATGAAAAGATGTGCATTCTTTATCTTTAGAAATTTCATTTTGAACAATTTTTCTCCCATCTTCAGTAGTTTTGGGAGAAAAATCAATTGGTGTTTCAGTGTGATTGTACCCTATGCCAAACCTAACATTTGATGCACTTTGTTTGCTAAGCAGCGGTTGGTACCCTTTATGTAACGATCCCACATCGGTTGGGAAGGAGAACTAACACTTCTTTATAAGAGGTGGGATACCTTCCCTATCGTGACGCGTTTTGGCGTAGGAATTGCCTACGACCAATGCAAAATCGGGAAATGCCCGAACAATATCGCGGTATGGGAGTGGGCCGTTACAAATGGTATCAGAGCCAGGCCCGGGCCGTTGTGCCAGCGAGGACGCTGGGCTCCTTAAGGGGGGTGGATTGTAACGATCCCACATCGGTTAGGAAGGAGAACTAACACTTATTTATAAGAGGTGGGATACCTTCCCTATCGTGACGTGTTTTGGCGTAGGAATTGCCTACGACCAATGCAAAATCGGGACATGCCCGAACAATATCGCGGTACGGGAGTGGGCTGTTATTGTAACGATCCCACATCGGTTGGGAAGGAGAACTAACACTTCTTTATAAGAGGTGGGATACCTTCCCTATCGTGACGCGTTTTGGCGTAGGAATTGCCTACGACCAATGCAAAATCGGGACATGCCCGAACAATATCGCGGTACGGGAGTGGGCCGTTACACTTTACATGACTCAACCCATTTATCACTGTCAACCTTGGTGTCAGCAAGCTCTTTTCTGACATTTCCTAGGTCTTCTATCATGATTTTAAGTTGTGCTTGGGTTTCAATAGCATTGTTAGTTAATTTAGAATTTTCTTTTGATTTAGCAGCAAGCTTTCTTTCTAAATCACATTTCATTTGAGTAAATTTTCTCTCAGAGTCATTGGCTTTGCCTTGTAAATGCACATTAGTGTCTCTTATGAGAGCAAAATATTCTTTTGATACCTGAGACAGGGTAGATTTTGAGGTGTATCCCTCAAATGCCATTAAGGCAAAATTCTTTCTGCCATTGTCAGGTTCTCCCCAGTTGATGTCAAACATTTTGTTGTCTGCATCAAGGTTGCACTCAGTTGTGTCAAAAGGAAGACTGCTCCAGTCAACATACCCTGAAGTGAACAGACTTTGTTGTGAGGGTTGCTAAGTTTGTGGAGGTTGTTGAGGAGCTGGAATGAAAGGCATTGATTGTTGGCTCTGCATTTGTTGAGCAGGCATCTGTACATATTGTATTTGTGGTACATATTGAATTTATAGAGCTTGTGCCTATAGAAAATGTGCACTTCCCTGTGTTCTATTATTCCTATTATAACTAGGGTTAAACTGATTTCCAGACTGTGATTGGTTATAGCTAGAGCTTCTACACTCTCTAGCAAAGTGTCCCAACTTCTGACACTTGTGACATCTAAGCTTAGATTTGTCAAAACCAATTTTTTTAGAACTGTTCAGTCCTGGAAATTTCCTTCCTGACCATTTATAAAATTTGTTAGTTTTTATACTTAACATGGCCAGTTGGTGTAAAATGTCCATTTCTTCTAAGTAATCACTGCTGAAATTTTTCAAATCATCCATGATAAAACACATGTTATCAGCAGTTTGACTATATTCATCATTGTCATAACATGAGAATGATCTTTCTGATGAGATCCGAGCAGTTATGTCAATGCGATCAAAAGATCCAAAACTATTTGAACAAGTGGGTGAGTCTTGTCCTAAAAGTGATGTACTACCAGGTACATAGTCATCAGCTGTTTTACCAGAACTTTGCAACTTTTTCTCTTGATCAATTTCTCTTTCAAAAGTTAGCAATCTCCTATATAATTTTGTAAGAGTGAGGGAGTGAAAGTCTGGTGAAGATCTGAGAACTATAGAGTAAGTTTCCCACTTTTCTGGTAAAGACCTTAAAAATCTATGAAGCATAGATACATTTGTATAGGTCTGGCCATTTAATTTCAACTCAGATATTAATGAGGAAAATCTTTCAAATTGTTGTGTTAAAGTTTCCCCATTAATGTGAGTAAACGTTTCATATTGTTGAGTCAGGATTTCTCGAGTGTTGGCAATCACCTCTTCAGTTCCTCCAAACTGCTCTTTTAGGCAGTCCCAAAGCTCTTTGGCACTTTCACAATGTAAAAGTCCAAAGTAGAATTCATTTGGGAGTGACATTGCCAACATAGAGAAAGCTTTAGCATCAAGCTAAAGTTTTAGGAAATCTTCTTCTGTGTAGTCTTTTGGGTCCTTTGGTATTTCAACTTTAGTTTCAAGATTAATGTTTACTGGTTTGTGAGGACCATATATCACAGATTTTCAACAACCAGTGTTAGTCTGAGACAAAGTATGTGCCATCCTTTTCTGCCATATGTTGTATTCAGAACGAACAAGCATAGCAAGTTTATTGGCAGAACCAGTATTATGAGGATCCATTTTAAAGAGTATTGATTTGTAAAATATCTCTCAAAGTGATGGATGTTGAAAAAGTGAACTTTCAATCCTTTATTGAATATCAATAAGAGCCTGTGTCTGATTCTCAATGTGTTAGATTGATATGTGATCAGATAAACCAGTGCTTTGATACCAATTGTTGGATTAGTATGCTCTTTAACAGTTTACATGCATATGAACACTTATGTGTTTTGCAAGTTTGATCAGTTTTGCACAGCGGAATAAGTATATAAAGTTTCATTATCAACAGGAGTTATTACTCCCCCTGGATGTTTGCAAACTAGAGACAAGTTTAATGAGAATCTAAGTATTGAATGTGAATGACAATAAATAAGCAGAGAGATTCTCAGTTAATGAAATGGAAATAACAAGTAAGAGTTTTTGAAGGATTTCAGTTTTCAATTAAAATCAATGTCTAAAATAGTGGGATGAACCCATCTATTTATAGACCATCAGATGCCTACAACTTGTTCATAACTTTACACAAAAGTAATACTACAACAGGCTGTAGTCTTGGAACTTGTACAAAATGATAAAGTAATAATAAACTATTAAACTACTGAAACATAAGGGCGGTGGAAAGATTCTATTACAAGTGCTGATGAATGACAAACTACTGATGAGTAGTTTGTCTTCAGTAGTTCTTCAGTAAACTTGTCTGGTTTGACTTCAGAACTTTTGATCTATCTTCTTCAGTACTTGTTAAATTCTTCTTTAGTACTCGTGTCTTCTTTCTTCAGTAGTTCTATACTTAGAATAATTTGGCAAAAGTATGAATTAGACTAAGGTTTGCAAAAGTGGTTTCTTCAATCCTTTCTATCCTTACAATAACAAAGGAAACAATAAAGACAGACAGTTATATCCTCAAAATGGAACTGTCAAAGATAAAATGAAATACTTGAACAAAAATGAAATAAAACAATGCAAGAACACTCAATATACGAGGAAAACCCTTGATCAATGATGATCACCCACACAAAACCTCAGGAGGAGTCAAAGCCCCTGCCTTAGTTGTTTATATTAATGAAAAATAATAAGTAACTTTGGAAATGAAATGGACGAGCTGCTAAGATTACAATAAGTGTTGTGAGTGTGTGAGCTTATAGAAAGAAAGAATAGTTGATAACAAGTGTCATATACTCGTCCATAACATCCCTATTTATAGTAGGGAGTTACAACTTTCATCCCAAAATATCCGGGATATCAACTACTTAGTCCACTAGCCGTTTGAAGCTCTTCCCACGATCACATGAGCTCCAACGTTCATCAACCAAGTCCTCCGAGATTCCAGCAAGACTCGGTCAAGTTTATTTGTCGTCCAAGGTTACCTGCATTCACATAAATTCAAGATAGTCTGTTAGTCCATCCTCAGGATGTACACAGGAGAATATACAGTTATTTCCTGAATCCGGCATATCCTTTAGTATCCTGAAGATGTCAAATAGAGAAGATAAGTAAATAATATTTTGAGGATTTCACCACGAACAGTAATTGTCGTCGAAATGTATATTTTATTGATATGATTTGCAAATTTCATCTTGAAAGATTCTTAGGAACATATAATTTTTTCTTTGTTAACATTTATAAAGAATGGCAATTTTTTCAACCCAATTTGTTGGAATATTAAACGAAAATGAAACCGATTAGAAGCTTTAAAGAGGTGCAAATTTAAGACCAACAACTTAATTTGGTATATTCGCTCACTCATTGTCTCTTCACTACTGTTCTTCCTAGGTTAAGAGGCAAGAAGGGACATTTGATTGATCATGATCAAGTACTCTTTAAAGGGGATACCAGCCTCGCTATAGTCTTAATTAGATTAGGACATGTGTTGGCTGCATGATTTATCATAATTGATTTCTTTTATATGCGCTTTGAAATTGATCGGTAGTGTTTATAGGTGTGCAAGAGTTTACAACCCTCATGTGCATATGGGTGACTTGTTCAGCAGTTTCTCGGTTTTTTGGATTCTGTGGCATTCGTACAAGATGCTTATGTATATTTTTTACGTATTAAACGCCATTTAAAACAATAAGTTTGAGTTGTGCGGCTATGATGACGCCTTGATCTTTGATTGGCAACTGATACGACCTAAAACAAGCAACCAGTTTCCTCCATGATTATGAGCATGTTATGATTTACCAAGTTATCTTGGTTGGAGAATTGGTGCCATTGGCGTTGCCTATTGTCCCATATTTCATTTCATGGCGATGATGATTAAAATTTAGCCATATGTGTTTATAATACATATTTTAACTTTTTTCAGAAAACATACTTAGATGACTGATTGCATTAATAAATGGCAAATTACATAAGGATAGCAGGTAGACGGGTAACAAACTACAACGCCATCCCTTCTGAATAGAAAACACTAATCTACTGAAATGTCTAATGTCTAATGTCCTCTCCAAAATGGTCGAATCATATGATTCTCAGCTGAACCATGATGCGAAGCCGAAACGACATGTTTCATTGCATCTGTAACAACTTGCGGTAAGCTTGCGAAAGTCATGACGAGAAGAACTTAGAAGATAACACATCGGGGGATTGACAAGCTATGAATAAGGTCTATTGCTCCGGCATGGCCACCGTCTTAGAACATTTATTCTATCTCGGTAAATAGTTCGTAAGGTATAACCACCGATATCAGGTAACCGACATAACGTCGTATTTGTCTAACGAGCATTGACTCATAATAAACGAGGGATATTACTCTCCTTACACCCGTGTGTGGGATTTTCTACACCGATAAAATGGTTCAACGACGCATATTGCTGATGCGTATGGTCCAAAAAATACCTAATAAATGCAACGGTGGATGAAGAACCGCTGGGTAGCAGGAAAGTGTTCCGCAAGCAGATCTGTTGGTTTTCTTTTGATTGATAGTTCTGAGTGGATCTCTCCTTCCCCCAATATGGGTGAGATAATCCCCTACCACTACCATAATTTCATTCCACGTCGGCTATGCCAACCTTAGTTCACCTAACTTCGGACACTTCACAAAACTGGACCAAGCGTATCTTAGGATTTTTCTTAAAGAAGCCAATCTCGTGCCAACTTTTTGAAGCTCTTAATGAAGGGTATAAACCATAATAAGACACTCAAAGAGATAAACCAGCAAAATAAGGCCAAGGTTGCGTCTTAGCTTCAGACCTACATGTCTCCATAAACCATTGCATTATGCCGCAATTTAATTCCGCCTATTTCTCTTCGGCACATGTCTAGAATCGTAAAAACTGGGCCTCAAATGAGAAAAACCAATCCCATAAAAGCCGGAATAAGAATCGATAAATTTTCATGTGAAAGAAAAAGTTTGCTCATACTTAACACATGGTCTCCTCTTTATCGTTCACACCAACATCTTATCCCATGGTATGTAAGTTAAACATCAAACAACTGCTGAATCTCCATGTTGATATATTGCCTATCGCTCAAATCGACTCTGTTTAATGCGCAAAACCATATAAAGAGATGCTCCGATCTAAGTCTTACATTATAAAACACTTAAAGAAGCTATAACAGCTCTCAAAACCATGATTTCCTAACATCTTTTGGCCCTTTTCTTTTAAAATAAACCATTTTACATCTTTGGAAAATATTTGGCTATTTTGACCATGATTTCTCAAACAACGTTTTGTATTTTGACCGCATAGCTTTAGTTCGTAGGCTAATTTTACAAATATTTGTATTTTACACCTTCGGATTGACCCACTCAATACGGTTATGGTTTAAAATCACTTGAACAACATATCCGAGCCAAAATCGTTTCATTTTAGAAACAAAAATTCCAAGCTGATTTACTTCTTATTTAAGCTAGAAGGCGGAGCCAATTTCTTTGTTTTACAGGTTCAAAATAGTTTTTTTCATACTCGAACCAAAACGTAGAATATGTATCACATCATTCCTTCTGTCTAAACATTACTAGAGCAAAACTACAATTGTATACTTATTTGACTCCGAACGCGAGTTATTTCACTCTTAATTATGCAAATCTTGCCTAAGGTTGAGTACGTTTGGTTCCGTTTGACGAACCACTCCTGTATCATCTCCAACCATGTCGGAAAACGACTACTTCTAAAAGTGCGCCGATGGAATATATATATAAGCAGAGTGAACCATTTAACCTAATGCAGCCTAAACGAAATCGTATATTTCTTGATATTTTGAGGGGAAGGGACGAACTTCTTAACCGAACCTTCTCGCTCTGACTACACAAAGCTTCGGTGCAATGGCCACAAGGAACGGAAGAAGTCATACCCACCACAACCCTTAAAAAAATATGTTTAAGAACTCTCCGAGATTAAAGGGTAGAACCCTTAAGGCAATAAGATGGTGCATCTTAAAGTTGCAAATTGGCGGTGAAGACATCACTTCCCAAACTAATTACCAGTTCAAAGTAGCTAATAAGATTTAGCATCATCGAACTCGGGGGGCTCGCATAATATCACTCAGAGGCAATTAATATCTGGAGGTGCTCGATGGTTATACACGATGACAAAGTGGCAATGAAGACATCCCTCTTCAGAGTAAAACCAACGATACTACCTCCTACACATATGACATCATTATTTATTAACTCAATATATCTTCGACCAACACTTGAACAAAAGTAGTCATCTCGGAATACTTCCACGAAAATATGGCTACATGCCACATCACCGGTCAATTATATGCCAGACTTTCCACAATCGTAGAAATCTTTTCAGAATCATGTGATAACGGCATAGAAATATGTTACGAGTCACCTCCCAATAGACAAAGATGTCAAAGAATAACACATGTTATACCCTCCGGATAAGCAGGGATATATGCTCCGGACCGTCTCCACTTACACAACTCCTACGGCTGCGAGCAAAGGCCATATAGCTAGAGTAAGCCCGTCATTATAATCAGGTGTGTTATAGACAAGGTACCTCAAACACAAAAAGTGTGACAATGAAAAAACCTCAAAAAATGTCAAGGGATACTAAAACCCGGACGTACCTACAAAGTGTCCCAAATAAGCATGGATAAATGTTTCAAACTGCTAAAACTCTACAAATATGAGTTTTTTTTCGAGGGATATATGCCCCGAAAATAAACAAATAAATAAAAAAGTATTGGATCAATTTCTTATTTAACAGTTCTGATTATGAACACTTGTGTAAGATCTATCAAAGTAAATTGCACAGCGGAATAAATGTAAGTGTTTAAGTTAAAGCTTCACTTTTAACAGGATTTATTACTCCACCTTGATGTATGAACTAAAGCAGTAAATGAGAATCAAAACAGTTAATGAATAAAACAGTAAATGCTTCAATTGATTCTCAATATAATGGAAATATTAACTACACAAGGACTGTCTAAAATAGTGGGATATTGTCTAAAATAGTGGGATGAGCCCATCTATTTATAGACCAAGAGTATACGTACATGAGAAGTATTGAAGCAATATAATAATACAAATACTACAATAGGTTGTAGTATTGGTACTTGAACAAAGACTTTAACAAAAGTAATATAATACTGAACTGCTAAAGTCTAAGGCGGTGGGAAGCTTATATCAAAACATCTAATGAGTGGCAAACTACTGATGAGTAGTTTGTCTTCAGTAAGAGACCTTTGTTGAGATTCAAGATGTTGAATGGTGAGCAGGTCTTTTGTTGACTAATTCTTCAGTTCATTTATGGAGGTGAAGACTGACGTGCTGTCGTGGTACACGTAAAATTAATCCCAATTACAACCAATAAGTAGTGGTAAGAAGGTATCGAACATAGGGAGTTTGTGGAAAATGTGTGAATTCTAGTTTTGTTGATTAACTACAATTAAACTACTTAAACAAAAATAAAAGATCAAGAGTTTTTTGGTTATTTTGATTTTAAACTAAATAAACGATTGAAATGAGATTGTTTCTTCAAAGTATGGAACAATGATTATCCTAGGTTCCGGTTTCTCTAAACACTTGTGTGAATTTCCACTAGAAAGAGTTACATAGATATAACTCATGTAAAAGCAATTGTTGTGATAAAAGGGAACAAAGTACTCGGATTATATTAACACGAGGTTGTTTCCCGATGACCAATTAACCAATAACCAACCCCAATCCTTCCCGTGATATCTCGGTTGTAAGAAACACCAAGAACGTACGATTAAGACTAAAAATTGGTAAATTAATTAACCCTCTACAAACAATTGATCAACATCATAATAATCAAGTAAACATACCAAATTATTATTCTAGAAATAATAGTAAATAAAACACACAAGAGTTTAAGATAAACCTTCACCTAGAATGATCACCGCAAGTTTAGCCTAACATAGCTTGGTGAAACATCAAAACATCCATGGAAATGTTCATAAGAATCAAAAGCAAAAACCAAATGTTTGTGTATGTTCTCCAATGATAAAATCAAGCCAAAATCGCCCCAATGCTCTCTAGAAGCGTCCCAAATCGAAGATAGATGAAAAGACACCATAAAACTTGTTTTAATAGTGGGAGTTACATGTTGGTGCAGGGGCCACCGTACCTTACGGTGGCCACCGTAAGTTACGGTGGGTTTGAGAAACTGGACGGCAGATCTCCACTGCCTTACGGCAGCCAATAGACACACAGAGGCCACCGTAAGCTACGGTGGCTACCGTAGCTTATAGTGGAGCCTTCCAAAAATTGATTTTTCTTCTTTCATTTCTTCCCCGTTCTGGTCCGTTCCAAAGCTCGTATTTCTTCATTTTAAGCTCTTTAATGCTCCTGCCACCAAAGTACTCGTAGTTATCTAATTCCAAGCAATAACATGATCAAATGCGGATATATTAAGCGTTTTATCAATATAAAGGGTTGTTCCTTGAACCACCCGTCACATCCCCACACTTGACCATTGCTTGTCCCAAGCAATACATTAAAAACCATTTTCACACACAAGCGATCATTTTCAATCAAGCGTCAACATGCAATCCATGTACTAACCCATCCTTAACACCCAAATCAACACACCCCTCACAATATCTCTCCTCTCGGCGACAAATAATCACTAGCGAATATGAGTTACACACACAAAAGGCAAATAGGTGGGTGCACAACCATAGGCTTGTACCTAAATCAACCTTCCTCTTACGAACGCTAAACATGAATGCAAATCAAAGGGGCTTGTGAGGTTGTAACTTGGCTAAGTGCAAAGGTAGGGAATGGGATATATTTGTAGTAGCGCATAACTTTACCCGGTCTTTTATTACACAACGACACACACACACAAACTAGCACACGCAAACACAAACACGAACACAGGCTACTATATATATCATACATAAACTTCTTTTTTTTCTTTTCTTTTCTACTTTTTTTTTTCTTTTTTCTTTTTCCCTTTTTTTCTTTTTCTCATCATTTCTCTTTTTCTTCTTTTTCTTTTTTTTTCATTGCATCAAGCAACCACATTATATACACATACGAACACACACTCAACTAAACTTCAAACTTGTAACACTCGAATAACACACTAACACACTACTAGAACACAAAAGATCGGGTCAAGTTGGGTATTAATTTAGGGAACTAGTTAAAGGGTAACAAACGATAGGCTTTTAGGCACAAAAATGGGCAACTAAATGTCCAACCCCCGCCCCTCTCGCTGCCAAGCTCATATATATAATTCATGAGGTCCAACCCCCCAAATCCCAAATCCCACACTCACACTCAACACGATGAGGCTACCTAATGCCCTTATCATCTCTACACTCATGTTCAACTAAAGACTCAAGTTGCATTCAAGCACAAGTTCTAGTGCACCCCCACCCATTGCCACTCTCAAAAAGAAATATATATTCTACAATTGTGGGTCAAATCTCACCAAGAATAAAAAGGGTGTTAAGGGTTGCCGGTGTGCCTCTTGGGGTCAATTCAAGGTGTTCCAATTCTCACAATGCTTAAGCTTGATTTCCAAAAAATTTTAAAACTCCAAAATTTTCCCCCCATCTCCACACTTGGAATACATTGTCCCCAATGTACGGTTTTGGGGAGAATTAATCGCTACACTTTCAAAAACATGAAACTAAATCTTAATCACTCAAACCACAAATATCTTTGTGGATTATTTTTTTTAAATACCACACCACCAAGGCACAACCCAATACGGACATAATCAATACACCACCCATCCATCCGACCCAAAACAAAATTGAAAAAAAAAACAAAATAAATATAAAACTATATATAAGAGAACACAACCTGGTCAATAATAGCGTGGCTGAGGCGGTCCAAACACGGACGTCATCAAGTCATTCCACTCTCCGAATCCAATGCCCCGTCATTGCTTCCACCTTGATCTGAGGCCTGCTGTTGTGGTTGCCTAGGGTCGATCCACTGAGAATGATGGAGTGGTGGAGTCGGGTACGAGATGCTACCATCATATGGCGGTAAAGACCCATAATCCACCGGTGGTGGATCCATAACTACAGGTCTTCCCGCATGCCAATCTGCGTTCATGTTCCGGTTTTGATCATCCATGTACCTGTTATTCACCTCCACTTCATAGGAATAGGCATGTACCCAATTCCACAACTCCTGTCTATCAAAATTCTGCTTCATGGTCCTCTCCATACTCGCGCTCATCGTCGTCTGATGATCAAATAAAGTGCGCTCTGACCCTGACCATGTATCAAAAACTGAAGCTGGGGGGCATTGATTTTCAATCACTTGTTGCATATTACCCTCAAACGCCCAACCATCTTCATAATCCCGCTCAGTGTAATCATAAAAACCCCCCACCATTGATCGGTGTCGAAGGACCGGTCAAAAATAAGAATTTTAGAAAAGACCAACTACCTTATTAGTTGGGGTAAGTCGGGTGTCGAACCACGAGGAGTATTGTGGAAAGTGTTATTTTTTAACAACTAATTTAAACTAGACGGAAATATAAAATTGATTGGTTTGATTGTTGATGAATTTGCAAATAATAAAAACAATGAAAGGAAACGTGAATTGTAAACGATTAAAGAAATGGTGACCTCTCCAGGATCCCGGTTAATCACTTTAGACAAGGTTAATATAGTTTGCCAATTGATATCACATAGACATGATATGTGGATTAATATGATTGATAAAGAAGGTTGATTAATGACTTTGTGATAGCCGATAACTAGACCGCGACTGTTGACTCGGTTGATTATCACCTAACAATATCTTAATGACTCGTAATATTGAAAGACACACTTGAATGTATTCAATGACCCTCGATAATAAACCGCGTTGGTTGATGAAATCCAAACAAATTAACCATTCAATAAACGTTCAACATCAATATTAAAAATAAACCACAATCGAAACCGAAAGTTTAAATATTCAAATCTCAATTCAATTGTTTGACAAACATAAAACCTTGCAAAGATAACTAACCATTCACCCGGAGAGGATCACGGGTGATTTAGCCATTCATGGTGGTGAAGAATTCTTCAATCATGTGATCCTTGATGCTCGACATCTCGTTTTTAGATTGGAAGAATATGGTTATGATGATAGTTTCTGGTTATTGTATTCAAAAAGCTATCCCCATGTGCTTCCCCTCAGTTGATAACTCTCCAATGACGGCCCTTTTTTTTGTTGAATGTCCAATCCCCTGTTGTGCCTCTCGCCAAAGTTTATGTGTGCGCAGCCTCTTTAATGTTGTGCGCAGCTCTCCATAATAATCTCTGACCAAGAATTAATGTGCACACTTTATATTCTCCTCTCTCCTCCAAGATTAACCCTATATTTGTTTTTTCAATGGGCTTTAGGCCTTTTTTTTTGACAAAAGTCACGATTGACTTTTTTTTATATATTTTTATATTATTATTATTATTATTATTATTATTATTATTATTATTATTATATATAGCATTCTAGCTCCACTATCTTGACTCGGGTGTTCTTGGCTTGATCAAAGTTACTCGTTTACGCTCCAACGTCCATTCGAACACCTTTCATGCTCACTTTCAAGTGTACGCGACTTGATCATTTTTCTCCGGCTCACACGTGCTACAAAATTCCATTCTAAGTATATCCATTTTAGCCGCTTTACCTGCAATCATACAATGTAGCGTAGTTATCTTATTCAAGGCATATAATCACTCAAACAACATTAAAAACACACAATTAAGCATGTTAAACACCATGATTTACCCCGTCCATCACATTCCCACACTTACCTTTGATTGTCCCATATCAAACCATCTCAAAACATGACTCACCTTATTAACAAGCCACCTCCAATTCCTTTCCTATCAATTTTCCAAGGTCCGTAATCATACCCGTCCCATAGACTTACACAATCGAGATTGACAACCTGGCGAGCAAGTGTTGCGCGATTTCAAAACAAGACTTGCCTATCCAAAACTAACATGCTTATTATCGTCTACATATGCTACACACCCCTCACAATGTTCTCTCCTCTCGGTTTAATATCTGGACTAGCGTGTAATGTGCTAGTATATAACACTCAGAAAACCAAGAATGCAACTTTGTTATCATAGGTTTGTATAACAATCACACATAAGCTATAAACTGTGCACATATCAAAAGGACTTACGGGTTTTGGGCTTAGGGTAAAGGTAGGATAATTTGGTTAACAAATGGCTCGAAAACAAAAGGTTTAACACAACTGATTGAACATCCTTATTAACATATCACAAGAACATACTAACACACAACTTTGGGCATAATTGACCCATAACAATCACTTCAATTTTTTTTTCTGATTTTTTTTTCTTCTCTCTTCTCTTTTTTTTTGTAAATATATATTTTTTCTTTTTCTTTTTTTTTTCAACATTGAACAACTCAAACAATAAATAAGGCGAACACATTGGATGTCAACGTTTTTATTCAACAAGGTAAACGAGTCGACTTGGGTAATGATGTAGGTTTAACGAATGAAAGGTTTAGGCTCAACATGGTTTACTAATAGTGAATTTTAACGAACGGGTCAACACAAACAACAAAAGGGTATCAAGAAAACAAGCGGGTTCCTACATTGCCTTTCTCATATATGCACACATATCATCTAAAGCTTTAGCATGTATCAAATTACACAAATTCTGCAACAAAGAAACATTTGGCCTACTCTCATGAAACGAAACATTTATATCAATAAACATCGAGTAGGCTCAAGATCTCACAATGTAGGGAAATAGGCTGCCGACATGTAGCATATGCAAATCCTATAAGCATGTTACCCCTAGTTAGGCATCTCTTTTCATTTTCTCTAAAAACGCTCACCACAAACACTCTCATGAAACTTAAAGGGACAACCATGATTAGGAATCTCGTTTTTCATATTTGGCAAAAGACACTTTGGTGATTGAAAATTTGGCTTTTATGTCTGATTAAGCAGAAAAGGGACAAATTTTGCAAGATTTTTCATTAAACTAATTTTTTAAAAATTTTCAAAATTCTCAATTTTTCTTGCAACGGTAAGTAACTCCACCTTACTTCCCTTGGGTCCCCCATCCCCACACTTGGGATACATTGTCCCCAATGTATGGTGCTTTTAATGTTCACCCAATTCTTTCCCAACCACCAATCTCAGCATATGCGACTATTAACTACCACCCGCAATGATTAGTTACTTAGCAAACAACCACAAAAATAAAAACAAACAAGCAAATAAAGAAACAAACAAAAAAAATAAATAAATAAAATTCCGGGCTGCCTCCCGGTAGCGCTAAGTTTACAGTCTTCAGCCTGACTTTACCCGATATTCTTAATCATGGCGGGCGAGTGGGATGCTTGCATCCCTCAGCTACTAAACATGCATCCTCTCTATCTTGCGATAATTCATGAGTCATCCCATAGTTAGGATCTGGAGCTTTTACTCTCATGCCCTCCTGGTTGACCTTGACTCGTTTCTTGACTTTCTTCTTCTTCTTCTTACCTTTCTTGACTCCAACTTCTTCAGTCCTGTCAACCATGAAACACCCTTCCTCGGCATTTGGGCCAGTTAAACTTAAAAACACATTTAAACTCAGTGTTCTTTCCCCAAACCTCATATTAACCGTCCCATTGGCACAATCGATCACTGCGTGTGCAGTTGCCAAGAACGGTCTACCCAATATAACCATGGGTTATGTCTCTTTTTTATTAGAAACACAATCCATTACCAAGAAATCCACTGGGTAAAAACAATCCTCCACCTTGACTATCACATCCATTAACATTCCCCTAGGACGTATCGCTTTTTGATTTGCCAACACCATGGTGATGTCGACCTCTTTCAAAGGACCAAAATCATATTGGTCGTAGATATATCCTGGAAGAATGCTAACACACGCTCCAAGATCCAATAATGCCTTGTTAATTTTAAGTTCTCCAATCTGTATTGGAATTAAAGGCGTTCCTGGGTCTTGGAGTTTCGGTGGACATGTACCCAATAACGCGGCACGAACATTTACTGGTAAATCAAACTGTTTTGGCAGCTTGTTGTGTCGGTTTTGGGTACTAAATTCTTTCAAACTCTTAGCATGAACAGGATCTTCTTTTAAAACATCAAGTAATGGTCGATTGATTTTCACTTTTATAAACTCTTCCCACTTTTCATCCTTTAGTGGGGTTTCTCTCAAAACTGATGTTTTATTTTGTTCCCCTGCAGCTAGAGGGAATGGGGAAGGTTTAACTTCCCCACACTTATCCTCAGCCATAGTGGAATTTTCACTGAAAAACTTTTCACAAAATAATTTTTTTAACTTTTTATGAGTCGTTTGTGAAATTAGATCCTGTTCACCTTCACAGTCTCTAGAACTAGACAGAAGACTTACCACATTGATCCACACATTCCGCGTGTTTGATGATGATTGATGTGCTGGATTGACCTGAGTATCGCTCGGTAGCTTCCCGTTCGCCTTCTTCAAGTCTGCCACATCTCCAGCTAATTGCCCAACCTGCGTAGTTAAAGCCTGAACAGTTTTATCACGTACCTCACCCTTTTGCTTGATTCCCTGAATATCCTGCTGAATAGCCTTCAACATGTTCATCACATCATTCAACCCTCCACCTGATAACCCAAATGACTGACCACCCTTTTGGTATCCCCCACTACTACTCCCATAACTAAAGTTTGGGTGATTCTTAAGACCTGGGTGATAAGTATTCGAGTTCATGTTTGACCAATTCCTATTTCCCCCTTGTACCTGGTTCACCACTTCCATCCCACCAACTACACTAGGGCAACTATCTGCTATGTGTCCTACATCCCCACAATGCCCACATAAGGGTTGTCCACCAATACCTAAATTAGCTAGTTGAGACTCTATTCTAGCTATTCTCTCCACATCAATAACACTACCACTACTTGCAGCCTTCACAGTTGCTTGTCTTGAACGTCTTGAAGATTGTGCCTTCCTCTTTGTTGTCTCAGCTCTCCTCTCAAGGTACTCCCAATCAACCTGTTCATCGTTAGTGCCAAAAGTACCATTCGAAATAGAATCTAACGCACCTTGATCCTCATAATGTAGTCCCTCATAAAAAGAGTTGATCAACTCCCACAACTGGATGTCATGATGTGGGCAGTTGTTGATCATCATCTTGAAGCGAGTGAGTGTTTCATGAAAGAGCTCGCCTGGTTGTTGAGAAAAGTTCCTGATGTTCTTCCTAGCATCATTTGTTCGTTGACTTGTGTAAAACTCATCTAGGAACTGTTGTTGCATTTCTAGCCACGTACGAATAGATGCTGAGGGTAAGGATTGGAACCATTGCTGTGCTTTGTCCTCAAGAGTGAATTGAAAGAGGACCAACTTCACTTCATCTTGTGTAAACACTTGTCCCCCGATGGTGTTGCATCTTGCATCATAGGCCCCAAGATGCATGTACGGCTCTTCAGTCACTAACCCATGATATTTAGGAAAACTCTGAATTGCCTGTGACCTCACTTCAAATGACCTACCATGCAGTTGTGGAATGACCACGAACAATAGCAGGTCTGAAGTGGCTTTCAATACCTCTCACCGGGTCTCTCTCGAACCTCAAAGGAATGCCTGCTTGATTATTAGCCGGAGGCATTGCATTCCTTGGATTAGGTCTCAAAGGCCTGTTCACTGCGTGTTGCTGTCGAGGTGCAGGGTGAACTGGAGCTTCTGGGAATGCTTGATACCCTTGATTTGCTTGATTAAACTGAAGGTACCCTTGATGATTCAAATTATGTGATCTTG
The DNA here is from genome assembly GCA_028751855.1 of Ambrosia trifida. Lineage (NCBI taxonomy): Eukaryota > Viridiplantae > Streptophyta > Magnoliopsida > Asterales > Asteraceae > Ambrosia > Ambrosia trifida. The sequence goes on from CM054122.1 coordinate 74,457,993, forward strand.
CTAACTGATATGGCCCTTGATCTCTCACTTCTCCATCCAAATCCCCATCATCATACTCATATTGCCCTTGATTAGTTCTTTGACTGAAACTGAATAATGGTGGTTGAAATGATGGATATTGGGTTGTAGAAGTTTGTGGAAATTGTGTATCAGTTTGGTTCGGGGTGTTATCATCAGAAATCACTCTCACATAAGGTGAAGAGTGACTGGTCACAGGTTTTTGGGTGAAAGTTGGGTCTTGTGCCGAAGATTGGCCTTGTTGTGGGTTAAATCTCTCAAAGTTTGGGAGAGAGGTTATTGGAGAAGTGTGGGTTGTAGTTGGTTGTGGTAAAGATGATGTTTGTGAATGTGATGATGGAAGGTTATCAAATTTCGGGAATGGTGGAATTTGTGATGATTAGGTACTGGATTGTGGTGGCGGTTCAGAAGTAGCGAATGTATTGGGTGATGGATGGTTTTGAGTGGGTGAAAACTGAGGTTGTGGCATCGGTTCAGTGGTTAGGTTTAGGTTCTTCATAGATCTGAACTGTGAGACCGGAGAATGCAAGACCTTTTTCTCTCTGTGAAATACTCGGTTCTGCCGAGCTGTTTTCTCAATTTCTGGATCGAATACTAGCGGAGATGACTTCCCTGAATGTCTTATATGATGCATGCAACTGAAGAATTGCCTGCACAAAACAAACAAGAAAACCGAGCGTAATACTGAACAATAAACTAAACAAACAGAAACTAAATATTTTTGGATTTTTGAGGGGTTTATATATATATATATATATATATATATATATATATATATATATATATATAGGATTTGGATCATTTAAGAACCACTATTTAGGGAGAGAACCAAAGAACCAAGTGTGAACACAAAAACCCCTCCACCAAAAAATAAAAAAAAAATAATAAAAAAATTATATAACCTAAAAAAATAAAAAAAGTAAAAACACCAAAATGTTTTTTGGTGTTAATCTTTCTAAAAAAAATAAAAAAAAATACAAAAAAAATAAAAAAAAACAAAAAAATGGCCTTTTTTACGTCATAATTACGTCATATACCGTATGCACATGTGCATTTCACTATTAGAGCACACTCTTGAATAAATTATCAATTGCCATAATGAAATGATCATTTAAATGGACGTGATATGATATATAAGGTGGAAAAAAATTTATTCAATGATCTTTAAATAAACGCGAAGTGCATTTCACTATTATAGTTAAGTTTTTTTTTCATGGGTTTAGCTTTAGGGTTTAGTTTTTAGGTATGATGGGAATGAGGTTAGGTTTTTTGGGGTTGTTGGTGAATAAACTTAAAAAAAAACCCTATATAAAACTATAAAATAAGATAATTGTACTACATGCACATGTGCATTTCACTATTATAGTTAAGTTTTTTAATGGGTTTAGCTTTAGGGTTTAGTTTTTTGGTATGATGGAAGAGGGGGTATCTTTTTGGGGGGATGGGATGGAGCGTTTTGGTTTTTGGGGGGGTGTGGGGTTAGCTGCACATGTGCATTTCACAATTATGGGGGGGGGGGGGGTTGGGGCGGTGTAGGGGATGGGGGGTTTAGGTTTTTAGGGAGTGAGGTGGGTGGGTTTAGGTTTTTAGGGGGTGAAGGTGGGGTTTTTAGGTTTTTTTTGTTTGTGTTGACAATGGTTCTCTGGTTCTCTCCTAAAGTTGGTTCTCGTATGATCCCTACCCTATATATATATATATATATATATATATATATATATATATATATATATATATATATATGATTAACTAAGAAAAAAAAACACTTTGCGCACGACTCCCCGGCAGCGGTGCCAAAATTTGATCGGTGTCGAAGGACCGGTCAAAAATAAGAATTTTAGAAAAGACCAACTACCTTATTAGTTAGGGTAAGTCGGGTGTCGAACCACGAGGAGTATTGTGGAAAGTGTTATTTTTTTAACAACTAAATTAAACTAGACAGAAATATAAAATTGATTGGTTTGATTGTTGATGAATTTGCAAATAATAAAAACAATGAAAGGAAACGTGAATTGTAAACGATTAAAGAAATGGTGACCTCTCCAGGATCCCGGTTAATCACTTTAGACAAGGTTAATATAGTTTGCCAATTGATATCACATAGACATGATATGTGGATTAATATGATTGATAAAGAAGGTTGATTAATGACTTTGTGATAGCCGATAACTAGACCGCGACTGTTGACTCGGTTGATTATCACCTAACAATATCTTAATGACTCGTAATATTGAAAGACACACTTGAATGTATTCAATGACCCTCGATAATAAACCGCGTTGGTTGATGAAATCCAAACAAATTAACCATTCAATAAACGTTCAACATCAATATTAAAAATAAACCACAATCGAAACCGAAAGTTTAAATATTCAAATCTCAATTCAATTGTTTGAAAAACATAAAACCTTGCAAAGATAACTAACCATTCACCCGGAGAGGATCACGGGTGATTTAGCCGTTCATGGTGGTGAAGAATTCTTCAATCATGTGATCCTTGATGCTCGACATCTCGTTTTTAGATTGGAAGAATATGGTTATGATGATAGTTTCTTGTTATTATATTCAAAAAGCTATCCCCATGTGCTTCCCCTCAGTTGATAACTCTCCAATGACGACCCTTTTTTTTGTTGAATGTCCAATCCCCTGTTGTGCCTCTCGCCAAAGTTTATATGTGCGCAGCCTCTTTAATGTTGTGCGCAGCTCTCCATAATAATCTTTGACCAAGAATTAATGTGCACACTTTATATTCTCCTCTCTCCTCCAAGATTAACCCTATATTTGTTTTTTCAATGGGCTTTAGGCCTTTTTTTTTGACAAAAGTCACGATTGACTTTTTTTATATATTTTTATATTATTATTATTATTATTATTATTATTATTATTATTATATATAGCATTCTAGCTCCACGATCTTGACTCGGGTGTTCTTGGCTTGATCAAAGTTACTCGTTTACGCTCCAACGTCCATTCGAACACCTTTCATGCTCACTTTCAAGTGTACGCGACTTGATCATTTTTCTCCGGCTCACACGCACTACAAAATTCCATTCTAAGTATATCCATTTTAGCCGCTTTACCTGCAATCATACAATGTAGCGTAGTTATCTTATTCAAGGCATATAATCACTCAAACAACATTAAAAACACACAATTAAGCATGTTAAACACCATGATTTACCCCGTCCATCAACCATGCATCCTGCTCGAACTACCTTGCCCCAAATCCATATGTGCCCCTGTTGGCTCTTCTTCGTAATCCTCCTCCTCACTCGGAGGCTCATCTCCACTCTCGGGCTCGTCTTGTTCTCCGGGCAAAAGCAACCTCGCATCGGCTTTCAAAGCCCCCCATCGCTGACCCTCAGATTTTAACTTATGATATCTCTCTGACTCTGTGTAAGTCCACCCAGTACCCAGTTTCTTCAACTCCAACGCTTTATACCTTTTTTCCACATCATCGGCTGTAATAGCCTTCTGTCGCTTCAACAAGGCGGTAATGATTCGGCAATAAGGAGTAATCCGCCTCCCAACCGAATTTCGGCACATCCAAACGTGATTCAAAATGAAGTACCTAATGGGAAATTTCGGGGTCCCATGAAGCAATGTGTATAGGATAGGAATTTCATGGTACCTAACCTGTTCTTTATCGGCTTGCCTCGGTATGACATTCAAGATACCTAATGGGTTATTTTGATTTTATACTAAATTAACAAATAATTAACGATTGAAATGAGATTGTTTCTTCAAAGTATGGTACAATGATTATCCTAGGTTCCGGTTTCTCTAAACACTTGTGTGAATTTCCACTAGAAAGAGTTACATAGACATAACTCATGTAAAAGCAATTGTTGTGATAAAATGGAACAAAGTACTCGGATTATATTAACACGAGGTTGTTTCCCGATGACCAATTAACTAATAACCAATCCCAATCCTTCTAGTGATATCTCGGTTGTTAGCAACACCAAGAATGTACGATTAAGACTAAAAATTGGTAAATTAATTAACCCTCTACAAACAATTGATCAACATCATAATAATCAAGTAAACATGCCAAATTATTATTCTAGCAATAATAGGAAATAAAACACACAAGAGTTTAAGATAAACCTTCACCTAGAATGATTACCACAAGTTTAGCCTAACATAGCTTGGTGAAACATCAATACATCCATGGAAATGTTCATAAGAATCAAAAACAAAAACCAAATGTTTGTGTATGTTCTCCAATGATAAAATCAAGCCAAAATCGCCCCAATGCTCTCTAGAAACGTCCCAAGTCGAAGATAGATGAAAAGACATCATAAAACATGTTTTAATAGTGGGAGTTACATGTTGGTGCAGGGGCCACCGTACCATACGGTGGCCAACGTAAGGTACGGTGGGTTTGAGAAACAGGACGGCAGATCTCCACTGCCTTACGGCAGCCAATAGACACACAGAGGCCACCGTAATCTACGGTGGCTACCGTAGCTTACGGTGGAGCCTTCCAAAAATTGATTTTTCTTCTTTCATTTCTTCCCCGTTCCGATCCCGTTCCGGTCCGTTCCAAAGCCCGTATTTCTTCATTTTGGCTTGGCCTTCAGTAGTTTCTTCTATAGTTCCTTGGGATTTCTTTTGAGCTTTGTCTAGAAGGAGCCTTTCTTGTTTTTCTTGCCAGTCATGTCTTTCTTTCAAAGCAATTTCTTGCCTTGTCTTGACTGTTTCTTTTTTAGCATCCTTGAGATGTTGTGCTTCTCTGGCCTTTTCGGAAGCTTCAAGAGACAAAACCTGTGGTTCCTTTGACATCTCCCCCTTTTTGGCTTCATCCACTTCTGGAAACCAAGGAGGTGGAGGTGTTACACCAGATAAGGGAGCTATTTGTCTTCTGTTGTCTTCCATTTTTCTTGACAACTCACCAAGCTTATGATCCATGGCATTGTTGATCATCTCCATCTGAGTTTTGTTATTTAACTCCATAGCAGTCATAAAATTTTGGAGATGAGTATAGATAAGCTGGTGTACCATCTGGTATAGGGGACTATTTGGGTTGCATAGGTGGTTCAAGTCTATGCTTCATGACCCATGGAATTGGGTAGGCTTTTGTTGTGGAGGGTGTGTTTTTGGATGATCCTCAGTATGAACTGGGATGCCACTTTAGGGTAATTATGGTTCAAGTGGTCTTTAACCTGATCCTTTGTGGCTAGCTCTTTGAGCTTAGATGCATCAGAATCAGGACCTTCACAATCAGCCGTCAATTCATGTTGTGTAGATTTTGAAACATCATCCAAACAAATGGAATCATCTGAATCCCTCATAACATTCTCAATGAGTATGTCATCAGTTATACCATGAGCTAGGCCCCACCTAGTTGTCTAATGAACCTCTTTTTCTTTGCACTGAGGTTTTCCTACTTCACGCACAAGGCCTTCATCAGTAGTTGCCACATTTGAGGTCTTAGCTATGGTACTACTGTCCTCAAATCCAACACTGGATGGTATATGAGTTTGGGATTAGACACCTTGGTTCATCCTCATCTCTTAGGACAGGGCTGATAACATCCACATCCATGTTTGTTTTTGAGGTGGTATCACCTGTTTTATGTGGTTGTTGGGGATTGACATTCTCAGATGGGATCTTTTCTTTCATCCTAGAGAGAATTTGAGTTATTTCTACTATTTGGTGTGAGAGTCCAGGTTCAGTAGTTTCAGGTGTAGGTTCAGCAGTTTCAAAGGAAGGGTCAATAGTTATAGTCTTTTTGAGTTTCTTCCTTGAAAACAAAATGGTTATGGGAGCTCTTTTGGGGGTGTGAGATGGATGAGACTAAGAGGAAGTTTCAGGCACATCTTTTTGAAGTGCAGATTACACATTAGCAGGTTCAGGCATCTCAACCTCCTGAACTGCTTTTCTTTTTGGGTTAGTGGGTTTGGGTTTTTGTTGTTTTGGTATCCTAGGCATTTTAGGAGTGGTTTTTGAAGATGTTGGTTCCTTGGGGACTGTGGATTATTCCCCTTGGTCATCTTTTGGCAAAAGTGTCGGTTTATTGTGCCTAGAAAATACTTGTGAGGTCAAAGGATTTAGTTTTGAAGCCTCACCCACAAGTATCCCATCACCAAGTTCTTTTATTATACATTGCATCACAAATCTTGGATACAACAAAAACTTCTTTTTATCATTTTGGTGATGCAACACCAACTCATTAAAGAAAACTGATGATGCCCTAAAAGTAGTCTCATTCACAACTGAATGGAAAATAGGTTGAAAAGTTGAGGGCATCTGATCATATGATCCAGTTTTAGGACTTAAACATATGATTATATAAAGAAACAAAAGTTTGTATTTTGCATCAAAATATTTCTTATAAATTGTATCATGTGAGAGAGTACCTTTATTGGACATGATGACCAACTTAATTAATCTTATTAGTTTTGATAAGGTTGAACTTGTCAAGCTAGGTGCAAGCTTGGAAGGAATGGATCAACGAGCAAAACGGGTCAAGCGGATACGAGCCTAAAGTACAAGGAAATGAGAATGAATACAATGTAAGTTTTACTTACACCATTAGACTATAGCATAACTTAATTGTTGTATACACTAGTCTTAAATCTTGAGTATGTGAGAAAGGTAAACCCCAAGGGGTGGAATCTAGGAAGTGGGTTGCCTTATGCGCACTCATAACAAAACATATTTTATGACATTAATCGAGATAATGAGTTGTGATCGAATGGCGAAATTCATCAAACAGGTTAACTAAAATGATATGTGAGGAAAGATGTTTTAATCTAAATGAAAGCATTTGAATGAAGTCGTTAAGTGTGTTGTTAAATGGGTCGAGCTTGTGTCACTTGATCCGTAGTTAAAGGCTTGGAAAACATAGCATCATGAACTATGGGTCTAACGGGTCAAATGGTGAAGCCCTCATCATATGAGTCCAACACGTGATGCTTGTATTCCAAAGCATTAAGATTCATGAAGTTAAATGGATCAAATGGCGAAGTATTACCATTTGAATTCGAGAAACTTAATGTTTGTCAATCTAGAAAGCATGCAGGTAAATGCATTTTTAGAATGGGCACTTGATGCTAAGAATCATGGAGGATGAGCACAAGGTATGGATATGAGTCAAGGCCACCCGATAAGTCCGTACCTAAATAAACGACTTTGGGCAAAGCAACATGGGTACTAAAACTACTCACATGAAGTGTGAGTGTCAATCAAGTAAGTTATTTCCATAACTATGTCTAATGTGCGCTATTGCGCATAGAATTGACTAAATAAGAGAAATCTTGAGAAATGGTGAAAATCTAAGTCCGGAAGGACTTAGAGGGTTTTAAACAAATCATTGAGTCAAAAATAATGGATTTGAAACAAGAAGTGTCGCCATGGATGGCTAAATGGAAAGATTTGGCTATAAGGGGCATTTTGGGAATTTAAAGATTTACAAAAGGTTAAATCTAAGAACCGAATTATCATGAAACGAACCGGAAAATGTTTTTAGTTAAAAAAGTGTCCAATGAGTTGATGATATGATATTTAAGTCTTTTGTGTGGTAAAATAGTGTCTTGTATAGCCCAAGCCCTTAACGAGTCGATTTGGGTAAAAACCGACATGAACATTTAAAACTATGAATCGGGTCATTGCGACATAAACCGAATGAGGTTATGGCCTCTTAAACGTGTTTGCAACACCTAAATACTTGGATATATAGCTTGGAAAATCTTCTAATACAAGCTTAAAGTGTAGGTCATGAAATGGTGAAAAATTATAGTTTTGACATAACTTACACAGACCCTTGAAACGGCCGCGTAAGAATTCCTTGGCACTTCGAAATGGCCGTTTTGTAGTGTATCAGGAATTTTTAATATATACAACCTAAACAGAAAGCTGAAACGGCCGCGTAAGATTCACTAAAAATCTAAAACGGCCACATAAGCAGACAAAGCTGTTGAACATGCTGATTTTCAAAAATTCATATAAAATCATAGAAACATCATTAGGATGTGTTCTTTATATTCCTGGAAAGGTATTTGACCGAGGAACATTTCTTATTTGAAAGTCGAAGTCAGGTTATGGGTTTTAGAAGGGTAAAACTCGACCCGAACAGCTGTTGCGCCGAAAAGTGCAGCAGTTTACTTTCTAATATGGGGCCGTTTTGGCCTGGTTCGTTCCGTTTCGACGTGTAAGGACTCTTATACTATTTTAAATGTATCATTGACAACCCACTAAGCATTCTTTGTGTAATGGTGCTAGGTAAACATGTGATGGAAGTCCCGGATAAAGGATCAAGTCACGAGAAGAACAGAACACACCCGAACACTCATCAAGCTTCCGCAATAGAATTCCCCGATTAAAACGAACTCTTTTATGCACGTTTTAGTAACTATAATGTAATGTTTTTTGGACCGTTTATACTTGAGATTTGATTCAGTTGGGTTTTCTTAATTACCAAAGTTTTAATCGGTAATGTGTAGGATTAAGGCCATAACCCACATGATTTAGCGTTAATCATGTGTTTACGGGTTAGGGTCTTATAGCTTGCAATCAAATGTTCTTCTTCTTCGAGCCAGTGGAACAATAGGTGATTCATTTTCAGAAATGGGGGGTCTAAACCAGCCATTAACCCTTTGTGCTACAACTGGTGCACGCCTGGGGAGAAGCATTAACCTCTTGATTTCTAATTGGAGATCGTCTCCGGTGCCTATGATCCATCCTACCCACAAAATTAGGACCTCAGTTATCGTTGTTGTTCTGGTTCCTATGTTGATGTTGCCTCGATGGAGCTTGATTATTATACCCATCATCACTAATATAGACGAAACTCTAATTCCCATTTTCTACCCGAAAATCACTTTGGTAGTCATTATCACCCCGTAGTTACTTCCCTCGTTGAAGTACTCCCATTCATCTTCATGGCCCATTCCATTATCCGAATTCTCATCTTCCCCCGTGTGATAAGTGTGCACACCTACGTGATCTGGTGATGCGTAGCCCAGGACACTAAATGGGTCGTCATCATTGATGTTGTTTCATAACTCATCAGTGTTATATTGTTCATAATAACCTCCTAGGTTCTGGTTGGCGGGTTCAAATGTAGGATTGTAACAATTTAAAATAGGTAGTGTTTGGTTAGGGACACGTTTGTTTGGGGCTCGGTTGTTTTGAGGTGTGGCATAGTATTGGTTTTGATTGTTTAATGTGTGTGGTGGTGTAGGAGATCTTTGGTTATTAGTACCTGAATGGTTTGGGTGATTTTCCATTTGAATGTTTCCAATGGAGTGGTTTGGTGTGGAAGTTGTGTTGGATGAATTAGAGGCAAGTGGTGCCTCCAAATGGGTGGCTCAGTTTCTTCTTGCCACTCTTTCAATCTCCGGTTCAAACACCAAAGGAGAAGTCCTCCCAGAGTGTCATGCACGCATGCACCACCTGTGATCTACACAAATAACACATCTTGCGTAACATAAAAATATATAAAAGATGCAATAAAAACCAAACAATTAAACAAAAACACTAATTCAACTAAATTCATAGACACCAAGCGAACGAACTCCTCAGCAACGGCACTAAACTTTGATCGGATGTCGTGGTCCAGTCAAAAATAAGATTTATAAGTTTACCTTATCACCTTTAAAAATGCATTTAGTGTTAATAGGGTGTCGGACCATGAAGAATTTATGGTCGGTGTTAGTTCTTAAAGTTGATTGTAAAAATTTTATTTTATGAAGTTATGCTTGATTATGAAGTTTGCTCAATTTATTCATTTAAGAGATTTGGATTAAAAGTTGGAACCAAGAATGATTCAAGTGTGTGATTGAACTTGCAAAAGTAATGATATCAATGGTTAATCAAACAATTAGATGGAAACAATCATTTTAAAGGCTATTGGTCTTAACGAGTTGACTGTTTCAATATTTTTAGGTATCAATAATCATCAACATTAAGGGATGGACAAAAATATATTTTATTACTCTAAAACATGTAACCCTAAGTTTGTGTTAAAGCATATAGTCATATTCTTTTCACTAGAAATTGGCACAAGAACAATTAATCAAAAGTTAATTCAATACAAAATTAAAACATTCAACACAATTGTTCAAACATAGAATTACACATAAAAATTAAGAAATACCCAAATTGTTATGAACCCTAGGACTTCAAATGCTTACACACGGGAATGATACAAGGATTTAGCCAAGCATGGCCATGGAATTCATCTCTTTTTTCAAATTATGTTCTTGAATCTTCAAAGATACGATTTTGAAATGATGGGGAATGATTGGGAATGTTATGATTGAGTAATAATGAAGATGATGCTCAATGATGACCCTCTGTGTGTTTGTAATAAAAAATATTCATAACCCCCGGTTTGATCCACCATTAAGAGACTTAAAATTAGGGTTGAACAGACATTGGCATTGGCGAAACCAAGCCCATTTTGTCTACACTTCCCTCTGCTATTTGAGGCTGCTCTGGTGTGTTTACCTATGCCCTTGGTTTAGGCTACGCCACTTTTGGCGTCGGTGACGCCAAAAAAACACATTCTTTTTATCATTTTTGGCTTCTGTTGTTCAGACATCTATCCACCTTACTTTCAATGTGCTTCAAACCTCCAAAAATGCACTCTTTAACTTGTCATAACCTGCAATCACCAAATAGCATTAAAGTAGAGCCATTCGACAACATTTTCCATATTATTTAACTAATTTCTGCTCATTAATGCTCATCCTTTTTACCGACCCATCATTGGCAGTGGTCTTTCTAAACTATGGATACCAAGTTCGAGTCCCGACTAGTGCATTTTATGTCTTTTTTGTCTTTTTGTGTTTTCTTTAATTTAAATCCCACATTAGTAATTAGTTATGGTCTTTATTATGTTCCCCGACCAGACCAGGACCAAAAGTTCTAACGTATGGTTATGAAAACTTGACCACACACAAAAGTGAACCCATAGGGAAAAATCTTGGATCCGCCTCTGACTTTAATTCCCTCATATTTACTAAACCTATGCTTATATAAATAATAATTACATTTTTCTCCTTATTTAAAGCAACTACTACATGATTTATATATATATCTATACTATATTAATAAGCATAGGAGGGGCAATAATGGTCATTTGCCACCTTTTAAGAGATGTACAAGACCTAAAGCATGCTTTACAAGGATTCGATGCACAATTCTAAAAGGTACAATATCTTATGCATAATGTACACCTCTCTGACACTAATAACACGGTACAATCTGATTTGGGTTTCATTTCTCATTTCAGCCGCCCCCATCTTCCTTCATTTTCTCTCTGCTGATTCAAGAAGATCCATGAACCCTATGCTCATATTTAGCTTTTCCTTCCTCTAACCTTGGCAGTATAGCAGCTTCCAGAACTTTACAGCTTCACGTTTGTTGGAACGGACCTGTAGATGGTGGTTGTCGGCTCAGATATAGCTCTCACCGCCTCAGATCTTTAACACATCTCACACCTCTCCGTTCAGTAAGATCACACTTGACAGCTCTCAGTTCAGTTTCGCTCTCATAGAAGGCTATAGATGGTGGCTGGCTGGCTGGTTAAGTTAGGTTCCAACCACTCAACAAACCCTAATGTAAGATCTTGAGTTTTAATCACTCATAGCATGTTTTGGTTCATGTTAGTAAACGTATTTTGTGTTGGTCGTGAAGAAACCTGCCAAAATATCCAAGGATTCGAACAAGCTGATGAGACCCACTAGCGCCTTCTTCGTGTTTACGTAAGTAATCTTTCTTCTCTCACCGTCTTAGTTCAGTTTTTGTTCATGATTTGTTTATTTTGTCGATTGTTTATGTATGTTTAGTTCGATTTTTGTTAACGGCTTTTGCAGAAGTGATGTGAGATTATTTTGATATGCTCGCTATTAACACTCGATTAGGTTTAAAGTAGCTTGGATTTATGGTTTTGGAACTGTGAAAATTGTTATTGTAAAGTAATTGTTTGAGTGTCATCTATTGTTAATTAGATTGTGCCTTTTCATATGGTGTGAATTAGGCATAATTGTGCAGTTAGGTTTTATTAACATGTGAAGGTGTTATTTTAAGTCTGGTTCATTGTGACTTATATGAATTAGGATGGGGAATTAGTTACTATAGTGTATACCGTTGAATTCTGGATATTTATCAAAAAAATTATTGGAATTAGAAGGTTAAATATGTGGTTTTATTAACTCTGATATGTTGGAATAACAAAAAACGGATGAAGATATGCATGTGCAATAGAAAATACCATATGAAATGAAGGAAGAAATAATAATTACTATATAAGTGTACAAACCTTCCCAAAAAACTAAAATTTATATAGAGAAGCTCATTTATATTTTGATTCCTTTTTGAAATTGGTTTCTGGTGCAGGGAAGTAGAGGATATTGCTCAAAGACTAAAACCAGTTTGGTCGTAATAAGAACCTTACTCCATTATCTAGAAATATATAAGAGGTATGTATTTTTCTTTATCTCAAAATTAGAGCATTGGTTTTATATCCAAACTTGAAACCAGAGCATCAACTTTACCTAACCCTCGGATGTTATCATGTGACAGGTGTGGGCAAGAAGTAGAGCCCATCATTTCTCATACAGTAAGCAGTAGCATGGTCTACTTTTGTAAGGATGACCTTATTAGGTCATTACATAACAAGCAAAAGAGGCTAAATTATTTAGGCATTTAAGCAAAATTTGTATTCATTATTCGTCAAATTTCCTGGTTAATAAAGGTTGAAACATGTGTTGTGTGTGTCATACCAACCACTTCATAAACCCATAGAACTTGAAAAACTATATTACTTTCTTTTAGTTGGTCAAATTTCTTTGGATAGAACTTCTCCATCCTGGTTCGAGGTCCCAAACATTTCCTTTTTCAATTCTTTTATTTTCATATACTTTTTCCAAGGCTGGTTGAACACACTGAATTCAATTCGATTTTATAGAAATATAGTTATGGTACATTCAATAGATCATCAAAGCTTATATTTTAATATTGCAAAGATAGTAAATTTATGGATCATTAAGACATATGCATTTGGGACTGTTGCTCAGCAGACAATGGCTGGAACTAGAGGTGGCAGCATCGACCCTCTTCTGCTTCTGGAATGTTCGAATGTTCTATAGCTTCTGTTGTTTTCAGCGCCTCAGGCGCGCCTTCTGGCAGTTCTGACAGATGGAAATGGTTAGGAGATGGCACTGGTATGTTTTTGGTTCACACTGGTATGTTTTCGGTTCACATTTGAATTCAATTCGATTTTATGAAAATATAGTTATGTTACTTTCAATAGATCATCAAGCTTATATTTTAATTTTGCAAGGATAGCTAACTGATCGATTATCAAGACATATGCATTCAGGACTGTTACTCAGCAGACATCGGCTGGAACTGGAGGTGGCAGCAGCAATCCTCTCTGCTTATGAAATGGTTGAATTTTCTACCGCTTCTGTTGTTCTCAGCGCCTCAGGCGCGCCTTCTAGCAGTTCTGACAGATGGCAAGCACTTGTATATTTTCGGTTCACAGCTTAAAAGATTTAATGTTGAAAGACCGCAATATTGTGGCTATATATGTTGTGAATAGGAGAAAATGGTTACCTCTCAAACCGATTGGCCTGTTTGATTTTTGTTGGTTGTTCCGCTGCTGGGAATGCTGTTGTTTTGAAGCCCTTTGAACTTGCTCCTGCCATGTCATCATTGCTGGCAAAACTTTCCAGAATATATCTGGACAAATCAATATCTGGACAATTTAGCAATAAAAGTTGTTGAAGGTGTTGTTCCTGAAACATTTTCTGTCCTGGAGCAAAAATGGGATAAAACATTCTATACAGGTCTTCCTTTGTTTCTTAGCTTTTAACTATATACTTAATTTTTTTTAAATAGCCACTTACTGAAACGAGCAAATCTCAAAACATTTTAATTGTTCAAAATTGCTGCTTAAACCATAATTATATATTAATAACCAAAAAAATTGCTTCTTCAAAATTGGCCCTTATCGAAAATTCTTGCCTTCGCATATGTCATTCATTAGTTATAACAAAAAAATGCATGGCCAGTAGTTAAAAGATAAAAAAGTGAAAATAAGTTATGATTTGGTGTAGCAAACATTATTTTGGTTCACTTCTTTATGTCATTGTTAGGGTAAATTAAATGATACTACATCCATTTTTTAGTTAAATGTTTAATGTAATGGAGCTAGATGAAGTTCAATATTTTTTATTTTAATGGATGTTTGCAGGAATTTGAAAAATATGATGCGAGGATCACATGACGCTATGAAGCGTGCTGCTTCATTGCCCGTCTTTCTATGTCATGGAGTCGGTATGTATATATCAAGCGTGTTACATTTCTAACCCCTTTATGTATGAACTGGACAATTTGAGTTATGTTTGACCACTAGCCAGTCAAATGGGTAATCTTAGAAATGTGTCTAAAATGAAAGCGGACTATCATCTGCAGTGAGATATAACAGTTTATTCTACATCGACCATCCATCTGAAAAACAACCAAAGTTTATGTAAGACTTTGTAGATATATGTATACATAAACAAATTTAATTTGCATATGACTAACACTTAATTTGTTGGCCTTTAACAGCTACTGCATAATGGAATGATAGCGGACAGAACCGACAAAGCAACAATAAATCTCTTTGATGACCATGTCGGATCTTTGAAAAAGTAGTAGGCATTTTTAGAATGGTTGGACTTTCTCCATTAAGTTACTAGAAGATGATGTAAATAGTTGAGTGATGTATAGGTGTTCTAGAAGCGGTGAATGAGTTTGGATAAGCATGTTTTTTTTCTGATAGTAATAGGTTTTTATTTGCTGCATAGTTAGCTTTAGCAATCTTACTCAAGCTTTTTTAGATAAGCATGTCCCCGAAAATCATCGTCTATTATGTTGACTTTTAGTAATTGATCATTTCAACAAACCAGTAAAGTTTTAATTCAAATAAAATAAAAGGGCCTTGTTTTGAACTTTGGGTCGTGTGAAATTTTATTGTTCACTATATTTTTGCTACTAGAGTCTAAACTTTTTGAAGAAATAGAGATATAATACTCTGTTCATAAATAGATTGGATAAAATATGAAGAAGAAAGCTTTTCATGTGGTTATTCTCACAGGTATATGGTGCCTTTGGCGGATGCGAAACGACATAGTGTTCAACCAGAGTACAGCTTCTATTACAAATGCAGTCAACGAGGTTAAGGTTTTGAGCTTTTTGTGGGTGAAAAATAGATCCAAAGATCAGTCGCTAACCTGGAACCAGTGGAGATCTTTTAATGTTTTTGATGTAGGGTGATGGTAATGTTGTGCTGCTTGTTTGTAGGTGGTGTGATATGGTGTGGCTGTGTTTGTTTTGTCTTGTAAAACTTTGTCCAACTACTTGCTGGGTTTGAATAATATTGGTTGGCCTTTCTAAAAAAAAAAGATTGGATAAAATATTTTAAATAAAAAATATTTGTTTATTTATCATGTCAGAGAATGGTTTTTTACATAAAGCCCTTTGATGTCATACCTTCCAATGGAAGTATACCCATTTTGGTGAGATCTGCAAAACTACCCTTTTAACCATTTTACTTTTAACAGAAAATACACACTTGCAGGTTTCAAACAGTGCTGGTGTGGGAAAGCCACAGTCATCATTTTAGCACAAGTTTATGTATTTTGCCATTTCTATGTTTGAAGAAAATACAGATATCTTTTGAACATTTTGAAGGAAAGTCAAACTCATCACTTTAAGCAGCAACTTGAATATTTTACAAATAACAGATAGAATTTATAAGAAAAGTTCTAAGAATTTGTGTAACATGAAACTGATTTAAATGTTTAATTGCGAATATATTTATTTTAACAACTATAGTGAAGCACTATAGACTAATGGTTTTGAAGTTGTTTCATGAACGTCCACCTTCACTTTTATGATGCTTTTTTTTCCAGGTACCACCTTCACTAATGGTGTTGAAGTTGTTACTTGAACAACTATAGTATTTTGTATGAGCTGTTGAAATATCAAACAGTCTTTAATAATATAAAGGCAATTACAAAGCAAGGCAACATCTCAATACGCAAAAAAATAAAGCATGAATTAAACATTATGATGTCTTTAATGCCATCGACAATACAATTTAACTTTGTTAGCAACACGATTGTATTGTTCGAGTCACCCTTTAGTGTGAGTGGGGGGATTCGAACCTGATACCAAGCCCGGGCGGGAACCTCCCTAAGGAGTAAACCCTCCCACCTCCGACCAGCTGGGCTGGACATCATTAGCAAGTACAATAATAGATAACACAAAAAATTCAATTAACCGTAATAAATATAATAAGAACAAATGAGTGAAAAGAAAAAAAAAAGACAGAAGGTAATATTTTTTTAGGACTTAATTTTTTGCTCATCTTATTATGATATGGGTACATTTTATGAAACAAATATTTTAAAACCGTGATATTGTTGAACATTTTTTGGATCTCACACAACATAGAGTTTAGTATTATGTGCGATTTTGTTTGGGTAAATTTCATATGGTCAATTGCCTGTAAAAGGAGTCTATTCCTTGTATTGCTTGATAAAAATCTATGTCTATATATTTGTTCATTTCAGATTTACACAATAATAAATATGTCCGCCGGATGTAGCACATGAGGATTGATAAGTTTACTTAATTAACACGTAACGTATACATGAATAAGTAAACTAACTTGAATACTATACAATATATCACGAGACGATTGATAAAGTTACTGAAAAAACGGATACCACGTTGTGGATTGTCACCGCCGCTGCATCACGCGGGTTTTCTGCTAGTGTATATATATATATATATATATATATATATATATATATATATCATAAAAACGAGCATTTTTAGTTTCTTTGATTTGAGTATAATATTGGTATTATTTTTTAGTTTAAAAAATTGATGTGTTATGAGATTAACTATATCTAGGGGGAGCAATAACTGACAACAAATGAAACTAAAAAATGGAAACGAGAAAATGACAAAACCAAACTAGTTGAATACTGAATTAACCAAAATCACAAACTAACTTAAAATCAGTTATCGATTATTTTTGTACCCTTAGTTAAACGAAATTAACCAAACCGATACCGAAAAATTCATATATTCATATACTTTTAGATATTATACCTTTATTTTATGTATTTATACCTTTACTTAATGTACTTCTAAGCAAAAATTTTAGCCAAACTTTGGTTTTAGTTATTAACAAAAATTAACTGAACCAAACTAAAAACTAATAATCTTACAAAATAAACTGAACCGATTGGATAACAAGATTGATTAACCGAACCAAAACCACACACAATGTCTGTATTCCATGTCGTATCATGTTGGCATCTTAAGCCCCGCTTACGGTTATGCGCATATAATGTATATATGTGTGGCCCTCGGGGGGTAAAAGTAAAGTTGCACTAATTTTAAACATTATTTTACTAATTTCGTGAAAATAGCGTTAAAATGACAGACGGTTAATCATGCATCATGTGGTGGCGTTGATAGCCAAAAGACAAGGGGGTACATGCACAAATCGGGTTTGTCCCGATTGCTAAGAATTATGTGCCTTATGTCCAAGGCTTGATACAAAACCACTATCGAGCCGGAGGTATCACCGGAAGCAGCCTCTCTATTTCCACGGGTAGAGGTAAGGTTGTCTACATCTTACCCTCCTTAGACCCTACCTTAGCTTTTACTATTGGTGGGATTAACTGAGTATGATGATGATAATGATGATCATGTTGGCATCTTGCTAGTATACTTGAAGCAAAACACATTAATATATTCAACAAGCTAATTTAACAATATAATCTTATAAATGCAAAACAGATTAATAGAGTACTAGAAGGTAATGGTTTATTTCTAGTACATATAAAATATAAAAAATAAAATATAAAAAGGTATTTTTGATCACTATAAAAGCTTAGGAATTGGCAGGATGCTTAGCAAGGTGCTCCAGGACGGCATGAGAGTACACCAGCAGAACTAGTGAGTTTTATAGCGGCTTCTCCTGGTTCGGCTGGAATCATTCCTGCGCTTTGCTCAGGGGTTAGCACTGGATCAGACCCAGATGAAACAAAAATAGCACCATTTTCAAGTAAGTCTTTTTGCGATCTCCAGTTCCACGACATCGACTCTGCGACGCCGTCACCAGTCCTCGCTAGGACCTTCAAAAAGAAATCCAAGTTTCAGTTTTAATATGTAGTCATTCTAACCGGGTTGCTTTAAAGATACTCATCCATTCATTTTTACTTGTCATACCCCGAAATTGTCAAATTGATAATATTCTAATGTTTTACACTAAGAGACAAAAAAAACCCTGATTTGACATTTTCAAACAAAGGAAAGAATAGAAAGGGAATTAAGTAGAGAAAAGACAGTGAAAAAAAAAAGATTTGATTAACTACCGTGTTTCTAAGTTCGACAGGGATGAAAAGAAAAGTAAATATATTTTATATTTAAAAAATCCTTTCCTTCCATTTCCCTTCCTTTCGCTCCATAAAAAACCGTGCAACATGATTTTCGTTTACTTCTTTCCAAATCTTCCATTTTCCTTCGTTAAATGAAAATCGGGAACATAAATGATTAAAAAATTAAGATATAATATGCAAACCCTTCCAATAATAGATAGATAGAAGTTGATAGAGTATTTAGAATACATTTTTCTTGATGATATCATCGGGGGCCAAGAATCTGTTCCCTTGGCTGAGTATAGTTGGGCTCGCGCTACCACCTATGACGTACGTTCCCCATCTGTCGTAGTTGTTGTTTACGACTTGGAAAAACCCAAATCGACATCTAGGCATTCTTTGGTCAACGTTTTCGGTGAACATGTTGAAAGCGACCGTTGCCAGCATGCCTTTATCTTGAACATGGGTGTCATCTGCCCCTAACAATATTGCCTGTACATTCGTTGCAAATTTGAGAATATTAAAAGGCACTACAATGTATAGTTTTCGTCTTGTAGGTATATGTAACAAATTGGAACATATGTTGTAAGGTGATATTATCTAGACATCCCTTAAAACATTTAGACATCCTCTCAGAGCACCACGACTCGTATAGCATTAAAACTCAACCATCTACGACATGTATAGGCCTCTACGGGTCGTAGATGGTACGAGGTACAACATTTCAGACTGAACTACTTGCTTTTCTGAAAAAATAGGCGTCCACAGGCCGTAGGGGACTCCATGACTCACGAAAAATGTGGCAGGTGGGAGCATTTAAACCATACTCGGCCCGTGGAAGGCTACCAGGGCCGTGGATTCCTATGATTTTATGCAGACGGGAACCACTTAGCATCTCATGCCATATAAACATTCAAACACAAACACGTTTCTCTCTAAGCCAAACCAGTATAACGATGTCGTATTCCTATAACTATTCCCTCAGTGATGTATCTCCGAACACGTCTTACATCTCGTAAAAGCATTTTTGGACCCGAGGTTCAAATTTGTGAGAAGGAGGTTAAATCCGTGGTTCGTTGTAATGACGGGAAGGTGCTGCCCGATCTATACCAGGACTACGTAGATGAAAAACAGTCATTTTTCGTGCCACCAAGCTATTCGTAGTACTTATATGGGACTTACATTTCGCACGGGAAAGGTGCTAAGGACTTCTAGGATGTTGATAACAGCTTCGAGGAAGTTACTGACGACGAGGATGGTGCTGACGACGAGGAAGCTGTTTATTAAGGTGTTGACATCAAAGCAGAACCTAACCCAAATGTTTCGTTTGAAACCGATAAGGTGTGTTTATTTATTTACACTTGTACATATTTAGACTCTATATATTATATCCCCCTACTGAATTTTGGCTAAATAGGGTTTATTGAATTTAGACTAGTATATATTTTAAAGGTTTGTATATTATGGTTTATAGTTTGTATCTCGTGGTTATTCTCTTTGTCTTTTGGTTTTATTGTCCGTATCTTGTGGTTTGTTTGGTTTGATTACATTGACGTTCATGTTTACGCAACAATAACCAAGACATTTTATAATTCTAGTTATTTAAAAAAAAACATTTACAAAAAAAAAAAACATTTTATATAAATAACAAAAAACAAAACATCTTATATAATAACATTTACTAAAATTCCACATCTTGTATTCCATTTATTTTTCAAAACAACATTTACAAAAAAAATCAACGTTTTATCTAAATAATAAAATCTTAATAACACCCCTTTTCAACTCTCCAACACATTCAAAACACCCATATACATCACTTTTCACCTCTCTAACCAACAACAACAATAACCATACCCAGTCAAATCCCACAAATAGTGAACTATTGTTAGGGTTCGGGAAGGGCGGGATGTAGACAGACCTTACTTCTATCTCTGAGAATAAAGACTGCTTTCAAAGAGACCCTCGGCTAAAAAAAATAAAAAAATAAAACTAAAAATAAAAATAAATTAATAAATAATAAATGTAAATATAGGGGAAAGATCCTGTACAAAGTGTTTTTTGGTAAGAACTAGAGGTGGCAAAATTGGTAGGTTGGGTTGGGTTGGTTAATGGGTTACGATGGGTTTGGGTCAAGATGGGTAAATTAAAAGAATAGGTTAGGATAGGTTAGGTCAGGATGGGTTTGAGCCTGAATATTTTGGATTATGATAGGTTCACATCAAAATAGATTAAAATTAAAATAACAATAGAAAGTTAGAAATTTAAAAGTAAAAATAAAATAAAAAAGGTAACTGGACCGTTTCGACCCGACCGGGCCTGGTAATGATCCAGACCGTTTCAACCTAACCCGTCCCGTAGCGACCCGGACGGTTTCGACCCAACCGAGCCCGCTAGCGACCCGAACCGTTTCGACCCCACCAGGGCCGGTAACGATCCAAACCGTTTCAACCTGAACCGTCCCGTAACGACCCGGACCGTTTTGACCCGATCGGGCCCGGTAACGATCCAGACCGTTTCAACCTGACCTGTCCCGTAGCCTCCCGGACTGTTTCGAGCCGGTCGGGTAACGAACCAGACCGTTTCAACCTGACCCATCCCGTAGCGACCCGGACTGTTTCGACCCGGCCGGGTCAGCTGGCGACCCTGACCGTTTTGACCCAACCTGGCCGGGTAACGACCCGGACCGTTTCAACCTGACCCGTCCCGTAGCGACCCGGACTGTTTCGACCCGACCAGGCCCGCTAGCGACCCGGACCGTTTCGTCCCGATCGGGCATAGTAACGACCTAGACCGTTTCAACCTGACCCGTCCCGTAGCGACCTGGACTGTTTTGAGCCGGACGGGTAACGACCCAGACCGTTTCAACCTGACCCGTCCCGTAGCGACCCGGACTGTTTTGACCCGGCCGAGCCCGCTAGCGACCCGGACCGTTTCGACCCAAACGGGCCCGGTAACGACCCAGACAGTTTCAACCTGACTCGTCCCATAGCGACCCGGACCGTTTCGACCCGGCCGGGCCCGGTAGCGACCCGTACCGTTTCAACCTGTCCCGTTCCGTAGCTACCCGAACTGTTTCGACCCGACCCGGCCCGCTATCGACCCGGACTGTTTCGACCCGACCGGGCCCGATAACGACCCAGACTATTTCAACCTGACCCGTCCCGTAGCGACCCGGACTGTTTCGACCCGGTCGGGCCCGCTAGCGACCCAAACCGTTTCGACCCAAACGGGCCCGGTAACGACACAGACCGTTTCAACCTGACACGTCCCATAGCGACCCGGACCGTTTCAACCTGGTCCGTCCCGTAGCGACCCGGACTGTTTCGACCCGGCTCGGCCCGCTAGTGACCCGGACCGTTTCGACCCAATCGGGCCCGATAATGACCCAGACCGTTTCTACCCGACCCGTCCCGTAGCGACCCGGACCGTTTCGACCCGGCCGATCCCGATAGCGACCCGGACCGTTTCGACCCAACCGGGCCCAGTAACGACCCAGCCCGTTTCAACCTGACCTGTCCCATAGCGACCCGGACCGTTTCGACCCGGCTGGGCCCGGTAGCGACCCGGACCGTTTCGGCCTGAACGATCCCGTTAGTAACACGAACCGTTTCCACCCGACCGGGCCCGTCAACGACCCAACCATTTCGATCCAAACGGGCCGCTCAACAACCCAGACCGTTTGCACTCGATTAAACCTGCTAACGACTCGAACCGTTTCGATGAGATCGGTCTCGTTAACGACCCGTGTTGTTTCGACATTGTCGTCCGTTAACGACCCGTACGGTTTCGAACCGACTGGGGTGATCAACAAATGCAAAAGATATAATTTTTAGTTTTTAATGACATTAATTTCTATTAGGCAACTACGCTTTTGGTGTTGGTTGAGTTTTAATTCAGATTTGTATATGGTTATCTAAAATACCCATCCTGACCCATTTGTTTTTTTTTTTTTGACATACCCATCTTTACCCACTTACTTATTTCCTACAATTAAAATTACCCATCCTAACCCCCTTGAAAATTATACTAAACCCATTTTAACCCACAAGGTCAAATTTTAAACCCAAAACAACCCAAATTCAACTTGATGGGTTGAAATCGCCAGGTCTAGTAAGAACTGTGAGAATCAAAGGAGGGTATTTTTTATTTTTTTTCGAAATCTTTTTCCCATATTGTTAACATGTATTATAGTATTGAAAAAAAAAATGGTGTAGAGTAATTACGTGTAGAGTAATTACATAATTACTCTAGTGTAAACTAGTGTATTTACTTTAATGACGTAATTACACTATTTTTTTTTTAATTTATTTTTTTGTATTATTCATTTAGAAAGTATGTTTAAGCAGATAGGAAAAAAAAATTCTAAAAAAAAAAATAAATTTTTTTACCCCCTTTGATTCTCACAGTTCTTACCGAAAAACACTTTGTATTTGATTTTTACTCTGCAAATATATATATATAATAATAATTTAATTGGCAGTGCCCATTCACGGGCCGTAGAGGTCTCCACGACCCGTGGAGAGTCCATCTACGGGCTATGGAGCTCACTACATCCCGTAGAGGGATGTGAAAATAAATTGAAGGGATGTGTAAATAACCAGACCCATATTCTAAGAGTTTACATCATTTCCTCTAAGTACGTAGTTGTTAATTATGTCAAGGCATATGCACCGCACATTAGGGAAGTTTAGTCCTTTTTTTTTTTTTTTTTTGTGTAATTTCCTTAGTTAGAGGGTGAAAGAAAAGTGTACTTTTGATTGTTGGGTGAATTTGCAGTTGGAAATGGTCACGCGTGAGCTGCCGAGGGTGACATCGACCAGCCCATCGAAAGCCTTACTGAGCGAGCAATGGTCTATCCATATTTGTGAACTACCAGCAACATTTATAGTATCACCATCACTTTGTTGTCTTAGAAGTGGTGGACCATCGTTGGACTTAATCATGCCTCCTGGAAGCACTATAGCATCATGGACATTTATGTTATGAATGATTATATTCTTGACATTCATGAGGGTGAGACCAGCGTTAATGATTTCAACTTTCGCCCCTCGGCCATCGATGGTCTTGTCGCTGTTTACGATAAGCTCTTGATTCAAACGAATCACCATATCTCTTTTAAAAATGATCCACAAGGGCCTGTTTTGGGCGGCAGCAAATCGTAATGTGCCTTCTTTTGGATTTGCAACGTCATCATCTTGTTCAGTGGTGACCTCGTAGACATCACCCCATTTTCCGCCGTAGGTTCCCTTTGCAAAACCTTGGACACAGTCGGCTAACGCTTGTCGGTTCTTATCCCAATCGGCTTTGCACCTCCAGCACTTGTCTATAATGTTGTGTGCTTCACATGCGAGCAGGCTCCTGCTTGTTTTGTTACCTGAAGGTCTGTAAAAGAATATTTACATATACATATACACACACACACACATATATATATATATATATATATATATATATATATATATATATATATATATATATATATATATATATATATATATATATATATATATATAGGGTTAGGATACTTTGAGAACTCGATGAGTTATGAGAACTCGTAGAACTCGACGTAAAATGCGAAAAAAATTATTTTTTTTGCACACTCGTGTAAAAACACGTAACCCCGCTGTAAAAAAATTAAAAAATAAATACATTAACTTACGCCAAATTACACTAGTGTAAGAGATTTTTATCCAGGTATAAGTATATTAATATTTTATTCATTATTTTATTGTTGATTAATTATGGACCACATATTCAATTTTGATTAAAAAAAGTATGTGGTTATAAAGTGAGTTCCTATGGTTCTCACAACTAATAGGAGTTCTCAAAATATCTGGATCCCTATATATATATATATATAATCGAACATCATCAACCGATAATCAACGACAAGAACATCTTCATTGCGTACAAAAACTGCCCGATCCACCCAGAGATCGTTGTCAATCAGCTCAAGAACATACGAACAACAACGAACATAAAATACATCAAGGTAAGAAGATATGGCGATCACCTAATAGGTCTAATACAATTCGAAGACAAATACAAGTGCGACAACCCTACATTATTTCAGATCAAATCAGGAAATGGAGAGGAACCAATCAATCCTATACTTTCACTCTGTGGATCATCAATTATAATAAAAGCATTCATAATGAGGGAAGGAGAGGTAAGCGAATGGGGCGAGCCACAAGTAGGCATGCTCACGAGCACAAGCCAGTTTTGGATATACCTTGTCTCTTTGAGAGCCTGTATAACTGGTTTAGCCATACAGACGAGCATAGTGTTTAACAATCAACGCGTAGTGTTTTATGTTTAAGATAGATTTTTAGTTATTTTTTATACAACATGTGGTGTTTTACTATATTCTTGTAAATGGTGTTAATCTTACATAGTGTTTTTACCAATTACAAATTTTTAAAGTGTACAAAAATAAAACCAACTAATAACTATGAAGATAAAACACATAAATATGAATATAAAACACTACACTGTAATACAAACCTTATATGACTATATGAAGATAAAAATATGTAACTATGAATATAAAACACCACGATGAAAATGAAGAAAAGTGGGGGTGGTAATAGTGAGCCCGATACTAGGATTTTTGATGTAGAATATTGATCATTTGTTTATTGGTATTCATAAAGCTTACTGCTAGTGGTCATCCATTGAAGTTGGTGAGTTGGTACAATGGGTGAGGGTATGTAAAGAGGAGATAGGTTTTATAATGCTTTTACAATAAAGAAGAAAAAAAATCACACAATGTTGATTTTTGGGCAACAAAGAAAAGACACGGATTGTTTTTAGGAGAGAGAGGAACAATAATAAATGCTCATTAAGACTTGTCAATTAAATGTGGGTGTCAATTTTACAACAATACCCCTACAACATCTAATTTATTAATAAAAATATAACACTAACTACAAAAATGTCATCCAAGCCATCCGCACCATTAATTAAAGTCATCTAATGGTCATAAAACCTTCTTACCCTTCTCACACAAAACACACTTTGTACAGGATCTTGACCCTATGCATGCACATGCATATGCATATATATATATATATATATATATATATATACACACACATATATACGACATTGATCGATTGATAACATGTTCGAAAAGAAAAACTCACAAGATTTCTTCGACCGCTTCGGTAGAACGAACAGATTGCAGCAAAGTGACAATTGCTAAGGTAAAATACAAGATGTAACAACAGTGTTTGATCCCCATTGTATGATTGTTGTGGTTCTTCTTGGAGATCGATCTCATCAATTATATGACAACTTT